>OY804592.1:64146963-64746963 GCA_963680895.1 Fragum sueziense
GTAGCAAATTTCATGAAAATCCAATCACCACAGAAAAAATTATCTTTAAACTATCTTAGACAAAATATTTTAATATTATCTATTGCATCTTCAACTTTGATTCTAAATTATAATATCACGGTAATAATGTATATTGTGTGCTAGTGGAAATTTGTGTGTACAAAAAACGGATATAAACACAAAACACGTGGCAAGTCATTTTACTTTCAAATACAGTTTCTAACAAATTCATCTGCTGCATGAAACAAAAAAATCAATACCACCCTACTGTTCTAAAGCTAAAAATAGATCGCCCTATTATTGAACCATCTGGTGCCATTTGCCACGTTAACAAAGACCTATTGTTCTGAGATCGGGTGGTCGTCCTAAAAAAATCAATACTGTCCTATTGTCCTAAAGCTAAAAATAGAACGCCCTATTATTGAACCATCTGGTGCCATCTGCCACGTTAACAAAGAGCTATTATTCTCAGATCGGGTCGTCGTCCTAAAAAATCAATACTACCCTATTGTTCTAAAGCTAAAAATAGAACACCCTATTGTTGAATCATCTGCCACGTTAACAAAGAGCTATTGTTCTCAGAGTGGAACGGGTCTCAACACGAATCGACGCATGCGCTTTTTTTAATCATTTATAGACACATGTACTCTTAATTAGTATAAAAATTTTGGAAAGTTGAAAAGATGTCAAAGACGTTACCAGAATTAAAATATAACTCCTAAATACAAAGATGGCCGCTAGTCTAAAAATAGAAACCTATACTTATTCAAAACAAAATCAACAATGTAGGTCATCCAATATGGCCGCTGTTCTAAAAATAGAAAACTCCTTATATGCAAATGAGTTTGCCATATAAGCTAACAAGATGGCGGCGATTACGTCATTTTTGTTTACATCCAAAGAGACATATATACTACTGACATGCCTAATAAAGAATGTTGAGTTGAGTTGATTTGAGTTATGAAAATAACTCATTCACACAATAACTGTTCTCAACCAGTTTCTCTTGGGAATTTAAGGAATTTAAATGAGAATCCAGAACTTCTTGAGAATTCATATATGTTTACGAAAAAAATTAAAGGGACTGTTGCATTTTTCAAAAATATGTTGTATGACTTTCTGTCCATGTTTCGGTGTTTAAGTCCTCCTACTCTGTTTTTTACTTTATCTGCTGATGACTTGCATTGGCCAGAATTAGGCATGATTTTGGAAGGTTTGACCTTTGATGATGCTTTCGGAAAAAACATTTTTAGGTCAATGCGAAATGACCCAGTTCTTACTGCTACACATTTTTAGAGGAGATTTCGATTTTTGATGAAAAATGTGATTCTCTCAGACTCCAAACCTCTTGGCGAAATAGTGCACTACTTTGCTCGTGTTGAGTTTCAGAATAGGGGCAGTCCGCACATCCACATGTTTTCATGGGTGGCCAATGTTCCGCTTGTGATAAATTGGTATTAAGGTTCATGTGTTAAAACCCCGATCAGGAGAAATTTACCAAATATGAAATAATACCCAAAATGTGTCCAGATCAGTCTGTATAGCAGCTTTTTGCAGTAAGGTGTAGATCTATATTGCTCTTTAACTGACTACAGTTGGGAAGAAGCTGCAAGTGAAGCATGTATCTTGATCAGACTATACACTTAAAGACACTTCCAACGCAACACTTGCATTTTTCATCATAATCGAATAAATAATGCAGTGTATTTTGTGAAATTTTCAGCAAATAAATATCAACTACGGTTACATGTTTTCTGAAAATTTCATCAAAATTGACTGATCCGAACTTAAAAAAATATTTAGATTTTTCACTAAGACTCAAATATGAAAAGTCACAAAACCCCAGATTTCAATAGCATCAAAGCGGCGTCACCAAATCATGCACATATCTCATACCACTGCTTCATAAGAATTGATAAAATACTTTTACGTACGAAGCTATACTAGAATTAAGTTGCAACTATTTTGTTTAAGAAATAACGTCACAGGCCCGTACGAAGCAATTTTATATTGGGTGGACTAAAGCTCCAGTGTCTGAATATTGGGGGGCTAATTTGGCTTTTCCCTAAATTTTCAGTGTGAAAAAAACAAAATCACCATTTTTGGCCAACTTTTTGGGGGGGGGGCTAAGCCCCCTTAGCCCCTGTTCCTACGGACTTGAATGATTTGTACGTGTTAGCATTGCACAAAATCATTGAATTTGTTACCAGACATTAGTTTTTCGCCCTTTTGCTCCAAGACATTTTCAACAACTGGAACAGGAACTTAAAAGGGACGAGTTAAGAATGATCACGCAAAGATTCGTCATCAATTATGCTTTTTCAATGAGAATGGGGGTGTCTTCGTGTCATTTAGGTCCATGACGGACACAGAGAATGTTAGCAGAATGTCATAAACTTTACTGCTGTTACATGAATAATAACAATCATGAATTTACGTTATCAGCTCGCACAGGTTTTTTGCGACTTTTTGTTTTCTAGTCATATTATATGAACTGCAAATTTAATCATTTCTACTCAATGTTTCTTAATGAAAATTACAGACACCATGCAATTGTGAATGAATTGAATTTGTTGAAAATTTAATGAAAAATGGTTTACTAAATTTCAAGTTACAACTAAAAAGGTAAGTGTTGCGTTAGAAGTGCCTTTAAGTGTACATTTGTAGGAGCTGATCAGTATCCATGTATGATAATGTCCACCCAAATTAACCCGGGACAACTTAATTTTCGTGCACGAAGTCCGTTAGTTGAGCGTCTTAACAAAACATTGCCGATGTGGGGTCATTATATTCTGATTTTTTTCGGGAGAAAGGGCGGAGCCTAGTAAACGGTTATTACATTGAAGATTGAGGAGAAACAGCGTTTTCAATTAGCGGTAAATCGTCGGTGTTATTGCAAATTATTGTAACCGCAGCTTGAATCAAGCTGTATTTACGAGGTTTTTTAATAACACGTTTTACAATCGCACAGTCTTTCAATTTCGAAATGTTTTCATGCTCGTGCCGCACGCTTTTCCCTTATGTTAACCAATGTATCGAGAAGTAAACTCGTCGAATAACCTTTTGGCTTAGCCACACCCTTTCAGGTGAATAAAAACGCAATATACATATGCATGTGTCCCGGGTTAATCTTGCTGGACAATAACAACGTTCATTGTTTTCCTATATCATATTGGCAATTACAGTTGGCGCCACATCGTATGGCACAATGTTTATATTTTGTTCAAATGTAATTGAACGTTAAACAAAACATAAGTTTACACGTGCCATACGATATGGCGACAACTGTAGTGAATATTTTATTGCTCATATCACCATGTTGACACGCAGATAGGCCTACACTTTTAATTGATGCTAACCAAAATATTGTAGGCTATAGCGGACGAGAATTGACCTGGCAGAGCATTCCATTCGATTAGCATGGGCTGCTCTGCCAGGTCATTTATCGTTGGGTATACTTTGATGCTGTGCATCACAAATATGTCTTGTATAAACATGTGCCATACGATCAAGATTGCGCCAACTATACACTAAGTAGGCTAGCCTCACGAAACTCGTGTTGGCCACGTGTGAGGTGAACTTGCAGACGACAAAATAAAATGTTAGCCAAAGATGTGAGTGAATGTTAGGCGACAGGCTCAGCATTAGATAATGCTGAAACAAAGATGATACTGGTGATTGTCGGCCTTTTCTTATTTTCTCGAAATGTTTTCATTGACATTCTCTGATAGACCTACAAATAGCGAATAGGCTATCTAGATCTCTGTGGCGGATCCAGGATTTCAGTGAATACAAAAAAAGGAGTTTAATTTCCTGGTGTTAGATCTTCTCACTTTTGACTGAATTTTCGGATGTTCAAAATGGTAGGCCTATAGATCTATATAGGCTAATCCACAGACCTGTGGCCAACACGCGGGTGGGTTAGTGTAGTAGGCTATAGATCTATTATGATATGATCTAAACTTGAAAATAAATGAGTTAAAACAAACATTTTAGAAAGATAAGAAATAATAGTAGCTACGAGATTTTACAATGACACTGACGGTTTACCAAAACATTGCGGTAAACCATGTCTATTTTAGCACAAAATTCATTGCTAATTATTGCAATAACGAACGACAACTCTTTCCGGAGATACGGTTTGTCTAGAAAGTAAAGGGAAGTAATAACAAATTTGATTCTTTGTTGCATATATATCACCATTTTAACTGATTTCTAACGTAATTATTTATGAAATGGTAAAATGATATTAAAATTATTTTTTTCTAATATTAATTTGATAGAAAATCTGTTTTTACGAAGTAGCTATCAACATTCATATTTATGTAATCGGTAGTATAAATTATCAATGTTTAGCACTGGCGAGTACCGATCGACACTTGCAAAACACATGTATTTGTAAAACATGTATCCCCCTATAAAATAGGGATATTTTGAAGTCATCGAAAGATGGCAAAACTTAACGAATTTCAGCCCCTAAGTAATTACTCCTTTCCCAAACAAGACCTGGTTTTGACGTCCCTAAAAGAAAAGACTTGGGAAAACATAGAAACAAAAGAAGAAACTGCTGATAACCAGCAGTTTCTCCTTTTGTCTCAATATTTTCTATGTCATATTTTACACAAATTTTATCTCTGATAAGTTCCATTTTGTCATTTTTGGTAGTTTTTGAAGTGGATCACCCTTAAATGTTGCCGTTCGGGAAAGGGGTCTCTGTAACCATACGGAAGACACAACCTTACACACACTTGTAAATACACTTCACATAAGTTGATTCACAGTACCGGATTTCAACATTATGGTTCAAGAAGAAAAGAATTTAACCCATTACCACACATTGACTCCTTTTGACTGCTCACAAGATAATTTCTTTGGAGAACATCATGGGAAATGATGAATTGCTTGTAACAAGCAATTACTTCATTTCCCACAATGTGTTCTATCCAAAAAGTTCAGTTTTAAAATTTCATCCATTTGAAATTGTCGTCTGCATCGTCTTTGAATTTGGAACAGACCAAAATTTTGCCGTCTGGTAATCGTTAGGTTGATACCAAAACTAACATAACCCCTATCCGAACTGAAAGGATAAACCTTTAGGTTAGACTGTCCTGGTTAGCAGTTAGTTAGCAGCTTAGCTAGCTGTTGAGTGCGACGGAAAACTTAATGTAAACCGATCAAAGCGTTCCCGTTTGGAAGACGATAAAAGTGGGGCTCGTTAGGGACAGAAATAAACACGGTGGGGTATCACGTGACACAACTATTGCAGAAAATCTTGCACAAAAGTTCCATCAATGTTTAACCAATTTGAATTCGAATTGAAGCAGAAAAGGTGGAAATAAGCCAGGGATTATATGAAATTGGCAGATCTCAAATCTTTTCAAATCAGTCATATAGCGCAAGGTAGGCACGAGTCTATTAAACATTTGATTGGAAAAGGTTAGCTTCCTTCGGTGAAACGCTATTACTGCACAGAGACGCCCCTTCCATCAAAAAGAAGAGGCTTGGGAAAACATAGTTAAAACTTTCTCATCTACCAAGTATGCTTTCTAACCCAAAATGAAAATATTTTCAAAAAATCATTAACTTGAAATTGTCGTCTGCTACACATTTGAAATTAGAACAGTCCAAAATTTTGCCGTCTGATAATGGGTTAAAACTGGTCAAATTGTAAGAGCGATAACCTCTGTGTGGAAAGTATGCAACTCCATTGCAGTGATCTCCCTTAACCCTTTCCCAAACACCAAAGTTTTAGGGTGATCTACTTCCAGAACTGCAACAAATGACAAAATGGACATTATTAAAGACAGAATTTGTATCTAATTTGGCATAGAAAATATTGAGACAAAAGAAGAAACTGCTGGTTATCAGCAGTTTCTTCTTTTGTTTCAATGTTTTCCCAAGCCTTTTATATTGGGGGCGTCAAAACCAGGTCTTGTTTGGGAATGTGTTAAGGTGGCTGCATTTGATTCGACTGCGCATCCAAAACGCGCGTGTTGTCGTAAATAAGATAGCGACATAAACGTTCCTGGAAAATGTAGAAAGTAAGATCCTTTCCATTTTTGTGATAAATGATACAAAGATTTTCGGCGATATTTCATCGAACAAGAATAAAACGTGAAAATCTATCAGGCCGTACTTGAGTTTGTTTTGATGACGTTTTGGCGTTCAACATAACGGCGTCTGTAATATGCCTACAGATGAGGTAAGATGCATGTAAAATCGGCATATTTCTGACGAATGTATCGTCAGAAAAGCCCCATTTGTCTTTGTCTTGTACATTTCATTTTAACCCTTTCCCAAACAAGACCAGGGGCCTGTTTTACTAACGAACTTACGATTATTTTTTGCGTAATTACTTGTAACAACAAACCTGATTGGCCTAATACGATTTTTCGTGCAATCAGATGCCTTGTTACACAGTTTACACAACAACATGATCGTAAGATCGTTAGTAAAACGGGGCCCTGGTTTTGACGTCCATAATAGAACAGACTTTGGAAAACATTGAAACAAAAGAAGAAACTGCTGATAACCAGCAGTTTCTCCTTTTGTCTCAATATTTTCTATGCCATATTTTACACTAATCCTATCTTTCATAACATTCATTCAGTCATCTGTGAAAGTTTTTTCAGTGGATCACCCTAAAATTTCGTCGTTTGGGAAAGGGTTAAAACTTCAGTTCCAGACATTACGGGAGAGCGGGGCTAGTTCGACCCCTTTTTTCGATTTCTCATATTTTGAATTTTATGAAAACTAGATCTATTTGGGCGTGATTTATACATTTATGCTCGAAAAGCAAATAGCTATTCTAACTGTGTCTATTCTTTTTATATGTTTCTATTTAATAAAGAGAATTTCAAGTTTTTGCGTTTTGATCGCGGTGGCCGAACTTGCCCCATACACGGGGCAAGTTCGGCCAACCCTTGGTACAAAGTTTGCACAGAGTTATAATTCCTTATATTTGATTTTTAGACTTTTTTATTTTCAAGAAATCTGAATACGACTATCAAGAAAAGGTATACATTGAAAAAGTATTGTTTTAACAGTCAAAACATCGTGAGAAAGGGGGCAATTGGGATAACAATTGGGGGCCGGGGCAAGTTCGACCAATGTTTTTAAATTTGTACACACCATGGTCACTTGTCATTTGTGAAGAAACCATCTTACGATGTCAATAACGGAATATGCAATATTACATTCTGAAGATATCATATATCTGTAAGATGTAAAGAATACTGTTGAGATTTGCTGTGCATTGTAGTGCGAAGACGGAATGTATGAAATGTGAACCCCAATTTTAAGGTCGAAATTTCGTCTTTTGGACATAAAATCCACCTAGTAAGACAAAATATCTCGATATTTTCACCGATGAATACTTAAGACGTCGCGCACGGTATTGCGGCACTAAAATGTGACGTCAAACTAGCGAACGTCAATTGCGCAACTTTAAGTTTTGGCGTAGATGGTTGTGTTGTGCTTCTAATGGTTACTCTCTACATGATCTAATGTGATTTATAAAGACAGGACCACGTTTTAAGAAATACTCCACTGCTTCCATCTTTTGTATTTCTATTGCTATTCCGCCATTTTAATTCGTTCTTTTTTCATCTTATAAATGCGCCAATGAGATAATTTCAAGATTACGTCAAATAAAAAGTTTACGATTATAAATTTTCTGTCCACACGAAAAAAATTGAATATCTCTTATACGTTTCGTTATTTTGCGTCGAAATTTTGATATGATCAACAAGAAAAAAATTGGTGTTTCCACATTGAAATTAAATGTTTGTATGAATAAGAGAACTTGTATTTTTCAAAGTCTAAAGTGTAAAAAAGTAGAGTTTTCAACTGCAAGAAACAATTTCTGTCCACACGCATTTTATGTAATAATTGTTTCGTTTATTATCCTAACTGATTTTCTTTCATATATCATAGAAATAGAGAAAAATGGTATTTTTTATATTAAGTTTGGTTGCATTTGAGTCATTAATAAACAAAATATTCAACAAAATTGTCATTTTTCTGCGACGTAATTGTAATTGTTACACTGCGATTTTTCGTTATCTATGTAGAAATTTTATATCCGTTCGGCAAAATATTCTACAGCATTTCCACAATCACAAAATTATATTTTCCGTGTGTTTGACGTTACTTTATCGCAAAATTGTTTATAAATAGCCGTCGCTCTTGAACATTTATGTTACGTGTTACATGCGATTTTTCGCCGAATTTACGAACAAAAATTCTTTCTATCAAATTTATACAAAATAAGAACTTGAAATGAGTAGGCCTATAACATTGAAAATATCACGGCTTTACGCTTATTTTGATATATAACAAAGTTAAGAGAACGAAAACGATTCCTACAAAATTCATTTATGAATCGCGGAGGGTAGCGTTTTCTGAAAAGTGACGCAATACCGTGCGCGACGTCTAAACATTCCCGCCTCGAATAGTTAGCCTACACCGAAGATGTGAAATTGAACATCACGCGAGAGAAAATTGAAGTGGTTCATTTAACCCGTGGCCCAATTTACCCCGGTCTCCCCTACTTTTTGTCCCTAAAAAGTAAATTTTGCTATTTTAGAACTCCCCTAGAGACCAAGCTAGCCAAAAAAAAAAAAAAAAAAAAAAAAAAAAAAAAGATAATGTGGAAAATCTGCATAGAATTTATTACTAAGAGGAATTATCGTTGAAGAAAACATAGGCCTAATTGAGCTGAAAATTAGATAAATTAGCCTATCACTTTACCCCGTGTAGGCTAACACTTTGCCCCGGTCTCCCCTATAGTCACCATCATTCCGTCCAAGTTTTATCTTGATTGATCAATATGTTGTTGTTGCTAGAATGAAAACAAAGTCATTTTTGCAATTCAGGGCAGATAAAGTCCTCCAGACGAGTTCTCTTCTTCAATCAGAATTCTTTGAAGGAATATGAGACAGGGTTACCCAAGAATCATTCCTGTAAAGTTTGATTGAAATCTATCCAGTAGTTTTTTGAGTAGAAGATTTTTAAAGAAAAAGTTTACGGACGGACGGACGGACGTCCGCACGCACGACGGACACACCGCCATTGCAATTTAGCCCGCTGGCCTGACGGCCAGTGGAGCTAAAAACTATTTATGGTTCTGCGACGTAAGAAGAGTTCTCTCTCAAAAGAGAAAACTAAAGAACTCTCCAAGCTAAGAATAAGTGCACACGACCTACTTATCGAACAAGGTCGTTATGTTAGACCTAAGATCCCCCGCGATCAAAGGGTCTGTGTCACTTGTAATAAACTAGAAGATGAACAACACTTTTTGCTGCATTGTTCAAAATACGATGCACCTAGAGATATTTTATTTAATAAAATGCAAATTGAAAACCACGACTTTAAACCAGACTCTGGGTCTTCATTACGATTATTTAATCGCTTAATGAACCCAGTTAACATTATAGAAACCAAATATATTTGTGATTTTATTATAACATCTATAATGTTAAGGTAGTTTTCTTGCTTGACTATACATGTACTTTGATCTTTTATTGGAGGACACCCACTTTGTTATGTGAGTTTTCTGAATAAAATCTTGTATCTTGTATCTTGTATCTTGTATCTTGGTTCGTTAATAAAGGGAAGTAATTAGATATGATTTAAAAGACGGAATATATATGTTATATTGAAACTAGATTAATAAAAATTTGTCTCTATAAATACATTAAAAATATAAAATATTCATGATATTAATAATTTGTCAATTGTACGAAGTAAATTTGAAAAAAATATTTTTTTCAGAAATAAATGTAAAGAAATTATAAATAATGTTAATTTTTTATTGTTTGGTTGACAGACGGCAACAGTAAAACAATTATTGTTTGAAACACTAAATGCCCCAACCTACTAAGGTTGATGACAAATTTGTAGTCATCTTCGATGACATATAAACAACAAAAGAAACAAGCATTATTACAATACCACGGACAATTCTGTCGAATCATACTTTCGATGTCAGTTGTGGATCTACTTTCAGACTAACTACTTAAAATATGAAAGTAGGCAAAGCCTCGATACAGGCGATTAAAAACAACAATCGAACTAGATCTACCTCGTTGTCCTTTCTGACACTTAAAAAACTGAATTACAAACTGGCAAAATACAAAATATAGCTGAGATCAATTCAAAAAACACAAATGTTGCCTCTGCGAGAGTATTTCATGTCATCGTGATTGGACGTTAGGCTACTATATGACAAACGTAGACTACGTGTATTGTTTAAATGAAGTTGCATGTAATGTATGATAGGTATTTCATGTCCGAGGGTAGCTGTTTTGGCCCAAGCTTGCAGTTAGGTTATTTGGAAAAAAAACTTACATGTCGTATGATAATGCGCGGGAACACACGCGTCTCAGGAAGGCAGAAAAACAAATGTTGACGTCATAACCACTAGTTTAATGACGTCGCATTAGCGTCACCTGAACGATAATGCGCGAGAACGTCAACGTCAATGGAACGCAGAAAAATTAACGTTGACGTCATAATCGCATGTATGACGTCATATTACCGTAAACTTAACTCAATACCTTGCCCCCCCCCCGCCCGGCAACAATTTCGGATTGCTTCTAATGTTTATGTAATGTAGGATTAATTCACGTTTTTGAGATCGTTAACATTCACAGAGGCCCAAGAAATACGTTAACGCCCGAGTGCGAAGCACGAGGGTCGTTTTCGTATTTTGCGGGCCTCTGCGAATATTACCGACCGAAAAATACGTGAATTGACGCTATTATTGCATAAAAAGCATAAAACTCCAATGATTACTTACCCCAACCCCTTGATATGGGCGGAAAATGATCCGAGGTGAGATAATAATGTCCGCCATTGTTGTTTTGTTCTTCCGAGAATTTTTTGGTATGCTTGACGTCGGTAAAACGACGTTACGTCATAATCGGTAAAACGACGTTACGTCATAATTTAATGTCAAAGACTAACGTCGCTTATTTACCGGAAGACGTTGATAATTTTGCGGGAAACGAGACAATTATTTATTTTGAAGGGTCAAATCGAAGACATTTGAGTGCAAAGCCGGTCCGATATCGCACTTGAAACTCTCGAATAACGAAGCCCGGTTTCTTCTCGTTATTCAATACTGATAACGGCCCGAAAACACATTTTATGCTATCATTGCCTAAACTGTGTGTTTTCAGTCTGTTATTGGCATTTGATAACGAGAAGAAACCGGGCGGATATCCAGAGAAATCGTGCATTAATCGGCAGATTCACGTGCGATATCGGACCGGTTTTGCTCTCAAATATCCTCGATTTGACCCTTCAAAATAAACAATTGTCTCTTTTCCCGCAAAATTCTCAACGTCTTACGTTAAATAAGCGACGTTCGTCTTTTGGCGCCAAATTATGACGTAACGTTGTTTTACCGACGTCACGCATAACAAAAAAAATCTCGGAAGATTTATCAGAACAAAACAACAATGGCGGACACCTCGGTTCATTTTTCGCACATATCAATGGGTTTCGGGTAAGTAATCATTGGAGTTTTATGCTTTTTATGCAATAATAGCGTCAATTCACTTATTTTTCGGTCGTTAACATTCGCAGAGGCCCACAAAATACGAAAACGACCCTCCTGCTTCGCAGTCGGGCGTTAACGTATTTCTTGGGCCTCTGCGAATGTTAACGACCTCAAAAACGTGAATTAACCCTATATAATTATCGTTAAAGGGACATTTCATTCCAATTTCAATATTTTAAAGTATGTCTTGATGCCAAGATTGGTTATTCTAATGAGTATAAATACTATTGGTTTTTTGAAGTTGTTACCAATAAGCGAGAAACACGCATTTAAAGGTGAGACATAATCGATAAATTGCATATAAATCCGAACTGTTGTCCACAACAATTTGTTCAATTTTAACACAAAAATATAAATATCTCGTAAACGGCACAATATTTTGGCTCGAAATTTTCAGAATTTTCATAAGGAAATATGCTCTTTCAGATGAAAATAAAAGTAAAATTTATGACAAAAAATTCTGAAATGTCACTTTAAAGGCATACACATTTCCGCAACTTTTCGGACAATTTTAATTTCCGGTTAAAATTACATATGATAACATTGAGATTTTCAGACTTGAACTGCGTACGCTACTTGTGGACTATAGACGGGCTCAAGGCCGATTCGTGGCATTTTCGCCCGTATGAACATAATACAGTCGACACTCGTTGTGTCGAAGTCAGAGCGGCCGTCAAAATACCTCGACATATCCGGAGTTCGACTCATCCGATTTTGTTCAACTTCGATAAAGTTGATATGTGACCGTTTGTGAAACTAATAATTTACGATTATTATTGAAATAATTATAGTGGGAAAAGAAACTTTAGAAATGGCTCGTTTCGAGCAATTTCTATCCTTTTCCTACTATATTTCAATGGCTTTATTCAGTTCGAAATTATTTTGTTTGAAAAAGAAAAGTTATGTCCATTGATGAGGACGGGACCAGATTTGAACTTCGACTTCAGCGAAAATTCGACTTATCCGATGTCGACATAACGAGTGTCGACTGTAGAATAGAACAACAACAGAAAACTTTTTCACGGTTCGAAAGGTTCCGGGTTCGATACCCGACCGCGGCAAATACCCTCTCTGACAAAATGTCACCCATCAATGGTTTGATAATCATATCGTGAATCTATGTGGGCAAGCAAGTGGAGGCTCCGTTAAGGTGTTGTGGTAGTACTGGTATGAGAAACAACAGGAATCCATGGTTAGGTGCTCCAGCCGCCGCGATATGACCATAGCAGTTGAAAACAACATAAAACCCAGTCATAATCGGAAATCGATTGTTCGGGTTACCATGTAGAACCTCGATCTTTTTCACGAATGCCTATCCGCCATCTTTGAAACACCGCTTTTAAAGAAGCGTACAGCTCCTATTTACAGTGAAGCAGTGATGTAGAAAAATACAGCCATTATCCTTATTTTCTATTTAGTTCATGGTTAATAAAGGGAAATAATAGAAAATCGGTTAAGAGATAGGATAAATATGTTATATTGAAAATAATTTGATTTTGATTTAGTTAAATAATTATCAATAATATACGCATTAGTTTCAATAAAAATACATATTCTGACAAAATGTAAGAAGTAGGATTGAACCATTGGTTATCTTTAAATACAATTAAGAATTTTATATATTTTTGAATTTGCCAAAGAAGGATTGACAGACGGCATAAGTAAAACAATTTAAATTGTTGAAACACAAAATGCCCCAACCTATGAATTTAGGTTGTTGAAGATTTTGAAGTCATCATTGATGACAAAACACTTCTCTAGCAAACAATAACGTCCACAATATAGGACATGATTGGGGGGAAAACTGAGCAAAGAGAAGAAAATGCTGATAACCACCATTTTTTCCTTCTGAATCAATATTACCATTGTTCTTTTGTACGCAGACCCTTGCTTTGTGAATTTCCATTTTCGTTGTCTGCAGCAGCTTTCAAACAGTTTGATTTCTTGTCGATTAGGGAAAGATTAAATCGACGTGCCACGCCATTGGACAATCAGCTGCGAGCCTAATTGTCGGTGTAGGAGGTCCCGAGTTCGATCCCCGACTGATGCTTTTATCCATTGACAATTGTCTACCACCAATGGGTGGAAAATAGTAAACCTTACCTGGAGAGCAGCTTGATGCTCGGACAGGATGTGGTAGTGTTGGTGAGAGAAACGAAAAAGAATTTATGGGTAGGTGTTCCAGCCTCCGACATGACACTACTGCAGTTACATTAGTTCTCGTTAGCGGGGCCATTTTAAGGGAAACTATGACCATTTATACATATGTATTCGTTTTTCGCTCCAATTTTATTTGTCACAAATCACCATGCCCGAAGCAATTTTATTACAGATTTCGTTTGACATGATCACTGGAGGTGAACTTTGCCAAAGCGAGGGACGTTTTTTCGCGATCAATGTATTCCGTTGGTGTTGTTATAAAATATCGTAACTTTATCAAAGCCGTAGTTACGAGATTTTATAACAACACCGACAGATAGTCAATACAAAACGGTAAACCCGGTCTGTTTTTAGAACAAGTTCATAGTCATTAGAAAAAAAAAAAAATCTAGAAGCTCACATTTAAAACGCAAAATGCCTATACCTTGTTGTAGCGAAAATTCTTTTAGTTCACCACCAGTGTGGTGCAAATATAGTTTTATTATCGTAAATTATACGTCCAGACTTTTTCCTAAAACAAATTCGGTAATTTTTTGTGTGCCTTTTATATTTGTGCACTGTGATACAAGTCTTTTTGAAGCTTGTAACAACTGATATGCAAAATATGAATATATTTTGCATACAAGTGACGTCAGTGCCAAGTGAAATGAAACCATCTATAGGATACACACAAACAGTGCTATATTAGGCCTACCTTAAAGCTACTATTTCCCAGATTTGGACCCAAAAATTGTCAAATACAAACGAAATGTACACTTTTTAAGCTTTATATGACCTGATTAAATGATTACGAGAAACTATTGAAGCAACGACTCATTTTTTCGCAATTTGATACCAAATTCATGAAGCGATGTCGAAAGTAGCCTAGGTCAAAACAGTAGGACATGCGACTTTCTTAAATGACGTCACAACATACATGATGACGTCATATTGAAATTTAAGTATGAATCTCGTTTGAATCATGGTCCGCGCTGTATGCGCATGCGCAACAATTTGAAAATAATTCTAACCCCATCAGTGATGGGGTTGAATTTAGGCTTGGATTCTCCCTAAATTCAGCTATCTGTCTTGTAATTTCGGCTCATTCTCTGTCTGAATCGCATATTATTAACCATCCCGAGGTGGTCAACACAAAAGTTTTGCATATTTTTTTCAAAAAATTTCATTTTTTGCAATTAGACCATCTGTTACCGTCGCCCTTTAAATAATTAGATCTAGTAACGATGGATGATTCGTTCAAAGCTTATTACGTAAATATTGTAATCGTAACAGGCACGTAGGAAGCAATTTCATATTGGGGGGGGGGGGGGGCTATTTAAGCATCAGTCTCTGAATATTGGGGGGGGGGGGGCTAAATTGAATTTTCCCAAAATTTTCAGTGTGAAATAAGGAAAATTCGGCATTTTTGACCAACTTTTTTAAGCCCCCCCCCCCTAGCCCCCCCCCTGTTCCTACGGGCCTGCGTAATTACAAATCTCATTTAAATCTGTGGTAATTTTGCAGTATCATCTGGCAGGCAGCAATTTACTTTTTGACGATTCGAGAGGTCTCGGATTTGATACCCAACCGCGGCAAATACCCTCTCTGACAGAATGTCCCCCATCAATGGTTTGATATCGTGAATCTATGTGGGCGAGCAAGTGGAGGCTCCGTTACTACTTGTCTTAGGGTGTTAATTGTGGTAGTACTGGTATGAGAAACAACAGGAATCCATGGTTAGGTGCTCCAGCCGCCGCGATATGACCATAGCAGTTGAAAACAACATAAAACCTCAATCTTTTTAACGAATGCCTATCCGCCATCTTTGAAACACCACTTTTAAAGAAGCGTACAGCTCCTATTTACAGTGAAGCAGTGACGTAGAAAAATACAGCCATTATCCTTATTTTCTATTTAGTTCATGGTTAATAAAGGGAAATAATAGAAAATCGGTTAAGAGATAGGATAAATATGTCATATTGAAAATAATTTGATTTTACTTTAACTAAATAAATATTAAAATATACACATTGGTTTCAATATAAAAAGGCATATTCTGACAAAATGCAAGAAATAGGATTGAACCATTGGTCATCTTTAAATACAATTAAGAATTTTATATATTTTTGAATTTGCCAAAGAAGGATTGACAGACGGCATAAGTAAAACAATTTTAATTGTTGAAACACAAAATGCCCCAACCTATGAATTTAGGTTGTTGAAGATTTTGAAGTCATCATTGATGACAAAACACTTCTCTAGCAAACAATAACGTCCACAATATAGGACATGATTGGGGGGAAAACTGAGCAAAGAGAAGAAAATGCTGATAACCACCATTTTCCTTCTGAATCAATATTACCATTGTTCTTTTGTACACAGACCCTTGCTTTGTGAATTTCCATTTTTGTTGTCTGCAGCAGCTTTCAAACAATTTAATTTCTTGTCGATTAGGAAAAGATTAAATCGACGTGCCACACCATTGGACAATCAGATGCGAGCCTAATTGTCGGTGTAGGAGGTCCCGAGTTCGATCCCCGACTGATGCTTTTATCCATTGACAATTGTCTACCACCAATGGGTGGAAAATAGTAAACCTTACCTGGAGAGCAGCTTGATGCTCGGACAGGATGTGGTAGTGTTGGTGAGAGAAACGAAAAAGAAATCATTGTTAGGTGTTCCAGCCGCACATAATACCACTGCAGCTACATTAGTTCTTGTTAGTGGGGTCATTTTAGGGAAAATATGACCATTTCTACGTTCGTTTTTTTCACTCCAATTTTATTTGTCACAAATCACCATGTCTGAAGTAATTTTATTACAGATTTCATTTGTGCATGGTGAAAATAAAGCTTTTATTATCATAAATTATTTGCAAGGACGGATTCATAACTTTTTTTCAAGGGGCGGGGGGGGGGGGGGTCCAAGCCCAAATGATGGCTTAAATGTGCTTAATATGTGACGTTACACTAAAGTTATATACTAGTAGTCAAAATTTAATTTTCGGCCAATGCCAGGCGGGTCCGGACCCGCCCCCTACGACCCCATCAATATTCACCCTTGATTTGTGGTGCGCCATGAACGTCAATGTGTTGGTCTGGTTGAAAACAATTTCAGCTGAATGCGAACACTCGGGCTGTTCCGATCTGAAAGTTTGGTAGCCCTCCGGTTGGTTCACAATAAAACGGGCTTTAACGCCTCTTTTAACTGCTATGGTCATGCCAAAACGACAAAAGCAACTTACCAAGAATTCCATTCGGAGCTACTCGGATGTTATCGGTTCTCAAAAACCTCAAGATCTCTCGGACGTATTACAGAGGCCACCATGATCAAATTTTGCACAAATTACTCCAGAAGAAGACTAGTAGACCACACAACTACCATAAAGACTGTTCTTACGCCACAAAAGTATATAAGATCTAAATAAGAAAAACGTGAATTTTC
The DNA here is from genome assembly GCA_963680895.1 of Fragum sueziense. Lineage (NCBI taxonomy): Eukaryota > Metazoa > Mollusca > Bivalvia > Cardiida > Cardiidae > Fragum > Fragum sueziense. The sequence goes on from OY804592.1 coordinate 64,164,113, forward strand.
AAAAGGAAAATACTTCATAATTATAATTCTTATCAATAGTTTCATGTAAGCTTCTACGTAAATCTATAAAGAACTAGAACTGTCGCAAAGCGGACAAATACCCCACACTAGCGCCTTGTCACTGAAAAAGTGCTATAGGTCAAAAGGTTCTTTAGTTGGAGCACGGAAATGGATTTCAAATAAAGTCCAATTGTGACCTTGACCTTTGCGACCAAAAAACAATAGGGCACCTCCTTGGGTCATGGGCAACAATTCGTCGCCTTGTTTTTAAGCTGCGCTAACTACCAAAAACACTTTTCCGAGAAAATCGACTCTAAAGATTCAGACCTTCATAGTTTTTATACGCCGCCGGAGGCGGACGTATATTGGCGTCATCTTCTCCGTCTGTCCGTCCGTCCGTCCGTCCATCCGTCCATCCGTCCATCCGTCCATCCGTCCGTCCGTCCGTCCGTACGTACGTCCACTTTTCTTGTCAACGCAACTCCTCCTAAGTTTCTGGCTGGATCTTCTTGAAACTTGGTCAATGTTATCACCTCAATTGGTAGATGTGCATGAAGGAAGGATTTTATGGTTCGTTGATTTTTGCCTGAGTTATGCCCCTTAAAAACTTAGTCTCTGGGGCTTATTGAAATTGCAGCCTTGTCAACGCAACTCCTCCTAAGTTTCTGGCTGGATCTTCTTGAAACTTGGTCAATGTTATCACCTCAATTGGTAGATGTGCATGAAGGAAGGATTTTATGGTTCGTCGATTTTTGCCTGAGTTACGCCCCTTAAAAACTTAGTCTCTGGGGCTTATTGAAATTGCAGGCTTGTCAACGCAACTCCTCCTAAGTTTCTGGCTGGATCTTCTTGAAACTTGGTGGATGTTATCACCTCAATTGGTAGATGTGCATGAAGGAAGGATTTTATGGTTCGTCGATTTTTGCCTGAGTTACGCCCCTTAAAAACTTAGTCTCTGGGGCTTATTGAAATTGCAGGCTTGTCAACACAACTCCTCCTAAGTTTCTGACTAGATCTTAATGAAACTTGGTCAATGTTATCACCTCAATTGGTAGATGTGCATGAAGGAAGGATTTTATGGTTCGTTGATTTTTGCTTGAGTTATGCCCCTTAAAAACTTAGTCTCTGGGGCTTATTGAAATTGCAGGCTTGTCAACACAACTCCTCCTAAGTTTCTGGCTGGATCTTAATGAAACTTGGTGGATGTTATCACCTCAATTGGTAGATGTGCATGAAGGAAGGATTTCATGGTTCATTGATTTTTGCCAGAATTATGCCCCCTTCAATCTTAGTCTCTGGGGCTTAATGATATTTCAGCCTCGTGAATGCAATTCCTTCCAGGTTTTTCACTGGATATTTATAAAAACCTTTTTGTGAACACAATTTTTTAAAGGTTTTTCAGTGAATATTTATAAATCCTTGTCAATGTCATTTTTTTGTCTCAAGTTTTATAAGTGGCGGCGTATATTGTGACGATGGCACTCTTGTTTATCTTTGCTTGAAATTGACCCAAATTTTGCATGACTGTCAGAAATAACCTTAACTATCCACATGCGAAATTTAATAAGAAACGATGGAGCCTTTTTTGAGAAAAATCATTATTTCTGTTTGGAGATAGAGCAAATTCTGTAATTTTCAAACACACTTCTCACTTTTAAAGGAGATAGAGCAAAATAACTCAGAAAAACACTATTTGCTATATAGGCCCACCTTTAGCCTGGCTCCTAGGCCGTGAGAATATGTAGGCAGATATATTTAATAGGCCGATATAGGCCTATTCACAAAGGTACTTCACTCCTGCTGGAAAAAATCATTTACTCAAATTACTGCCCTTCTCCTTATAATCTCAATCTTGTCCGATCAACATTTACAGAGAGTATGATAGTGCACATGGTAAATTAGATGTACATTATTTACGTACATTTTATTAAAAATCAGATCGGTCAGACTGGAGCCAGTCTAGCCCACCTTACGAATCATAAAAAAGACAAATTGTCGTTTTGTCGTAGAAATGGGACAACGCATGCGGTTGTATTACGAACCGATGGCCTTTGTTCTAGATAAAATAAAAAAAAATCGAGTACAAATTGATTTAAACTTTTTATGGCATCGTAAAGGATACAGACTCTCGTCTACATAGACTTAAATTGCAACAAATTCATATCAGTTTCGTTCCAAAGAAATATATTTTGTTTTTTATAATGGCTACATGAGTTATAGTTGAGAAAAATCTACTTGTTGAAGCATTTGTGTGCCAAAATCAATTTCAATCACATTTATTTTAAAGATTATCCGGCTATTCTACCCATCGAGGACTGGTAATCAGAATGCAGGCACGCATACAGTGTTATTATGAACGGCCATTGATTAAAATAGCATTTGAAATTGTTAACGATTGACTTGCTAACATATATGTACTTACATATTATCAAAATCTTCAATAGAAATCTATTGTTTACATTTTGTAATCGGAATTCGTGTTTTTGTCACATATCAGGTCACGTGGTTTTTATTCTTATTTTCATTGGACGAGGGAAATTTTCAGGCACAAATTGCTCTATGTCTTGGACAAAGGATAAAATTCGGATCAACTTATAGACAAAAATCAGGACATAGAGCAATATGCATACGCGATTTCTCAAAAACCAGCCCGCCAATCGACGATATCTGGTGTTCAGGAGATAGAGCATGAAAATACGAACACAACGATACCAAATATAGGATTTTTGTAAAAATGGAGTTAGCGAACGCTAAAGACGAGGCGACGAATTGTGTAAAGTTTCATGATCCTAGATCAACCGGTTCTTAACTTAGAGCACGGAAACGGATTCTAAACAAAGTCCAACTGTGACCTTGACTTTTGACCTTGGTGACCCAAAAACAATAGGGCACCTCCTTGGGTCATAGGCAAAAAGTGTGTAAAATTTCATTATCCTAGGTCAAATGGTTATAGAGTTAGAGCACGGAAACGAAAAAGTCTACGGACGGACGGACAGACGGACGGACAGACAACCTGATTCCAGTATACCCTCCATAACTTCATTGCGGGGGTATAACAATCTGGGGCGACAATATATCCCTACATTGACAGCCATCGTACTTTCAAAAATTCGAACGAGACATGTTTTTACATTTTAAAGCAGTTTCAATATGGCAGCCTCCGTTCATTACAGTAGAGATAATAATATGTTGAACAATCCTGAGCGTGGCGAATGCGTGGATTCCTTTCGTTTCTCACATGGTAGAGTCAACTTCCCTATTCCGGACCACTAGCGAGAAATAAAATGATAAATTAACAAACTTTTGCACCAGAATGCTGATATTTGTTTTAACTGACTAGAATATAATTATGTAAGCTCTAAGATACAATATAGTTACTTTTGATGTCAATCCATGCAAATACCTAACGTCCATGGTGTTTTTCTAGTTTGCGTCGATTTTCCGGTTCAAGTTGACCTAATGCGGATCACGATAAAAAGATGCCATCTAAAAGATATTTAGATCTGTCATTACTGTCATAGCAAGCTTAATTCTTTAGTTGGGGAGTTTTGAATAATAATAACTTCATTGGCTGAACTAGAAGTCTTAAATAGGCATATAGCTTGAATTAATGTGTATTTACGACATTTTGCTTTACCGACGTAAAAATTGGTCATGAATATAGATATAACTGAATTTAGTATATAAATCTTTGGGTGATCAATTATCATTCAGTTTCTAGTTCGATTACAAACGTCTAAATCAATCTAATCAACACATTGCAACACTACGTAGAATGCAACAAGAGTCAGAATTGGCAAAGTAATCATATTTTATCACTTTCGTTTATTTTGAGACGTTCCTTTTTTGATAGCCTTCAAACAGCTGATCCGGAACTGGCGAGTAAGGGTAAGGGTGTTTCTCAATAGTTTTTACAAAAATATATGCCAAATGAAGAAAAAAAAATAAAAATGAATGATTGTCCAACTCTACACACCACTTTTCGTGATCAAGGCCAGAATTTTAGATGAATAGCATTCGACTGTCTCTCAACTTTACTTGCAATATTTTTTTTAAAAACTCCGATGACGTAAATTCAATGGGGAGAATCACGTTATTGACAATGGTATTAAACACGAAAAAATGGCGACGAAATGACCGCTGTATTTAGAGAACACTTAAAGAATATTTCCGAAATTGCGAAAAAATTTATGTGTATTAAGCACGTCGCATCATATTGACAGCTTTATTTCTTACCCAAAGAACTCTCTGTTCACGCTTTATATTTCCAGGCCCCTTTTTTATTGATGACATTTCATTGTAGTCCATTTTCAATGTCCATATTGTCTTTGATTAGCGTGTTTACGAAAAAGATGTTAAACACACGTACATTGCTGTAGTGTTTGGCACGCCGAGTTCTGGTGAGTGTGATTTTAACCACGCACACAGTTGCTCGTGCACTAGGAAAGCCACTGATATTGGACAAATTGTTTATTTATTCATAACCCAATCTAATTGACATCTGGTGTTAGCTTACAGTAACATATGACAGACATCGTCAGGGGTAATCTTTTATAAACTTGGAAAAAACGAAATCGGCTATAATTGTTCTAGCTAATCAAATCTCTTGTTATATATTATAATTTTCCATGACAAATACGTGCAAACACAATGATTCTGAACTAAAATCTGATGATCCCATTGCCTAGTTTGCGTTTAAAATCGGGTTCAGAATCATAAAAGTGTTTATTTAATTAGTCAGAAGAAAATATTGCAGAAGTTGATCCTTTATTTGTCCCTGCTAGATGTTACTGTCATGCCCAAACCGGATTTTAAGTGGATTGTTCATAACCTATATGTCATTTATTTATAAAAAGGTTACTTTTTAACTGCTTTCAACATTATACCATTACAATTTGCTTCTTTTTTTTCAGATGACTCGAAGCTTTCATCACATAAGCCAACAGTTAGATGAAATACAAAGTCTGGATCCAAGAGGAAACACGCAACGCCTTCAAAATCGAAAACTCAGATAAAAAGTCGTTATAATTCTCCATTGTATCGAGCTTCACCTAGTAAATCACCGTTATATAGTGCTTCACCGCCGAAGAAACGTTTTAAAAGGGTCCAGGCAAAAACACAGTTAACAATTCAGAACCTACAGCTAAGAATGTTGAATCCGTGTTGACTTTAGATTTCTTGATCAAAATTCTGGGAAAAAAAAGACTCAACCAAAGTTCTTGAACAGTTCAGTGAATTACTTCCGTCTGTCATCAGGATACTCTCAACGAATAAAGACTGGACAGGACGCTATTGAATTTTTTCAAACAATTGAAAGACGGAGTTTTCCAATTGAATAACATTTCAATGATCTTGTTTGCAGATACAGTAAAGTTGTTTGAAAATGACTCAACCATACATATGAGATATCCAAAAGAGACGAAACTCTTCTTGAAACTAGGATATAGACTCTTTGGTGAAAGGTTTATACATTTTATGAGTGGTCCGAAGAATCAGGGTGATACTGCCATAAACGTTTATGGGCGTGGTTAGTACATGTACTCTCATAGATCTGCAGATATTAATTTTGCCTGTAGAAATCCGATCATTGAATTCGTATGATGTCACTGGAGAAAGAAAATCAGGTATATATTGAGACATTATGGCAGTTTTGGTGGAGAATCTACAAAGGAATTCAGCGTGTCTGACGTTCGACGGCCAAAACATGAAATAGGGATTGCAGAAGAGTTTGGAGATGTGAATTTATTAGGTTTCGAAAAGGATATGTCACTGAGCCAGAAAAAGAATAGGTTGCTATAAGGCAAGAAAGAAGTTGGTGATGTTATAAACAGCATTTCAGTAAAAACCCTTAAGTGACAGTCTTGATTCTCTTACAGATAGTGACAAAGCTAACGCTACGCTTTATTGGATATAATTGAACCCTAATCTATCATATTATTGTATTGCACGTGCATTTGATTCATTCCTATACCGATAGTGTAAAGTACATCAAACCTTACTGAAACAGTATTTTGTCACTCTCAGAATCTGCATTTGCCCAATTATGTGCCAGACTTTAACTGTGCATTGTTCAGATGTAATCTCTTAAATGTTCAAAAGATTTCAATCCACAGAATATCTCCGTTAATACAAATCAGTCAACACATTCTACACAATTATGGCACACTTGCGTGTTTAACATTACACTCACAAGAACTCGGCGTGCCAAACACTACAGCAATGTACGTGTGTTTAACATCTTTTTCGTAAATACGCTAGTCAAAGACAATATTGAAATTGTAAATCGTAATGAATGAAATATCATCGATAAAAAGGTTCTGGAAATATTTTGTGTGACCAGAGAGTTCTTTGGGTAAGAAATAAAGCTGTAAATATGATGCGACGTGCTTAACACACATCAAAAAGTTTCGCTATTTCGGAAATATTCTTTAAGTGTTCTCTAAATACAGAGAACGGATAGGGGAAAGCTGGGTATCAGTGAAAACCTTTGACAATAGCGGGTACTTTTGGATAGGTGGCTTGTCCGAGAAACAACGCAGATTGAATACATACCTTTCTAAAGTTTGAGTTTTCACGCCGAAGCGGTCATTTCGTCGCCATTTTTTCGTGTTTAAGGTTTACGAACTGAGAATGAAAACACCACTTTCTAGCCATAGGAAATGCATCAAATTACACACACTTGTATATATACTTAACATAAGTTGATTCACCATGCCGGATTTCAAGATTATGCTTCAAGAAGAAAATAATTTACAAATATTATTTTACTCTATATTCATATGCAAGGGAGGTAATTTTGAACAGTTTTATCAAATATTTCCATAAGTAGGCATTAATTCAAAATTCTAAACCATACAAAATGCTTATGTTTGTATTTGGAACGGAAATGTAACACAGTTTAGGAAATACTGGCACTTTTCAAATTTCGCTTCTGGCTCTGCATTTCATTCTCAGTTCGTAAACCTTAATACAATTGTCAATCACGTGATTCTCCCCATTGAAATTAACGATCGCGTGGACGGTACTCTCTTACGAACAGAGCACATTATCTCTACATTCCATTTCGATAGAATGAGCTCTGTTCTCGCGGGGTCATTTCACGTCTAATCTCGGGACCTTGGCGGGATTTCAGTATCCAATCGTTGGCTATACACAGCAAAACAATTTAAAAAGCTGATTCAAGCTCTCATTGGCTGACGCTTCAAATTACCGGCTTCAGCCAAAAATAGAAGCGACGTAATGTATACGTAATCAAACAAGATCAAACTGAATGATTTTGATTCGATAATTCAAATGTTACCGGCTTCAGCCAAAAATAGTTCTAAGCGACGTAATGTATACGTAATGATCATGCAAGATAAAACTGGATGATGTTGATTCGATAATTCAAATTATGTGCTATAATTAGATTATGACAACCAAATAGGCTGTTGGCGTACCGAAAACTGCAGAGGTCATATTTGATGGTTTAATCAATAGACCTCGGCATTTGGAGAGTACGTGCACGGGTGATATAAGGGTTTCATCGATCTTGAAAAGTACAACAACAACGAAAACGGTCAGGCTTATGACATGTGAACAAGATATGGGTAGTGTTTTTACCACAATACTAGTTTTTACCTCGGAGGTGGTCTGACTGGTCCCGAAGTGATCCGAAATAGGTCATGATCTGGAATAGGCGAGTTGACTGTACATATTCCTCGCGCATGGGACCCTCAATCACATGGTCCCGCTCCCCGGGCGCTTTAACCCATTACCAAACGGCACATTTTGGACTGGTCCAAATTCAAAGATGTTGCAGACGACAATTTCAAGTTAAGGAAATTTAAAATCTTTTGGTCTAAGTATTGATCTAATTAAAATGGGTCTATTTTTACAAACTTCATATAATTCCTATCGTTATTTTTCATATTCTTTCACAGCCCTGTACAGAAATGAAAGAACCTCTGTGAAAGAGAGTGCCAGAATCCATCTTTCCTTTCAGGGCTATTTTTATGTCTTTGGTGCAGGGATACATGTGGCCACCATTTCCGGTGTTTCTATTTTGGCGTGGAAAAATACACGGTACGCATGTTTGAGTAAAAATTGTGAAAAGTCCAATCACATAAGGTGGGTCCATTTTCTGAAAATTTACAGGGCGAGGGTGGATGTGTGCGGTTTTAGGCGAAGTTTCTCTCAACGCGATGTTGTGAAAGGCGTAGGCCTAATAAGGTGTTAAAACAGGGATTTCACATGGAGTTATTTAGGAGCTAATCTGAGTGTACTTCCACCTTCTTTCATTTGTCTCCCACCAATGGACGAATTATTGTAAACCTGAACGTGACGAGCAGCTGGAGACTTGGAAAGCTTCTTTGATGATAGTAATGAATCAAAATATTGTTTTTACTCTAAACTCTTAATAACTCGATTATGATGCAAAACCCCATATTCCCCGAAGCGACAAGATTTTGACGAATAAAGCAAATGACACGGTCACAATGCATAAAACGCAACCACTTGTACTATTGCTATGAAACCCCCATTGAATAACAATTAGCGTATATAACAATAGTAATAAAGTTGTCACTTTTCACCGGCTTTGTCGACTATACAGTGATACCATCTGTTGTTCAACTACAGTCCGATCAAGATATTATATGGCACGTGTTTACAAAATTTACGAATGTTAAAAACACAATTTCAAACTCAAAACTATTATTTTATTATCATGTGATGGTTCGAATCTTGCATGTGTCTCACACCTGCAAGATTAGAACCAGCACATGCAAAATTGTATTGAAATTTAAGGAATCTTTTCTCAGTGTCTATGTAGGTTACATTGTAAACATGTGCCATAGTATATTGGCCGGATTATACATTGTTCAAAGCTATAATGTTTATTAGCCTATAGGCCTACAATAGCCCATACACATGTAGTTTCGTCCCTTTTTGAGCTCTTTCGGCAAAAATTAGATTGTTCCTATTCAAAAGCTGCAGAAGACGACAAATTTATGTTGACAAAGGAAAGTTTCGTGTACATTTAAAGTGAAATTTCACTATTATTTTTACATAAAGTTTACTTTTATTCTATCTGATAGAGCATCTTTTCTTATGAAAAATCTGAAAATTTCAAGTCAAAATATTGAACCGTTTACGAGAATTATATATTTTTATGCTAAAATTTAACAAATTGTTGTGGACAACAGTTCAGATTTATATAGAATTTGTCATTTCTGTCTCAACTTAAAAGACGTAGGCTATTTTTCGCTTATGACTAACAACTTAAAAAACTGATAGCTTCTACGCATTAGAATAAGCAATCTTTGCATCAAGACATACTTTTAAAAAGTAAGATAAACGTGCAATGTCACTTTAACATGAAAACGAAAATGTTGGGACAGAAGAGGAATAATATAGGGTTAATTCACGTTTTTGAGGTCGTTAACATTCGCAGAGGCCCAAGAAATACGTTAACGCCCGACTGCGAAGCAGGAGGGTCGTTTTCGTATTTTGCGGGCCTCTGCGAATGTTAACGACCTCAAAAACGTGAATTGACGCTATTATTGCATAAAAAGCATAAAATTCCAATGATTACTTACCCCAAACCCCTTGATATGTGCGAAAAATGAACCGAGGTGAGATAAGAAAATGTCCGCCATTGTTGTTTTGTTCTGATGAATCTTCCGAGAATTTTTGTTATGCGTGACGTCGGTAAAACAACGTTACGTCATAATTTGGCGCCAAAAGGCGAACGTCGCTTATTTAACGTAAGACGTTGAGAATTTTGCGGGAAAAGAGACAATTGTTTATTTTGAAGGGTCAACTCGAGGATATTTGAGTGCAAAACCGGTCCGATATCGCACGTGAATCTGCCGATTAATGCACGATTTCTCTGGATATCCGCCCGTTTTTTCCTCGTTATTCAATGTCGATAACGGCCCAAAAACACACTTTTTAGGCAATAATGCTGATTATTGCATAAGATGTGTGTTTTTAGGCCGTTATTGACATTGAATAACGGGACGAAACCGGTCCGATATCGTGAAAACCGGTCTATATTCAGTGCGATATCGGACCGGCTTTGCACTCAAATATCCTCGATTTTACCCTGCAAAATAAACAATTGTCTCTTTTCCCGCAAAATTCTCAACGTCTTACGTTAAATAAGCGACGTTCGCCTTTTGGCGCCAAATAATGACGTAACGTCGTTTTACCGACGTCACGCATAACAAAAAATTCTCGGAAGATTTATCAGAACAAAACAACAATGGGGGACATTTTCTTATCTCACCTCGGTTCATTTTTTGCACATATGAAGGGGTTTGGGGTAAGTTATCATTGGAATTTCATGCTTTTTATGCAATAATAGCGTCAATTCACCTTTTTTCGGTCGTTAACATTCTCAGAGGCCCACAAAATACGTTATCGACCTCGACCTTCGGTCTCGGTCGATAACGTATTTTTTGGGCCTCTGAGAATGTTAACGACATCAAAAAGGTGAATTAACCCTATATTATTGCATAAGATGTGTGTTTTTAGGCCGTTATCGACATTGAATAACGGGACGAAACCGGTCCGATATCGTGAAAACCGGTCTATATTCAGTGCGATATCGGACCGGCTTTGCACTCAAATATCCTCGATTTTACCCTGCAAAATAAACAATTTTCTCTTTTCCCGCAAAATTCTCAACGTCTTACGTTAAATAAGCGACGTTTGCCTTTTGGCGCCAAATAATGACGTAACGTCGTTTTACCGACGTCACGCATAACAAAAAATTCTCGGAAGATTTATCAGAACAAAACAACAATGGCGGACATTTTCTTATCTCACCTCGGTTCATTTTTTGCACATATGAAGGGGTTTGAGGTAAGTTATCATTGGAATTTCATGCTTTTTATGCAATAATAGCGTCAATTCACCTTTTTTCGGTCGTTAACATTCTCAGAGGCCCACAAAATACGTTATCGACCTCGACCTTCGGTCTCGGTCGATAACGTATTTTTTGGGCCTCTGAGAATGTTAACGACCTCAAAAAGGTGAATTAACCCTATATTATAAGTATTTTCGACTTTTCCCTTCTGTAGCAAGTTTCAGATTAGACCACTGTAAAATTGTGTTATTTGGGAAGTGGTTTACGATCATAACAGGGAATGATTTTATGCCAATAACTGTGACGTAATTTCGGACAAACAATAGTATTTCGTAGGTGTTCTTATAAAATCTCGCAACTATAATAGATTCACAATTAAACGAGAATAATTTCAGTTGTTTTGATAAAGCAGTTCAACTGTAATTATTCTCGTTTAATAGCGAATCGATTATACGGCTTGAATCAAGCCGTAGTCACGAGATATTATAACAACACTGACGGTTTATCAAAACACAACAGTAAGCCAATTCTATTTTAGCACAAAATTCATTGCTATTACGATAAGATTGTATGCATAAAAAGGGGCTAGCTGTAAATAGTCGTCTAAAATACCATCAATTTTGGTACCTTTTCCAAATCCCAGCTCATAAAGCTGTTGCAGACGACAAAATTGATGTTTATAATACATGTATATATTTCGAGGGAATTTGTTCATGCTATATCACAGAAATATTGAATAGATCTATCAGCTTTTTCTTCTTTCATCTCATTTTCCAGAATCCCTGTACCACAATTCTGGTAAAAGTTATGGGATAAGCAGTGTTCTCCGCAGAATACTTTGAAGATGTAGTGGCAAATTATAAGCATTGGTAAACCTTGAAATGCATTGTGTTCATGCAAATAATTGTGAATAAGAACAGAATGGGAAAGGAAGAAATTGCTCAATTTGAGCAATTTCTTCTTTTCCCATAATGTTTTTATACAGAATTATTACATTTAATTTTATAAGAATGCATTATTTATCACTTTTTGACATAAAATGTCTACAAATCCCTCTATTTGATGACCTTTTTGAAGAAATTAAGCTGTGAAGTAGTTTTGAAGCTGTAGTGGCATTACATCGATTTCCATGAAGCTGTAGTGGGGCCGATACAGTTTATTCGGCTGGGGAGAACACTGGATAAGCAGGCTCATAAGATAGTTCCGATAAGCCTGGTCTGTATTTCTGAAATAACTGGATATAATTATATAGGGTTAATTCACGTTTTTGAGGTCGTTAACATTCTCAGAGGCCCAAAAAATGCGTTATCGCCTGAGACCGGAGGTCGAAGGCGATAACCCATTTTGTGGGCCTCTGAGAATGTTAACGACCGAAAAAACGTGAATTGACGCTATCATTGCATATTATTGCCTAAAATGTGTGTTTTCAGTCTGTTATTGGCATTGTATAACCAGCAAAAACCGGGCGGATATCCTGAGAAATCGTGCATTAATCGGCAGATTCACGTGGGATATCGGACCGGTTTTGCACTCAAATATCCTCGATCGGGGATTTGTTGTGAGTGCTTCAGAAAATTGAAAATTAAGGCGAAATGTTGTCATAAAATTTCCCTTTTCCGCGATGTAAATTCTTGTAAGACCCCATTTCCAGTTTAAACTAGGTCTCCCAGTGTACATAACCATATCTGATGACGTAATAATTATAGTGACGTAGGTTTAATTCTTGGAATCAAAAAGTAAACAAACGGGCAGCTGACAGATTTTAAACTAAAAGTGGATTTCGTGGACATGGAAGGGTAGAAATTAGAATTGAGTGGTTGTGGTCTAGGTCAAATGGGGTGGTAAGCCTATGTGTTTCTTGTTCTTCTTTTAGTTACTGCTATTTTTCCTTTACAACTTTGTTTTTATTGAAATGAACGAATGTCTGAAACGAACAAGACGGTCCAGAGAACTACCTCGGAAATTCCGACCTTTTAATTTATTACTCGCACTGAAATGAATGTTAGAATATCCAGAGTATGTTTCCAAAAGAAAACTAAGTCGAATATTGTTACGATTTCGCCAACCCAAATGAAGATTATGTCAGTAAAAATGCAATGAAACTTGACGTCATAGCTACACGATGAAAATCTAACGGCCCGTCTAGTGGATATCGCACTTACTCGATATATGTCGAGTCGAATGCCGGAAAACTCTGGTATCTGTCGGTGTAAATGTGGCTAAATTTTCACAAAGTTTTTTAGATATTCGTCTTATTTTATTACATTTCTTTGCAAATTATTCATATTTTATGCAATAATAGCGTCAATTCACGTTTTTTCGGTCGTTAACATTCTCAGAGGCCCACAAAATGGGTTATCGCCTTCGACCTCCGGTCTCAGGCGATAACGCATTTTTTTGGCCTCTGAGAATGTTAACGACCTCAAAAACGTGAATTAACCCTATAAAATATGAATAATTTGCAAAGAAATGTAATAAAATAGACGAATAACTAAAAAACTTAGTGAAAATTTAGCCACATTTACACCGGCAGATACCAGAGTTTTCCGGCATTCGACTCGACATATATCGAGTAAGTGCGATATCCACTAGACGGGCCGTTAGATTTTCATCGTGTAGCTATAGTCAAGTTTCATCGCATTTTTACTGACATAATCTTCATTTGGGTTGGCGAAATCCTAACAATATTCGACTTAGTTTTCTTTTGGAAACATGCTCCGGTTATCCTAACGTTCATTTCAGTGCGAGTAATAAATTAAAAGGCCGGAATTTCCAAGGTAGATCTCTGGACCGTTTGGTTCGTTTCAGACATTCGTTCATTTCAATAAAAACAAAGTTGTAAAGGAAAAATTGCAGTAATTAAAAGAAGAACAAGAAATACATAGGCTTACCACCACATTTGACCTAGACAACAACCACTCAATTCTAATTTCTATCCTTCCATGTCCACGAAATACACTTTTAGTTTAAAATCTGTCAGCTGCCCGTTTGTTTACTTTTTGATTCCAAGAATTAAACCTACGTCACTATAATTATTACGTCATCAGATATGGTTAGTTACACTGGGAGACCTAGTTTATTTATTGGGATGTAAACTGGAAATGGGGTCTTACAAGAATTTACATCGCGGAAAAGGGAAATGACAAAATTTCGGCTTTATTTTCAATTTTCTGAAGCACTCACAACAAATCCCCGATCGAGGATATTTGAGTGCAAAACTGGTCCGATATCCCACGTGAATCTGCCGATTAATGCACGATTTCTCTGGATATCCGCCCGCTTTCTGCTGGTTATACAATGCCAATAACAGACTGAAAACACACATTTTAGGCAATAATTTACGATATATCATTATTAGTATAAGATCTTTTATTACTGTGATGCACACACATGTAAATGATATAAATGATTAAATATCCGTTCTTTGGTTAATGTGTATGATTATCTTTACATTTTAACATAATAATTGCATGTGACGCCAAATACATTTATAAATATTGAAATACGAAAATAAAAGTATCTTCAACTTGAAAAGTCCGTAAAGTAATTTGAGCCCAAAAGTTACACTTTTTTTGTGTTTTTCTGTATACTTGTGGACTCAAACCTACATACACAGTGCTCAATAAAAAGCCCACTACATTTTTATGGTTCATGATTACAAAACTAAAGACCAAATTACAGTTAGGCCTATATATTAATATGAATCATATTTCGATATCCTACTGTGTGATTTGGTATTTTGGTTGATATGATCACCAAAAACACTTTCTTGTTTTTGACGATCTGATTAAAAAAAACCCTATAGGGTAGCATTGAAAGAAAATAAAAATAAATGCGGACAGCAATCATTTTCTCTTTTTCATCATATGCTTAAATTGCCTCAACACAGCAGTAACGCTGTTCAATCAGAAACGTTTACTCAATATTAACCTTTATAACATACTTTCATCTGAGAAGATGTATAAGGTGTTAAGTCCGCGATCTCCCGATACATGTAATCTTAGCATTAAGCCTAATGCCTGGCAAGATTTATACGTCATCTTTATTTTTTCTACATCTCTGTAACCTGTAACACATGACGGATAGTCTGTAAACCAACAATAATAAAGTCACGATGTTTTTAAGGATGAAGAACACCAAACTGTACGTGACGATTCGTAATTCGATGATGATGTACATACGCAGCACAAGAAACGGTCCGTCTTGAAGAAATATACTCATCATTGTAACAACAATTTCCACAAATTTGTCCCCGCAAGTTTTCGTGATACACGGAATATCGGGAGACTCCCGGAAACTCCGTAGTCTTCTTTTGTGCATGAGTATAGGTATAAACTGTATGAAGCTGGCGGACCATACCGCCATGATCCACAATGTAACGGTCAGATTAGACCGTACCACGTCCTCGTCAAATACAGCCAACAGTTCCATTATGTCGGACGCGATCGCTAAAAATTCTAATAATAGATCCGCGAGGAACTCTCGTGAGACTTCACCACGTGGTAGTAGCCATCGACTAAATACCAGAAGGTAGACCAACGCCTCTTGAACTATGATGAGCCAGGTTTCACTGCTTATGGAAAGTTTTTGGCCTAGTAAATTATTCTGAAAAAAAAAAAGAAAATAATAATGATTGTATTGTATAAATGTATTCAATAATTTTAGCAGGGTTTATCAAATAGGGGCCTATAATGCCATCGTGTAAAAAGTGATATAATGAAAACGCTGTTATATGCCTACTACTACCACTACTACTACTAATAATAAAAATAATGTAGCCTAATACATTTTAAAGTTAAATTCAAAAGATACGTGTTTGGTCATTTTTAAAGGTTCATTTTCCAACATCGCGTCAAATGAACAGTACATTTTAGTCGTTTTATTGAAGCCCTTGTATATTTGTATATTTAACCCATCACCACACAGTGACTCCTTTCGACTCAAGATAATGGCTTTAGAAAACATTTTGGAAAATGAAGAAATTGCTTGTCACATTCTTCATTTCCCACAAGATTTTCTAGGTAAAAAGACCAAAAATGCAAAATTTCATTAACTTGAAATTGTCGTCTGCATCATCTTTGAATTTGGACCAGTCTAAAATTTTGTCATTTGGGGAAGGGTTAAGCTAAAGGCATCCGTACTGACATTGGCGTTCTTCATTACAAGGTATAAATAGAAATTTAATTTCTTTTTAATGGTAGATTGAAAACACCTGTTCGCCTTTACTTTTTTATAATGATGAAAAACAACAATTGAATTACATAGATATTTTTTGTGCTTAAAGGGACATTTCATTCCAATTTCAATGTTTTAAAGTATGTCTTGATGCCAAGATTGGTTATTCTAATGAGTATAAATACTATTAGTTTTTTGAAGTTGTTGCCAATAAGCGCGAAACACGCATTTAAAGTTGAGACATAATCGATAAATTGCATATAAATCCGAAGTGTTGTCCTCAACAATTTGTTCAATTTTAACACAAAAATATAAATTTCTCGTAAACGGCGCAATATTTTGGCTTCAAATTTTCAGAATTTTCATAAGGATTCCTTATGAAAATTCTGAAAATTTGAAGCCAAAATATTGCGCCGTTTACGAGAAATTTATATCCTTATGAAAATTCTGAAAATTTGAAGCCAAAATATTGCGCCGTTTACGAGAAATTTATAGATCTATGCTCTTTCAGATAAAAATAAAAGTAAAATTTATGACAAAAAAATCTGAAATGTCACTTTAATTTAATCTGTATTTCCGGCCATCTTTGCAAGCCTAAGAAACTCTTGATCCGTACTACTTTCGAGCCCGGGCTTTCTAATAACATCTTTCTTGTACACTATGTTCCTCATCATCGCAAGCCGAGGCTATTAGCTGCCTTTTTTTTTTTACTAAGCTCTATTTCATTACAAGTTGTATGTAGGACATTAATTGTGTCCAAAATATCTTCTCACATCAAGAGTAGTATCTCATCAATGTCAGCAACATCTTTGTAAGTCATTATTATGTACTACCTAAACTGTGGTCATAATCTTCGTATAGAAATGGTACCATGCTATTAAGGTATCCGAACCCTCAAAAACACCAAACAGTCAGAGGCGAAATTTGAAAAGTGCAAATTATTCCTGAACTGTGTTACATTTCCATTCCAAATACAAACATAAGCATTTTGCATGGTTTAGAATTTTGAATAAATGCATACTTACGGAAATATTTGACAAAAATGTTAAAAATTACCTCCCTCGCATATGAATATAGAGAAAAATAATATTTGTAAATTATTTTCCTCTTGAAGCATAGGCTAATCTTGAATTCCGGCACGGTGAATCAACTTAAGTGAAGTGTATTTATAAGTGTGTGAAATTTGATGCATTTCGTACGGCTAGAAAGTGTAGAAATTTTTCAGGGTCTGTAAACAGGGTCTTCAAAATCTTCGTGCCAATAGCTTGTTTAAAGCTCTCATTCATTTATCATTTTTTCGTCACACATGGATCTTTTCCAAAAACCCTTTCCCAAACCAAAAATAGACCTGTCTAAATTCAAAAGAGTTGTAAGTGACAAAATTAATCCGATTAGCATAAAAAATCTCCTTGGTATGTTAGATGCTATTAAGAAAAGGGAAAATGTGTTGATATGCGCCATTTTTCTTTTTCTTTTTTTTTTTCTTTTTTTTTTTTTTACTTACTAAAAAGCTTAAACACTTAGGAGCGTTATCAGGCGCCACTGTTTCGAGAAGGGATATATCGATGCTTTCAACGAAAACCTCGCATCTGCAGCTTGTTTTAAGCTGCAGATACGAGGTTTTCGTTGAAAAGCAACGATATAATGTCTTTATACAGAGCCGCGTCGCCTAGACCGGAACCAGGTCGACATGCCATTCATCAATTTTAGTGTTTTGACCTTTAAAATCTGTATTTTTGTGTATTTTACCTTTTTCGTGAACCATTAAAATAAAATTATAGAGAGGAAACATTAGTTAATTGTCAAAATATGACATGTTTAATGAAGAATTATGACAGAATTGTTTAGAAATTAGAGCATTTCAGTTCTTTTCGGTAAGAATCCTTTCCTTTGCTGAACCATTGACGACCATTGTAAGTTTTGCCAGGTACGGTTTTACAATCTTGTACACATTCATGATGAAAATAAGATCAAGCATTTAATTAATTACATATTGCTATGCTTTATTGACCGTGTGAAGTCAATAATGCTGTTTTTTTTTGTTTGTTTGTTTTGTTTTGTTTTGTTGTTTTTTTTTAATCCCATACCAAACAGCGGCGCTTTTTAACCCACTTGGGAGTTAAAATTGGGAGGGGGGGGGGGGGGAAGAGAAATTGAAGAAAATGCTAATTTTCAGTATTGCCTCGCACAAAAATAAGTTCAATCTGTCTCCCATATCATTTTTTCGTCTGCAAGACCTTTTAATTTGTACCATAGCATCATTTAGGATTTGGTCTTATAGGCCAGTTCGTTTTTGTTTAATAATAGTTTTACCTACCGATTGTGTTGTTATGTTTTCTATAGCAACAGGTGACGATGGGACTAAAGACATTGTTGTATTAGCATCAAATGTCGTGTTAGTCTCTAGCGTTGTTGTGCTGAAATTTTGAAAACCCCATGGAGTGTTGGAAAACATCATCGTCACCAGCTTCTGTGTGATTGGCGAGTCTGTTGTGATTGGTAGATCAGTGGTCACCTGACCTTGTGACGTCAGTAAAAATGGCGTTGATGGCGCCATTGTTGTGGCGTTGGTAGCTGTAGAAGACACAATAACACGCTCGTCTTCTGATACAAGGGCATTGTACTGGTTCAACTGTAGTAACCAGACAGACGGGATGGTTGTTGCCAGATATACCAAGAAGCACGGACACCACCTGTGAATAAGATAGCCGACATGTATTTTATAACACTTAAAGAATTAGCGCTTGTGTGAAAATTCTGGTTTAATTAAAAACGATATCGCTGCTTTTCAACAGACATCTCGTAACTGCAGCTTGTTATAAGCTGCAGTTACGAGATTTTTGTTGAAAAGCGACGATATGTAAATGAATTGTATTTTAAATATAAATGAGTATAGAATTATGAGCACAGTTTTATAGAAGTATGTAGCCTAGTTGAAAAAAAAATGAAGCAAATGCAATGCGTAATCTAAAGAGTACACATACAAATCATTCATGCTCCAAAGACCCTTTCATTTTCAGGAATGATGAAAACACTCCTAATGTTTCCGAGAAGTTACCAATCTGCTGCATGCTTTTTAAACACATTGTTATTATGACTAGAAAGGCATGTGACATACAAAGACAAAAGTATTAGTTATGACAAGTTCGTCACAATCTTATCATCATTCACAAGGAGTGTCGGCTACTTGCTGAATCCAAAACTTACCAAGAATATTCCACGCCACCACGTCTTGATATCACAATTAATCCTTCAGCAATCAGTAAGAAGTTGAGTGTGATGAGAAACCAGAATATCCCGTCATCAAAGTCTTCAGTGACCCGCCATACTGTCAGACAGTTATGACCTACCAACAGTACCCGCACAAACACGGCACTCACGATGTGACTCAGTTTCCATTTTGATGCAGGCCACTCCCCTAGTACCCCTGCATCCGGGTACTTGACCCCGGGGTCATCGTATATCACATCCGGGGCATCGTCGTACAGCACCACGCCATTCACGTTGTTGTTTTCTACCGTTTTCTGTCTATGTCGTGCTTGTTTTGGTTCTATCGTGTAGCCATTTTCTAACGACAAACTATACACTTTGTAGAAAGAGTCACTAAGTGGGTTGACGGTAAACTCGCTCATTTCTGTATCCATAACTTAACTTAAAGTGCTCCAGTCGCCAATGTCTTAATTCATGTCCAACATGTTGTTGTATATTGGAATGCTTTCTTGTTATCCTAGTGCCTCTAGAAAGGATAGTATTCTCAAACCACTTCTGAAATAGATTAATAAATGACTACGTTACAAATAAATAAGTTGATTGGATCTTACGTGTTCAACTTAATAGTCACAAAGCACCCCGTAACAAAATGTTTTATTTCAACTGGATTCGAACCAGTGTCTCTCTGAACGTAAGTAATAATCCTATTTCGCCAAAGTTTAGTAGTTTGCTGCTAGCACTAACGTGACGAAATCTTATATCAAAGTGCTGTCAGCACTGTAAATCAGAATATTAATTATTGATCAGAACAAACAGTATTGTGGATATTTTGGTTTAAATTTGTCTCTATATATTAGTATTTGTCACGGAAATGGTTACAATATACCACCTTTTATTTCTTAAATAGCTTACAAACATTCCTTCGATCCATTGACGGCCATATTCTGGTAAAGCTCAAAATGCCATGAACTTGAAAATCTAATGTATAATTGTTTTCTGTAGATCTAGCTTTGCAGTCAGATTTTAAGAATTACCGCTACATCTAACTATTTACAGCCTTTTTGTCTTACGATTGTGTTTCGTATTATCTTGCAGAACAAAAGCACAACATGACATTCAGGTGGTATCCATTAATAAGAAGACCATGATTGTCATGGTACAGTATCCAGTAAAATAATAAGAACTTCCACGAATATAACATTTTTTACACTTGAAAATTACATTTGAACAGGTCAAAATGTTTAGAGAAAAGGTATAATTTTTTAAGCTTACATTGTAATGCCCATTTATAAAGCAATTCTGGCTATTCAGGTTTGAATAAATATTTAGGAATCGACAAGGTCAACTTAAGGGGGAATGCTCCAGTTCCCTTAATTTTTTCCCAATAATAGAATTTAATTATATTTAGTGTGATGAAATTTCATGTTATTACCATTTGAAAAATGAAATAAAAATGGATGGTCAGCGATCTTGTTTGAATTTTATAGGCATTCGCATCACATACCCCTACATCGAAAACATGCACAATTTCTTACACCTGCCCAAGGTCACTAAAATGCTAATAAAATGCTGTATATTCATCGTTTAGTCCCGAAAACGGATTTAAAGTAACGTCTTACATCTAATAAGAACAGAAAACCCAAAATATGTGCTATTATAAACGCGTAAATGTATAAAACAGCGTGATCATGTGTTCGGTTAGATAAACGAAGCTGGGGTGTTTTATGTCAAAAATTGCATATTTTTGGAAATATTTCAAGTTCTACATGATAGAATTTGATAAAACTCCCTCGTTGTATTAAACAACATGTCCTGGTAATAATTCAAAAAGAAAATGTATAGGTCAGCGCACTTATTAGTGAATTACAGCAACTTTTATCAGCTACACATGAATAAAATGACGCAAAACAGTGGTAACTGCACACGCACTTACGACTGTCTTGCTCTAAATAATCGATTTCCATCTTGAGGAAATCAGTTTCGCATAATAAATGCACTTTTACCGTCGAAAATGGTAAATTGAAATGATGTGTTATATTACTGAAAATATGGTAGCGAAACATATTGGTACGAAACATGAAATTGTCTACAGTAATGACCGAGTGTTCCGAAAAACTGGAGCATTCCCCCTTAAAAGATCTAAAAACTAGCGTCGTGACGTGTATTGAGTGAAACAATGCTGATAAGCAGCGCAATTTACTTTTGTTGTGACTCTCACATGTGCACTTCTAACGGCAATTTTACCGCGTGTACTGATGACCATCTGTACATACCTCATAGATCAATACATGTATGATCACAAACAAATCTTTATAACTGGTAAATGTTTTAAAAAAAACATACCATATGCCTTAATACTTGTTTGAAATTCTTAAAAACATACCATTTGCCTTAATACTTGTTTGAAATTCTTAATACTTGTACTTGATAAAAAACATAATTGAGCCAGGATCTGGAAAAACGTCCCTTAAGGCTTTTGAGCCCAACATAGATCCAGATCAGCCTGTACATACGCACAGTCTGATCAGGATCCACGTTGTTCTCTAATAGCTTCTTCGTGACCCTTAGTAACTTACAGAGAGCAGCATGGATACATATTGGACTGCATTTGATGACAGGCTGATCTTCACGTTCAAATTTTAAAAAATGCTATAAGGGACATTTTCCAGAACCCGGCTAATATTCTTTGAAGGTATTGTCGTGTAAGGTAACTTAACCCTTTCCCAAACGGCAAAATTTTAGGATGATCCACTTTAAAAACTGCCACAAACGACAAAATGAATGTTATTAAAGATAGGATTTAGGTAAAATATGGTACAGAAAATATTGAGACAAAAGGAGAAACTGCTGGTTATCAGCAGTTTCTTCTTTTGTTTCAATGTTTTCCCAAGCATTTTCTATTAGGGACGTCAAAACCAGATCTTGTTTGGGAAAGGGATAATTGAGTTACTGAAGCAAATGAGAAACAGTGCCGAAAATATGAACGATAAAAGAAAACAGTCAATCCTGTTTCAGTTTACTTCTTTGATAACTTTGTTTCGGTGATGAAAATCCCCCATATGCTTTTTTCTTATAAATTCCTGATTTATAATTTTGTCGACTCACATCGGCATAACAGGTATTCGATGTAAATGTATGATCCTTTACGTGTTTGGTGGTCATAAATGGTACTGACCTTATCCAACGCGCCGCAAAATAACGCTTTAATAATTTTGTCGTAACTTACCTTGTTCACATTCTTAATTTCCCAAATTGATGCACAGAATATTCATCAAAAATAACTTATCAAACATATAAACATATTCCACAAGCCATACACTTCCTCATAGTTTGTTACTAAAATAACATTAATTAATGTTTCGGTGCAGTGACAAGCATGATGATTATATGACACGTATTGGCGGTAAATATGAAGCGATTAATACCTGGTTCGTCCTTTTTATATAGACTCATGAACCGAGTCATGTCGAAACCATAACTTGGCCTAGTTCTTTAATTTCATGGACTCTGTAACAGTGTGGACACTGGCGAGTTCTGTTGTTTTCTAAAGACCGTTATTAATTTTGTCATCATTTGACACTAATCATGTTACATATTTTGGCAGAAATTGTATAAATATTACAACCTGGATAAAAGGTGTCATTGGCAACAAAACAGCATTTATGGTAATTGTGGAAAGAATAACTTTGTATTTGCATTCGTAGCGATGTTGAAGTGATCATACATTCAGATCTTTCCGTCTGATATATACATATGTGCCAGTGATTGTATTCACCGGCATTTATTCTAAATTCATTTTTAATTCTGAATTATATATCACAATTTACAAAAAAGCAACAAATTGCACAAGAGGTGCACGTCGGCCAATCGGATTGGTTGTTGTATCATTTAGAATTAGACAGGAAACCATACTGGTTTATGGGTACATGCCCAGAATACTTTGTTGTTGTTGTTTTTGGTGGTGATGGTGGTGTTTTTTTTTTCTTAGTGTTCGTGCTAGTTTTTGGACCAATGAAATTGCAGTATATTTGAAAATTTCGGCACTATATTTCACATAAACGCACTGCCGGTCAGTTTATACATAACCACGCCCCGTTTCCTGTGCAGTTATGAAAAATGATTTGGGAAAATGATGTAATTTTTGGGAAAATGATGTAATTCCAGTAAGATCCGCTTGATAATAGCTCCGGTCTGAAGCGTGGTTAAAAGAGCGTATGTTTCATTGGTTTACGAACACTAAGTCAGATAGAGTCTGTATAGAAGATTCTACGCGACATAAACGTTCAAAGGCTGCGCCTTTTGAACGTTTATATCGCGTAGAATCTACTATACAGCCTCTATCTAATACATAGTTTGTGTTTCTGCTATTTGCAACACCATTGTTCCGCATTACAAGCGTTTAGCACATATCTTTCAAACCATAAATTATGCAAAATAAACATAATATGACAAACAGGTGTCCAAGATTTATTTTCATTGCATTACATAACTACACCAAGCGCATGTCTTGCACATTATTGATAAATGGATAGAAATCAGCACTGCCGCCTACTGAAATGTTCATGCACTAATTCGAATGGATAAAAATAATCAAAATTACTATAAATCGTTTCCTTTGTGCAAAGCTCAAATGAAAATATGCTACGACTTAAATTACACACACAAAAAGATCAGTCTGCATTGGTCTGTATGGGGTTGCAATAATTATGTTACCAGAAATAGTGCTTTAAATCAAGTATAACCTATGAAATATTTTGACCATTGAATAGATCTAAAAAGCTGTCGGTGACAACTGTATCGCAGAGACCTATATCTATGTTGCTACGCCATCATATTGTCATTATTTATATTAATATTACTATTTGGCGATTGGCAAAGATAAGATTTTTACGTTTATTATGCTGTCGTTCGCTCAGGCAAATGCAGGAGTAATAATAACAGTGGCTGGTAAACATACGTTGTATATTTGTAGTCAGTAATCTATCAAATTGACACTTCCTATCAACAATGGTGCATGCATGACTTTGCTGTATGATATTCCATTCATACCTTTGTTATAATTTATAAATGACGTCGGTGTGTCGAAGTCAGAGGGGCCGTCAAAATACCTCGACATATCCCGAGTTCGACTAATCCGATTTTGATTGACAATTGTTGACAAATGATTGTATTCAATACTTTCCGTGCTGAAGCATTTTCCACCTTAGTAACATATTATTTTTCGTATGTACCACTTGACCGGTCTTTAATTTTACATTAACCCATTACCAAACGACAGAATTTTAGGGTGGTCCAAATTCAAAGATGATGCAGACGAAAATTTGAAGTGGATGGAATTTTTAATTTTTAGGTCTTTTTGTATGGAAAACATTGTGGGAAATGAAGAAATTGCTTGTCACAAGCAATTTCTTCATTTTCCACGATGTTTTCCATGGCCATTATTTTGTGGGGAGTCAAAAAGAGTCATTGTGTGGTAATGAATTCAGGAAAATTGTCGAGGTAATGCACATTGTGCATCTGTTATGCGATTCCCTGTCAACTCCGATAACTATATGTGCCAATTTTGCATGGATTTCATGGAAATCTACTAATTTACATTTATTTCATATCAATCTTGTTGCTTTATGATATATGTAGTCTCAGACAAAATACAATAGCGGATTGTCTAGCCAAGACAACACCTGCATTGCAATTAAATGTATTTTTTACAAATACTTGACAGACACACCTTTTTATATCACAACCTAAAAGATTTATCGTATACAAAACGAATGTAGGCACCATAACCTTCGTATTTCGTCTAGGTTTCATACCACGTTATTTTTTAATCTTTTTTTATCAAAGACACGCCTGTATGTCGTAGGTCTACAGGGATGACGTACACACGGTGTATAATCACGTGACTTAGAATTTCCGATAATCTTCAAAAACTTTGTCAATACTTGACCAATTTGGATTCGGTTTGAAGCAACGAAGGTGGAAAAATGTCAGGAATAACATGGACCTGTGAATTTCTTTTTATTTTATTTTTTTTTCAAAAAAACACTGATAAAAAAGTAATTGAAGATAAACCAAAATTTTGGTTTATCTTCAATAACTTTTTTATCAGTTGATTTTTTTTAAAAATTAACCACGTCCATGTAATGCGTGACGTCTGTCCACGTTCTCTGCTTCAAACCGAATTCAAATCGGTCCCGTATTAACAAAGTTATTGTAGATATTCAGTAAATATTGTATCACGTGATTATCCACTGTGGTACACATCTGTTTGGAATTGCAGGGAGATCAGCAGAGCAATTTGATATTCCAAGCTTCGATGTCTACGACAACGACTATCGGTCGCCGTGGCAACGTCATCAAACGCAGTTCCAGTTCTGCAAGAGCATATTGCGATGCTTTTCGACAAAAACCTAGTAAAACCTCATATATGTAACTGCAGCTTGCAAACATATTCAGCTTTCTCCGCAATTGTATTCTGAACAAAAAGACAGCACTTTTTTATATTTTATCTTCGCAAGCAAATGGAGGTAGAATCTCTTGGTTTGATTTTTTAACCTTACGCAAAATTATGCTTCCTTCAGATAGCTACTTGGTAAACCAATGCAAGATAGCAATCTGATTGGTTGATCAGAATAATACAAGAAAACAATTTTCACAGGCGGTCTCGAAAAAAATCAAAGTACTGATAGTACTGAAGGTCGGGAAACAGAGGATTCAAAATACAGTAAATGGTCAATTTTCTTAAATTTACATTGAATTCGTAAAATATTCTCAATGTTGTTATCTGATTGTTGTTACATTAAAATTAATCCTTATACTCTTATTCCCGAGTTTACCTAAGCAAAAATTTTATATTTCTAGAAAAGAAATCATAAGAGACGAAAGGGTAATTGTCAACAATATAGATCTACTCCATTACACGGTCCGCCGCGATATGACCCTAGTAGTTGAAAACTGCGTAAAACCCCAATAAACCAAACCCATTACACGATGTCGTATTTTTTCGGGTGATGTCGTAAACATTCGGTGATGGAAAGTGTCGATTTCTTTTAACTCGTAACGTGTCCGTGTTGAACGGCTAACAGTATGTTAAAAATATTTACGGCGTCGTCAGAAAAGATCCGACGTCGCATGAATCTCATTACGGATGGACTGCCTTAATGAATTGTCTGGGTTAATAGTTTGTAAAACATTATATCATTTTGATATCCATTATAAAAAGGTTTTAGGAAACATGGTGGCAAAACGAAAACATTTTGATATTCAACATTTTTTCTTTATCTCAATCTGTTTTTCAACAATTCTTCAGCTAAACTTTACATGAATATTTATCTAAATTATCAACACAAACTTGACATTACATGTAGCAACAGTATTCCGTTTTTGATGCAGGCCCGTAGGCACAGGTGGGGCTACGGGATGATAAGCCCAAATGTTGGCCAATAATATCGAATTTCCTCATTTTACATAGAAAATTGAAGAAAAGGCCAATTTAGCCCTTAAGATGTTCAGACACTAACCCGGACAGAGTTTTTAGCCCTTCCCCTTATCAAATTGCTTCCTACGGGCCTGAGAGCAGTTTTACATTCTACTGTTTAGGAAAGTTTAAACTTTGCACGATGAAAAATATTAATATTATGACGGGAAAATTTCTGAGCAAAATTCAGAATGAGGAATGAAGTTAAATTTGATATGGTTCACAAAAATGGCATGAGAACTGACCAGATTTAAGATAATTAAATTTACAATATTAGGTTAGACCATAAACATTGATCAACAATTCTAATAATATGTGTGTTAAACTCAGAATTTGAAAAAGTGAGCTCGTATTTTCTGCACACAAATCTAGATCTTGTTTTCTTTTTATTTTTGCTGTCCTCTTTGCTTTTCGCATTAGCTTTCACTTTGGATTGTTCTGTCTGTCGTTTGTGAAAGAGATAACTCTATCACCTCTATCATCTGCAGAGACAGAGGCCTACAATTAACTCATAAATAGCCTATGTCTCAAGCCCGGTCGAAGAAAGATGATTAAATTCCTGTTAAACCTAAGCCTGGATTAATAAGGATGAATAAATTACGAAAATTACGTTGTATGTACTCAAGACGGCTCAAAGTCCGTCAACGCTGTTACGGTAACACTTTAGTTGGAGACTAGCTTTACACCGCGAAGTGTTAACACGTGAGCGTATAACCCGATAAAACGCATGTGTTGTAAAATGCGATTGTGCGCTACTCGACTAGAGTCAGGATATAAATAGATTTTCCGTGAATCTACGAGTGCTTCACGGAAATGTTCGATCACACGAACTGTGTGGCGCAGTAATTTGGTGTTGAAATTCTCGTCTGCTCTAGTCTGCCACACCATTTAGAATAGTTCGAATCAACCTTTCCGGCAAAAAGAGAAGTTGATATTTTTCGCACTTATGAGCAAACTGCTGCATTGTTTTGATAAAACAATTAGGAATTGAAAGTCTTTACGATGATTATGTTATTTGAGTAATTTTGAATTGTTCAAAGGTAGGTCTACTTTTTCGGCGGACTCAGACATTTTGAACGACTATGCGGCGACCAAATTATATCGAAAACCTCGTATCTGCAGATTAAAACAAGCAGCAGATACGAGATTTTCGTAGAAGAGCCGTAGAAAAGCGTTAGAAGCGTTGGATGGCTATAGGACGTGAAAATCTCAAAGAGATTTCCCGACCTAAAAACCGCAGGAGTAGACTAATAGACGCAAATTGACTTAGAAAACATAATATTTTGAGCTTTCCTGACCATCTGTCCATCATTAGATACCAAACACTTCGTGCAACCTCGTCGTCATCCGCGGCAAGGGTGATTAACCCATTACCAAACGACAAAATTTTGGACTGTTCCAAATTCAAAGATGATGCAGACGACAATTTCAAGTGCATGGACTTTTACACTTTTTGGTCTTTTTGTATAGAAAACATTGTGGAAAATGAAGAAATTGCTTGTCACAAGCAATTTCTTCATTTTCCACAATGTTTTCCCAAGCCATTATCTTGAAGGGAGTCAAAAAGAGTCACTGTGTGGTAATGGGTTAAAGTGACATTTCAGATTTTTTCTCATAAATTTCACTTTTAATTTTATCTGAAAGAGCATATTTTCTTTAGTTCTTAAAATTTCAAGCCAAAATATTGCTCCGTTTACGAGAAATTTATAATTATGTTTGTGTTAAAATTACACAAACTGTTGTCCACAAAAAGATGTATGTAGAATTTGTCGTTTCTGTCTCAACTTTAAAGGCGTGTTTTTCGCTTATCAGCAACAACTTAAAAAAACTGATAGCATTTATAACCATTAGAATAACCAATCTTGGCATAAAGACATAGGTCCTACTTTAAAAAATTGAAATGGGGATAAAATGTCCCTTTAAGAGGTTATCGTGATTTAAAAAAAACGTATACCCTCGTATATTGCCGTTGTCACGGAAAACGGCGAAGTTGTTGGCGAAATTGCACGGTGT
The DNA here is from genome assembly GCA_963680895.1 of Fragum sueziense. Classification (NCBI taxonomy): domain Eukaryota; kingdom Metazoa; phylum Mollusca; class Bivalvia; order Cardiida; family Cardiidae; genus Fragum; species Fragum sueziense. The sequence goes on from OY804592.1 coordinate 64,192,840, forward strand.
ATTTTGTAACATAAATAATGGATGGGATATACATTCTTCTTTTAAGTATTTTCCATTGCATCAATCATTGTTAATAAATGGTTTAAGATTACCACCTCCTCAAAATGCAAACCAGTTCTTAATTTGCAAATGTCACGTCAAATTTGAGATATTGCAGCATGTCATGATATTGTATCTTTGCAATTCAAAGATGATATTCCATTTCACTGCGCTTTTCTGTTAGATTGGCGGGGCGTCACCATTCACAATACGGCTTATCTTTCTCTGCATGGAAACTTGACGTTAAAGAATCATTAAAAATATTGCAATTTCATTGCAACACCCTCCTTGAATTGGCCACCCTTCACTACTAAACGATTGCATTCTGTCTTCAGCAACCATTTTACCGATTTCTCATCTATATCATTATCCAAACGTTGGCCGTAAACGTCAAAACAGAGCAAAACTCTGATACGAATTTTCGTACGGTGGGGATTATGCATGATGGGAAGGGTAATTCTACGGCCAAATTCGCCTCGCTACAGGTAAGACATTTTCCAATAACTTTCTTATTTCTGCGTCAATTTTCAAGCGGTTTGTAACATGAATTACTGAATTACTGCCTTACTGAATTCTATCTTCTGATGTAAGACTTACCTGAAACATCCCTATACTTTTTTTTGCAAAGATTGATCCCAACCGACCAGAAAAACGAAAAAATGCCGTGGTAACGTGTACGTCCGATAGTAAAATCGACTCAAAATCACTATTGCAGGGTAGGCCTATTTCACGAGATTTACGACGAGCGAACGCGCCCTATACCACGGTACGGAAACTACAGAGACAGAGCCAATGGCTCTGCCGGTTAAATCCTCTGGGGCGCTTCCGGCCATGTGTGGCTCTGTCTCTGGGATCACGATTTTTTGACAAAAACAGGTGAATGTTCAACTTTGTTGTTCAATTATTTTCTTTTTGTGTATAAAATCGAAAAAAAACAGGAATGTCATTCTCCCCTAAGACCATTTATCTGCCTGTTCTAATTCTGTGGGCTTTATAGTCGGCAGGCTTTTCACAGGGTTATTGTCGTCGTGAGTCGACCCTATGTGATTTTTTCTTGTTTACATCATGTATTCATGTACATTCCAACGGTAAAAAGCCAATTGCCGCAGCCAAAACATGTTATACTTATCGATGGATACGCTTATATTAGACATCCCTTTTCCATGTCACAAAACCTTAGAAATGATTGGCAAAAATAAAATTTGAGCAATTTCTATCAGTGGCTCTGTCTCTGGCGACTGGCTCTGTCTCTGACGGCCGGGCTCTGTCTCTGGCTCTGCGTTCTAGGTCTAAAATCTTAATCAATCACAAAATTTGTGTCGAAGTAATGTATCTAATAAACTCACACACTGAATAGATCTTAATGCGTATGGTGAAGGGTTCAGTCACTGATTAAAAGAGTTTTGAAATCTATTTTTGAACAGGCACATGATACTATATTTTCGCAACTATCATTGAAGATTAACCAACCACGTTATATAGATTCCGCCAATATATAGGCTACATGTATAGTGTGTTTACATAGCTGCAAGTGGAGAGACAGCAGAATGAACAGTCTGGATACTTTCCGACCGTCCCTCGTATTTGTATATAAATATTGAATGAGTATGTGCACACCGTTCATCCAGATACAAAATACACGGATTGGTCTTCCAAACGCGGGTGTAAACAATTTTATTTTGAACGGCGGGAAGAAAGAGTGAGTATTTATTATCTTTAATTACAACGAATATCGGCTGAGTTGATTTTTGTGTTACATACAATGAAAACGTACATAACTTTGCCAATGTTTACCTAAAATCCTGTCTCATAAAATCTGTTAGTAAGAGAAATATATGCTACTGAATCTGACTTTGATGCCCGAAAAGAGAAAAATCTTGGTAAGAATGTCTGTAAATCATTATTAAAGCACATAATTATTGTCAAATTGATGTTTCACGGAGGATCGGGGATCGCTTCAAGTGTTTTCTTTACAAGAACCCATAAAAAAGTACAGAAAAAGAACAAGAACTATTTGAAATTGGGTACTGTCAGTTGCTATGGTGCAACATACCACGGTGCAAATTCTCCAGCAGGTATAACAAACTCGGACCCATCGATACAACCGACACGGATAATAAAAAGCAAATTCCGGTCTTTTTTCTAGGAAAATTGGCTGCATCCTTGTTAAAACCAATTTAATATCGTTTAGAGTCAATAGATGTTTGGTTTAAGACCAATTATGGCTTTTTTGGCTTACCAAAACTAAAAGGCTTGTGGATGAGCACTTTCGACGGTTAAGACATTAGTAAACCCTGTTTACATGTTTTATAAAGAGATAGACGAATATCAGCTGCATATTAACAGATAAGTTGTCCGTGTCTTTGTTTTCAATCTTTAAATTCTAGGATTAAAACCATCATTATCATCTTGTTTCATTGCAGTTTGATAGTGAGCTCCAAAAGGTTTTCAACTTCGATATTCAAACACCAACTCTATTACGCATGTCTGTCAATTATTACATGTAAACATACGGTATATGGGTGCATTTCTTTCATGAAGATGATATTGCCAAGAATATTTGTCATGATTGTCTCTCTTACTCTTTAGTGTGGGTTGAAGTGAAAGTCTTTATGAAAGGCCCTCTACGACAGCATGTAAAACAAACTACATAGGCGTAGGAAGAGGGGTGCCAGGTGGGGGCCTGGCCCCCCTAATAATTTAGAAAAAGGGTCTGCCCCCCTATGGCCCCCCATAGTACACCCATATTTCCATTTACATGAATGTTTGCCCCCCCTGTATTATAAACCTTCCTATGCCACTGAACTATAAATAGAAATGAACATAAATTGCGTAGATTCAAGAACTAGTTACCATGCCTCTGGAAGACTTTGGTTGTGAAAATAAGGACTTACATTGACTATTGATCCTGCACGCAAAAATAACAAAAACTAATACAGTGCTGTCCGGCAAGTCTGCGCACTTGAGAAACAAGATCGAATTCGCCCTTGAAAATATTATTGTAAGCTCACCAATGACAAGCATAAATCAAAATAGTATCTGTTTAAACATGTCAATCTAAAATTTCTGCAAATTTCCCCCAAAACAACTGATATAGCAAGCATTAAATCCAAAAAATTAATTCAAAAGTGCTTCGTAAACAATTATGATAAGCATTTAATTAATCGTGAACGGTGACTGATCATTTAGGTTAATACTTCATATTTATGTAGTTTCTGATCAAGTAGATCTTTCTTCTTCTTTTTTATTCAATTCTATGTCCCTTTTAAGATTATTTCAACCCGAATGAGACGGGACAGTCAGTAGGTGGTGCGAAAGCAGGAGAACCCCAAGAAAAATCACCTGGTACACCCGCAAGCAGAACTTGGCTTCTCTCATATGTGCCTCGTATAGGTCTCAAACACACACGAGACACAACGGTAACATGATCAAGTGATTGAGGGCGGTAATGAAATATCAGCGCTCTGAACTACTTCTTTAGGAAGGCTTTTGTATCTGGATTAAATAGAACAAAGATAATTCCAAAACACAGTTTGGTACATAAGATAGAATTCCTAAGCGTGTGATGCAAAGTAAATAACCGACTATAAAAGTCAACGGGATGCGGTTATAGCACGTTTACTTTATAAAAATCAAGCATTTGTCGTTGTATTTTAATTAGAAAACGTCATTTTAAGTGTTTTGCACTATTAAAAACGATTTTCGCATCCGAGTTTGTTTTACCCAAATTATGTGAATCATCCGTGGTGTGTGGCATCAACATCCGTGGTAAGTTGTACCTTGAAGCAAACTAGGCTAATTTTTAAACATGGCGTTAGACACCCAAAATTTATTTTTCCAGTTTGATGATTGGTATAGATTTGTTCCATAGATGTCGAAAACTTATTTAGAAGAGATATTTGCTCGAAACCAGTTAAATAACTTCTGCAAATATAAAACAAAACGGGAAGTAGGCGAGAAAATTGTGATTTACGATTTAAAATCGCTTGTATCTATAGTTTACTCAAATCTTTTGTTATGAAACTGCAGCACCCTCAAGATAAACCATTTTGCATCAGCTCTGCACAAACACTTTTTATATTGCGGCAATTAAAAGGCTATATGTTGATGTTTTCTTACCTTGTGTACTCCCACGCTGTTGATTTTCAAATCCGCGTTTGGAAGACAAATCCGTGTATTTTGTATCTGGATGAACGGTGTGATGTGGTTAGGTGCTATTTGGGTAACTTTAATTGGATATTAATTCTGAATTAAATCTAGATGCAAAAAGTAGAACATTATGGTAACTTTTCCCCAAAATTTGTGGAAATTATGTTTCACGATGATCTCCATTCCTAGTGGTTGATCAATTTCATCCGTCTTAATATTTTGTTAATTTTCCCAAACGGCAAAATGTTAAGGCGTTCCAAACTGAAAGACGGTGCAAATGACAAAACAAATGTTACCAAAATCAGACTGTACAATTAACTGTATAGAAATCCTAAGAGGAAGAGTAGAAAATTAGTTGTTTTAATTTTTTTTCCATGCTAACATTTTTCATGGCGGATCTTGTTGGTTCTCCAGGCCTGTATACAGCTGTATATTTAGTGTTCGTCCTAGTTTTTGGACCAATGAAATTGCAGTATATTTGAAAATTTCGGCGCTATATTTCACATAAACGCACTGCCGGTCAGTTTATACATAACCACGCCCCCCGTTTCCTGTGCAGTTATGAAAAATGGTGTAATATATTTGGGAAAATGATGTATTTTTTTTTTTTTTTTTTTTTTTGGAAAATGATGTAATTCCAGTAAGATCCGCTTGATAATAGCTCCAGTCTGAAGCGTGGTTTGAAGAGCGTATGTTTTCATTGGTTGACGAACACTAAGTCAGATAGAGTCTGTATAGTAGATTCTACGCGACATAAACGTTCAAAGGCTGCGCCTTTTGAACGTTTATATCGCGTAGAATCTACTATACAGCCTCTATCTAATACGTGTTGTTCACTTCTATATATATATTATACAAAAGGTTATATATGGAAGAGATAGGTACAGAACTAACCACAACAAGCACTGACTCCATAACCCGAGATTACGACACGACGCCTAGCTATCCATATCATACACATCAATACATAGAAGCTTCCAAAACCTCAATAGAGGAATTTTCAACTGTCTATAATATATGATGTAATTTTATGGATAACATATCTACGGGTTAGGATATTTACATACAACTATTATACAAAAGGTTTATAATGTAGGTAATTGGTTAAAATTATGTCGACCGAGAAAAATGTTACGTTGACATGTCAAACTTATCAGTACTGAAGCGACCTTAAAGAAGAAAATAGTAAACAATTGGTGGAGAGGAAACGTGTTTTCTCTCCGTCTAGGTGATTTCCAGTCTAATTTGTCACCATAAAATGACCATTAATGTCAATAACAGCTCGTAATTTTCCCGCCAGGATGTGTCAAAGGTCAAAACAGTGTAGGAAGAATTTGGAGAAAAAAGGAAACAGCAATTAACAGATGGTTCTGTTAATAGGCACCCATTTTCAAATATGTCAATCTAACTAAAATCCCGAAGAAGGAAAAAAAAAACGAAAAAAATGCAATTGTCAAAAAAATTGAGCCTATTTTCACTATTTTAGCGCAAATACATGTAACTTCCACTGTTGAATCTAGAGGGGCGCATGGCCAAATTGACCCCCTAAAATCCAAAATGGTCCCCTTCAGAACCAAGCCTGGGCCAAAATTACACACTGCTTTATACATTATGAAGTCTTTTCCGAATTAAAACATACAAATAATGGCTTTATTGTGTCTAAAGGCCTATTATAAATTGTTGATATATATAAATTTAGTTATTCAATCAATAGTCTCAGTATTTGGGTTGGATGACCCCCTTGACCAAGAGCTGTGGGCCCGTCGGGCCCCCTGGATGGCAACCCTAGATTCAACACTGAACTTCAGAATGACATGGTCGGGACAGTAACCTCTACGTTTGCAACGAGCACTATTCCATAATTTCCCCCCATGTTTCCAATCCATACATTAATTAAAAAACATCATACAATATTGTTTTATATGTACAATAAACATTTTGCAATAAAAGCAAAAGATGCATTTGACATTATATGCAACAACTTGACATGGAAAGTAGGCCATGCAGAACTTTGACTCACGAGTCGGAAATCATGAATGATCATTATTCGTGGGTACAATTAAATGATGACATACAACATAAATTGCTAATAAATTGATAATTTATTAATGTCAAAAGGTTAGGATTGTTTTTGTCGAGCATTTGGATGCGGTTTACCGATGCCTTTACCATTAATTGAGATTGTTTTCCTTTTTTGTTTCATCTTTTGATCTGCTGTTTAGCCTATCTTCATAAACGCACTGGATGGGTCTCTTTGTCGTTTGCATGGGATAATCAAATGAGCCGGGATCTGGAAAAACGTCCCTTACAGCATTTTTCAAAATTTAGTTTCAAGATTGGCCTGTTGTCAAATGCAGTCCAATATGCATCCATTCAGCTCTCTTTAAGTTTCTATAGGTCACGAAGAAGCTATTTGAGAACAACATGGATCCTGATCAGACTGTGCGTATGCACAGGCTGATCTGGATCTATGTTGGGCTCAAAAGCCTTAAGGGACGTTTATCCAGGTCCTGGCTCAAATGTATGGTCCCAGCTCCGTCTACTTGTGAACTCCCGCCATAAATATAGAAAATACACCCATTTTGTAAATAGGTAAGGAGGGGCAAAACGCCCCCCCTCCTCCCCCCCCCCCCCCCCCCCCCCCCCTTGAGGAAAGAGCGCTGTAGCACAAAAAAATGTCCCAAATGTCTATAGACAAAACAGCTTTGTCATTTGATTTAAAAAATGACTGTCGTTAAAACAATTTTTCTCGAAATTTGGCCTTTTTGCCCCACCCTCGGGGCATAACGCCTTTAGGGGTGGGGCATGAAGCCCACCACTGGGCTTTATGCCCCATATGAAAAATAAAAAATTCATTTTGAAAATATCTGTGGGAAAATAGGAATATAATTAGTTTGTAATTAGTATACCAGGAAAAATATTTTTTGAATGGGTTTACCATAACTATTTTCAACATTTTTTATCAAGCGTAAAGGCTAGATTTGGGAATAATTTACTTGTCTATAAAAGTGGTTACGCGTTACTGTCCTTTGTCTGCAGAATCTTCAAATCAGTCAAATTAAAACATACCGATGTTATGTTCTTTATAAGGCCCCTTTAAAGTAGATTAAATAGTCTTATTGTCTCATTTTAACACAAAATCGACGTTCCATGGGCGTTTTGCCCCACATCGATCCATCAGGTGACATAAAAGTTTGATATATTCGCGAAAAGTCGGTCTTTTTTGCCAGTCTTTTCTTTTGTAGACAACGAAATGGAAATGGATTTCGTCATATGTACCAGCCTTAGTCATTCTTTGAGTTTTAAGGAAAATTTTAGTACTTCTGAATACCTACTTACCCATACAAGGGGCAAAACGCCCAGTGTTTTGCCCCAAAGCAGCATATGCGTTCTGCCCCAAAGGGGGTGGGTGATTTAATTTGGCCAGAGAAAAAAATGTGTTGATATTTTTTTTCTTTTTATCTCTTTGTGTAGGCGACCAATTGGACATATAAATATAAAATGCAGTTTGGTGGATTGAATACTCAGACTGAAATAAGATACACAAGAAAACCCATTACCCAAATATTATATCAAACATATGCAAAATAAACAATTATTCGCATACTGATAATTGAATGACGTTTCGATGTAAAAATTTCATGGGCATCTTTCTAAAAGAATACTTCAAGTGTAAAATCAAGACAAATATCAGTTGACATAATGAGTGACGAAATAATAGTGGTGGGCGTTTGACCCCCACCTGGGCGTTTTGCCCCTCCTTACCCTATAGGTTTGGCAGACCAACGCGGAATTATCAGAATGGCAACTAAGATCGTATGCGCTTCTACACGGTACGGAAACTACAGAGACAGAGCCATTGGCTCTGCCGCTTAAATCCTCTGGGGCGCTTCCGGCCATGTGTGGCTCTGTCTCTGGGGTCGCGATTTTTTGACAAAAACAGGTGAGTGTTCAACTTTGTTGTTCATTTATTTTCTTCTGGAGCTTAAAATCGAAAAACCGGGAATGTCATGCTCCCCTAAGACCATTTATTTGCCTGTTCTAATTCTGTGGGCTTCAAAGTCGGCAGGGTTTTCACAGGATCATTGTCGTCGTGGGTCGACCCTATGTGATTTTTTTCTTGTTTAGATCATGTTTTCATGTACATTTCAACGGTAAATAGTCAATTGCTGCAACCAAAACATGTGATATACTAATCGAGGGATAATCTCGATCAGACATTGCTTTCCCATATAACAAAACCTTAGAAATGATTGGCAAACGTAAAGTTTGAGCAATTTCTATCGGTGACAATGATCCTGTGAAAACCCTGCCGACTTTGAAGTCCGAAGAATTAGAACAGGCAGATAAATGGTCTTAGGGGAGCATGACATTCCCGGTTTTTCGATTTTAAGCACAAGAAGAAAATAAATGAACAACAAAGTTGAACACTCACCTGTTTTTGTCAAAAAATCGCGACCCCAGAGACAGAGCCACACATGGCCGGAAGCGCCCCAGAGGATTTAAGCGGCAGAGCCAATGGCTCTGTCTCTGTAGTTTCTGTACCGTGTTCTATTCAAATAGGTTCTGTAGGCTTATATGACAATCAATTCAGAGAAGCTGGGTTAATAGGACTGCTTGCACCACTTTTGATCAAACGTGATGTAAGAATAAAGTTAACCTATCTGTTGTTCCTTGTGGTGGCGTAAAAGCTGCACGGAGAGCAAAGGAGAAAATGTTCATGTAGTTATGGTCCATTCCTCTGGGTCTTTTTTTTTATCGTGTAGGCCTATGTCAAATATCATCGAACATATTGACGTCTATAATAAAAGCCCATGTATATATATATTTACATGTTTTGTGCACCTAAGGACCTTGTCCAGGCCTGTAGGGACGGGGACTAATTTGTCGCATGAAAAGGCGATGGGATATGTCTGGTTATGACGCTGCTGTTAAACTTGTTTGATCAATAAGTATTGTCCCCTGATTTAATAAGCCAAAACATTCCAAATTAACTATTCCCCCTAGCCCCACCCTAGTTCATACTGGCATGTTGACTATTAAAGGGGGAATGGCACTTAAAATCATGCAAATTTTCCGAAAACTTCGTACAAAAAAAATGTATTATGAAAATATGGCCTTTAAATTGCATCTATGCCAAATCTTAGCTTTCTATCTTGTGTATTGGCTAGGATGTCGACGGATTTAAAACCCCATATGTTCCATTATTGTAAATATTATCCCCGGGACAACAAATCATAGGGTTTTGAATCCGTCGACATCTAAGCCAATACACAAGGTAGAAAGCTAAGATTTGGCATATATGCAATTTAAAGACCATATTTTAATAATATATACATGTATTTATTTTTTGTACGAAGTTCTCGGAAAATTTGCAAGATGTTAAGTGTTATTCTGCCTTTAATACAAAATAATGTTTGTATAAATTTTTTAACCTTATGAATGAGTCAGGATCTGGTAAACGGTCCTTTTATTTTTAAGGCTTTTGGGCCGAACATGGTTCAATATCAGCCTGCACATACACGCGCAGTCTTATCATGAACCGTGTAATCTCCAATAGAATCTTCGTGACCTGTATCAATATTAGGACAGTAGCATGGACCCCGGTTAGACTGATCGTGAAACACGGCTGTATCAAATGCTATAAGGGACCTTTTTCCAAATCCTGGCACAAATTGTTTTGGTTTAAACTGCTCGTTTATTCTAGAATGAATGATCCTAAGTGAAAAAAGCGTAATCTTATATCCTGTAAAAAATTAAAATCCTATAAACACAGATCTGTCCTTTGAAAGAAAAGATTATTCATTTTAATTGGGGTGTGAAACTGCACTTTATAATACGACACCTCGTCACTGCGGGACAGCATTGCACGTGAATAAAAGCTAATTATACAACAGCGAAATTTTCTATAGAGTCTGAATTCACGCCATATTTCTGACATGATCCGCTTTAGCACACTCAGCTGGAGCAAATCCGGGTTTATGTAAAATATCATTGATATAATAAGCGTTTTATCAACCTTAGTACATTGTACGAGAATTCGCTGGTTTCGTTATTAAATTATCATGCTATAAGCCGAACATAAAACGTATCAGAAATATTTAAATCCAAGCCCTTGTTCATCATAAGAAACTTACTAAATTAAATTTATATACGTATGCCTATACCAAAGAACAGAAATACAATTCATTGTGTTGTCCGAACGTTTGACTAGTCTTTCTGACCAAACTTTACTTGTTTCTACGTATAACATAATCAGATGGTCACTGGTAGGGGATTTACTGTATCACATTCTAACACGGTGGATAATCACGTGACTGTGAATTTCAGAAAATCTCCAATATTTTTGTTAATACGGGACCGATTGGAATTCGGTTAGAAAAAGAGAAGGTAGACAGACGTCACGCTTGAGATGGACGTAATAGATTTGTCAAAAAGCAGCTGATAAAAATGTTATTGAATATCATTGATATGCAATAACTTTTTTCAGCTGGGTTTTCAAAACTTAAATAACGTCCCGCTAACTCATGGCATAAATACCCACCTTCTCTGCTTCAAACAGAATTCAAATTGGTCAAGTGTTAACTAAAATATTGAAAATATTCTGAAAATCTGGGTCAAGGGATTATCCACCGTGTCTAAGCTGGACGAGACTTTGCCTGGTTACAAAATGATCTAATGCTACCACCCACCTTGTGCTTCATAAACTCATGACCATAGGAAGATTTATAGAGAAATGAAAATTACTCTTTTATTGTAATTCGTAAATTTATGAATGACAGTTGAATGGTTTTCGCTACATTAAGTTGTCACCAATTAAAATGATTAGTCTTTTTTGTTTTAGTTTTAGAAAAATATCAGCCTGAAAATCGCCAAATAGCCCAAGGTCATGCCTACTTCATTATTTTCCACAACCAAAAAGAATCGTTATCTTGTAAGTTCAAAGGTGTTGTAGACAAAAAAGTTTCCTATTAAAGCAATGGTTGATTTTGAGGACCTTAAGGCTGTTTTCAATTATTTGTATATCCATAAAAGTGTGTTTTTGTCAAAGAAGCAAAATGCAATTTCTATCACTGAATAAATTTAGACTTTCAATCAAAATAGATGGTAACTGATTTCACACCATTGGATATCCAATTCATTGGTAGGGATTGATATTTCAAGCAGATTTGTTTAATATTTTGGAAAATGGTTGAAACCTTTACTATTATGTCCAAAAGACACAATCGTTTTGACATTATTCTTTCCTAACGGAAAACATTAATTTTGTAGATAATACATTATTCCCAAAGTAATTTGTTCAAACTTGGAAGCAGTTGACGACAAAATAATTGATGTCAAAAATAGATTAGGCCTATTTGTAAATTACAGCATAGAATATAATTAGATAAAATGATAAAATGCTGTTTTATCAGAATTTCTTATTGCATATTACATTACTAATTCATAATTTCATTTTTAAATGGTATTATTTTCATATTTTTTACACTTTAATTGCATATACGATTTAAAGAAAAGGTGACAACCTTCATTAAAAGTTAATAAATCCGTGTTTTATTGTGCATTTTTATAGAGAATGTGACATAGGGAGTACTTTCTGTTGTCAACTTTACCTTCTGCCAGCCGCGTATGTCCGAGGTACGAAAAAATGTGATTTAAGAAATTGAAATTCAATATTTCACTGTAAGTTCACCAAACCCTATCTTGTGGGTACTCATTTTAATCGTCTCATCGAGACGATTCAAATGAGTACCCACAACATAGGGTTTGGATTTGGAAAAACAAATTTAGAAAGATTTAACCCATTCTTATTTGTTGCTCTAACTTTCAGATGACTGCGAAGAGAATCGATCCAGGACAGCCTGTACAAGCCACATAAGCTGATCAGGGTTGCATATACGATATAATATGTTTACTTCTGTGCGATTACTCCTGTTGTCACGAAATTTTCTGAGCTATATTGTACACACATCATATCTTTTTCAACATCATTTTGGTAATCTACAGTAGTTTCAAATCAGAGCGATCCAGAGTTTGCCATTAAAATTTAGAAGGCAGTTTATATCGCAAGATCATTGAAATTGGATGCAAAATTGTTTGATAAAGTTGACAGAGAAGAGAAAAGGTTTACATTCGTCAAAATACATCGACATATCCGGAGTTCGACCAGGCCGATTTCATTCAGTTTCGATTTAAATGATTTTTGAGCATGTTTGACTTTCATCAAGCGCGTTCATAATTGAAATACCGGTATTCTAGGGAATTCCTCCTCCCAATATTACTATACTTAATTAAATGGTAATATGTCGTTTCATCAAAAGTTTCTCAAATAGCAAAATATTAGGGAGGTTCAACTTGAAAGCACGTTTAGACTTCAAAATGGATGTTGATCCATAATAATAAGAATTTATATTATTTAAACCACAGAAAATATTGGAATATCAGCATTTTCTTCTTTTTCTTTAAGGTAGAATGTGGCCATTTTGAGATTAATAATTCTTTCTAGCGGCGTCGTTACGTATCCGAACCTATTCGGGCGCGGTCGTAAACATTCGGTGGTGGAAAGTTCCACCGCCGAATGTTTTCGACTTCGCCCGAATAATTCCGAAGTCGCGCGAATCTCATTACGGGTGGACTGCCTTAATATTGTTTTGGTTAAACATTAGTACTAGATTGACTTCGAGATAACAAATTTGTGAGTAAGTGTAAAAAATGTATAGGCTTAGGCAGGACTAAATGCATCCTAAATTTGTTATTTCAAATCCAAACCCTATGTTGTGTGTACTCATTGGAATCGTCTCGATGTAACAGTTCCAATGCGTACCGACAACTCAGGATTTATTGCGAAATAAAATTAATGGAATATCTCATTTTCAATAGCCATCACCCCATCTGATCTATAAATCTTGGCCTCAATCTGAATTAATTCAGATGTCATCTTATTTCATAATGTTACTGAAAGTAAATATCTGAATTTATTCCTTAAGATCGCTCTTGGCCTAGGCTTATCTACATACTTCATGAGGTCACAATTTCGGTGACGCGTCACGTATTTTTAAGCCCTCTCTGATGTGTTTAAGCCTTAACGTGATTGTTTTATACAGGAAATATTTTTACTCTTGACAAGGTGTCACATGCTTACCGTCCCATTTCAAATGAAAGTGTTACTTGCTACTCCCACGCACTTTTAATCCTTTCCCAAATATTACATTTTTAGGCCTGTCTGATTTGAAAGCTGCTACAGACTACAAAATGGATGTTGAAAAAGATGGTCTTTTTGTACAATATATTTTAAAGCATGGAAAATAATGAGGCAAAAGAAGAAAATGGTGATGATCAATGTCTCAATGTTTCCCTATCATTTTATATAAGGGGCGTCAAACGCATGTCTTGCTTTGGAAAGGGTTTAACATTTCCCAAACAATTACGGTGGATCCAGGATTTCTGTAAAAGGGGTTCAAAGCGGGGGGGGGGGGGGGGGGGTATTTTCTTAATATTAGCCTACACAGTTTTGATGGATTTTCTGTATGAAAATGAAATAATCTTCGTTTGAACCACTCTGGATTCACCACTGAACAAGACATGCATTTGAATGACGTCTATAATTTAGACGGCTTCGATGAAAAAGCTCTACAATAAAAAGAAGATGTCGATTTTAAGAATTTTCTACTTTTCTTTCCGTGAAATTTCTGCATTTGCAGGAGAATTTCCCATATTAATCCGAGTTTCTCTTGTGAAATTCGCTCTTTGATATGTTGATGTCGCTCATTTAAATGATGGTGTCATTTAAATGAGCGACATCAATATATCAAAGGGCGAATTTCATCAGAGAAAATCCGGATTATTCCCATATAGGATACGGTAGGCTATCATTCATTTTGTTGTTTGCAATTATTTAACTTGGAAGTTTGACCACTCGTAGATGTTGCATCCTCGGAAACCCAGCGGTCATAGCTACGCTACATGACCCCTGGGGCACTTGGCTAGTTAAACTTTGTATTAGCCGCTCCCAAATGCCGCCGTTTCATTGGTTCCATCATCATTTCATGATGGGCGAGTAGACCAATCAATCTTGCCGATACAAATCGCCAACATCTATACAGCGATTACGTCAGAGATACGTAATTGAAACCTGATTCAAGGTAGATAATTGCGTAGGAGATTGACAAATCGCTTCGGGTAAGTTATCAATATGGAAGATTAATATCGTTTAGAGTGCGAAAAATTTGGTGTTTTGAATTTAAAAGACTTCCAAAAGAAACTTTCCTCATCTTTCTACCGTATAAGATATCAGTGATCTGTAATTCTTATATAGTTGTCACAGAATTTACAACTGATCATGAGCGCAGCCATCTTGGTTGTAACTGACAACGCATTGACGTATGAGAGCTGTTATTTGATTGGGTCTTGCGCTCACGTGTTTCGGATCGATTTTCGGCGGCTAATAAGTGTAACAAGCCAAGTGCCCCAGGGGTCATGTAGCGTAGCTATGACCGCTGGGTTTCCGAGGATGTAGATGTTGTGGTTTTTGAAAGAGTTAAACCCCTGCAGTATGCCTATGCCTATTTGATTCAATTCTTTTATTCAAGAACAACGGCCTCTAGCCCATATATGGGCTATATGGGCCATATATATATATACAAAACATGTAGCCTATAGGCCTACATACAAATACAATCAACAAAAAGTGACTGCATGTATATTACAGGCCCGTAGGAACAGAGGGGGGGGGCTAGTGGGGGCTAAGCCCCCCCCCCCCTTAAGTTGGCCAAATATGCCAAAATTTCTTAATTTTACACTGAAATTTTTGGGAAAATCCTAATTAGCCCCCCAATATTCTGGACAAGGGCTTTAGCCCCCCCCCCCCCCCCCATTGCTTCCCACGGGGCCTGTATTACATTAGGCCTTACTATAGGGTATCCAACCCCTCAAAAGCACCAAAGAGCCAGAGTCTTCTTCTTCTTCTTCTTCTTCTTCTTCTTCTTCTTCTTCTTCTTCTTCTTCTTCTTCTTCTTCTTCTTCTTCTTCTTCTTCTTCTTCTTCTTCTTCTTCTTCTTCTTCTTCTTCTTCTTCTTCTTCTTCTTATTCCAATATTTTCGGATCTTATCGTTTCTCAAGATCATGTCGCAAACACGTTCCAAACTGCAAAAGGTTGCAAAGTCGCGATTGGTAATGGTCGTCATTTACCTACCAGTCTATAAAATCCAGTCTAATCTGGCGGAAATGAAACAAAAGTTGATTTCCGGTTCCTGTCATAGGACTCGACCGACCCGTGACCGAAACACGGAAATAACCGATAAAAACTCCTGTCTACTCTCTCAACAGATCCTAAACTGACTGTAAGTGTTAATTTTGACAATCGAAAACTCTCATTCTTTCTATTTGTCCAGCTGACAATCGTTTTTATTGTTATTTATCATCATTTTTTACCAATTTTGTTAAATTTTACAGTTGACTAAAACGTAAAAGTATATCTGCATCTGGCAAGGAACTTTAGGAAGTTTTCTGTAAATAACATCAGCGTTTTTTCTCATAGTTTTGGGAACGGGTCCGAAACCAGGCAAATTGGGAGAAATGCGTTGTTTGTCAAAAATTGGGAAAACATTTTCATCACAGACTCCAACAAAAATTGAGTCCTGTGTATAGTTAACTATACATGAAATCAACTGAAGGGACTTTCAGATTGTCTCTGGATACTTTTTTCTCAACATATGAAAGGGAATGATTGAATTTTCATTCAAAAAGAAGGAATAACTTTTGCATTTGAAATTTCTTTCCAGATTTCGGGAAAAAATTAATCTATTTGGCATTGGGAACGGGTCCTTTTTACGGACCCGTCCAAAGAAGGAGAAAAAACCCTGATCCCTACAAGACGCTTGTATTTTTGTATTTTTCTTGTTTTATATGATCTAATCAGTGATGAAGCTAGCCAAATCTGGGGAAAATATTGTAAGAACTGTGAAACACTATTTTCAGATGAAATGTCAGTTTGAAATGGGTTGATGACTGGAAATCTCTCTTTCTTTGCCTTGGAAAATGATCTTTCAATAGAAATGACAAACTTTTTCCCAAGCATTTTTTTCTCATGCGAACAGGTATATACCACAAGGTGTTCCATTGACACAAGAATTTTAGGGGTCATTGTGACCCCTATGCCTTCAGAATTGGGGGTCTTTTTTCCAATTTAGTGGTCAAATCTGAAAGACTGCTAGAGACTACAGGAATTTAGAAAATAACTTATACCATTGGCGAATTAAAGGGAACTGAAGCTTTTTAACCATTTCTGACCCAAAGACCTGCGGGTCTTTTCGAAGACGGACCCGGGGCAGGGTTCAACATTAACTTTTTTCTGCAACAAGACTGCCGGGCTTGCTGCTGCCAGATGCTACAAGCCTGGACCAGATGTGCCTTAGACCTGACCAAAAGTTTCTATTTCGGGAGAAATAGTTGTGTAATAAATACGTCGACTTATGGCTGTATGGCGATGTTTTACCTTACGATAGCAATATGTCGTTAGAACTTTTAAAAGTTGATAAATATTATGATAGTTCTTTTGACTATCTATTGTTTACAATAGTTTTCTTCAAAACGAAAGTAGAACCAAAATCAACAGCAACAGAGTCCAAACGCGTGAATATCAGGTAACATACACTTAAAAAAGCATTTCAAAGATCATGAGTAAATTACCTTAGTCCTAGAGGGATACTCTCATTGAAGTTAATTGATCAATTACTCGGGCGTGTGGAAGCGTCAATTTTAAAACACGTCAAATCTGGTCAGAAAAATGCTCAATGAAGGCATTTCACACTGAGGAACAAATGTAAAATGTGTTCTGTTTTTGTAGGAAATTGGATTAACTTTCAGAAAATAACTGAATTTGAAGCATATTGGATCGTTTTCATCACAATTGTATTTGTTTGATGCAACATTTTTACATTTTCTAGTTGTCGGGTAAATGATATGTTTATCACTGGAATCGAGTCTTAATTTGATAAAAATCACTATAACCTGTCTACATATTTTATCGGTCAACTAAAAATAGAACAAGTCATTGCTATAAATAAATATTGGAAACCCAAATCACTGACAGTTGCTAACTTGATTGATTGTCATAACTCAAACTCCCAAAGGATTTATTTCAATATTTCGGCATTAACCAATGATTCTGTTCACAAAGAATTAGGTTTTAAAACTTGCATCATTTATGACGCACAGGAAAATTTTTTACGTGTCATTTGTTTTGAAATTGCGACAATGACGCACAAATTTTGCGTCATAGAAAACCCTGATACCATTTACAGTACTTTGCAAAAAATGCAATGTTTTCTTCAAATTGTCTTTTTTGCATTGCAAAAGGTTACATTTTACAGACCCATTCTATGAAAAGAAAAAGATGCTGTCCTGGGCATTGGTGCTGGCCTTTCGTAGTATGGTCTAATTTGCTGAATCTGTTTGAAATACACACATGAATTGAATGAAATACACACATGAATTGAATGAAATACACACATGAATTGAATTTTACATTGGCAGCTCAAGGCACTGGTGAAGAGAAGTTAGAGAACTAAAGATGGGTGCTCTATTTCGGAGCGAAGAAATGACATTATGTCAGCTGTTTCTACAGTCAGATTCAGCCTATGCCTGTGTATCAGAACTCGGGGAGAACTCCCTTGTACAGTTCAAAGATGTAAGTAACCTGTTATCATCTTAACCCTTTCTGAAATTCTCAAACAGTGCCTTATACATTGTATTGATTTGTAAAAAGAGGAGGGTTTGGAATGCACAGGGAGGGGGTAGGTGATAAGAAAATGTTGATGGCATGGAAATGATTGAGAGAAAATGGTCACTGTGCTGTATCACAGCTTTGATATGGATCACCATTAAAAATTCCATGTTTTGATAGAGATTTAGAATTTCCTGAAGCTGATTTAATTAAAACTTAATTTCGAAAGCCATTAAAAGTAGCAAAATGGTAGTTAATATTTAAATATCATTTTGAAAATGATAATCTAATCAATGATTTTATGCTGAATCTAGCCAATCTTTGGTCTTGATAAGAAATAAATTGCCTGTCACAATGAAGTTTAACCCTTTCCCAAATGATGAAAATTTGGACTTTTACAATTAGAAATCCGTCGCAGATGTCACAATGGATGTTTATAAAGGCAGGATTTGTGTAAAAAATATAGCACAAAAAATATTTAGACAAAAGAAGAAATTGCTGATGATCAGCAATTTCTTCTTTTGTCTCAATCTTTTCCCAAGCCTTTCCTTCTACGGACGTATAAACCAGGTCTTGTTTGGGAAAGGGTTAATGATACATGGTTTCATTGGTTTGGTAAAGTATTTTAATCATCTATTTATAACTAATTTTTAGTTATATTATGCAATTTTCTTGTAGTTGAATCCAGAAGTTAATGCCTTTCAAAGAAAGTTTGTCAGTGAGATTATGAGATGTGAGGAGATGGAGAGAAAACTCAGTAAGTTAAACTGTATCCAAAACTGGCAAATTTTTAGTGATCCACTTCCAAAACTGCCACAAATGACAAAATGGATGTCATTTACAGTCATGGCGAAGACCGTCGGACCGGCAGACATGTCTGATGAAAATTCCCTCGGTCTGATGATTTTTATACGCCGCCGGAGGCGGACGTATATTGGCGTCATCTTCTCCGTCCGTCCGTCCATCCGTCCGTACATTAGTCCACTTTTCTTGTCAACGCAACTCCGCCTAAATTTTTGGCTGGATCTTCTTGAAACTTGGTCAATGTTATCACATTAAATTGGTAGATGTGCATGAAGGAAGGATTTTATGGTTCGTTGATTTTTGCCTGAGTTATGCCCCTTAAAAACTTAGTCTCTGGGGCTTATTGAAGTTGCAGCCTTGTCAACGCAACTCCTCCTAAGTTTCTAGCTGGATCTTAATGAAACTTGGTCAATGTTATCACCTCAATTGGTAGATGTGCATGAAGGAAGGATTTTATGGTTCATTGATTTTTGCCAGAGTTATGCCCCTTTAAAACTTAGTCTCTGGGGCTTATTGAAATTGCAGCCTTGTCAACGCAACTCCTCCTATGTTTCTGGCTAGATCTTAATGAAACTTGGTCAACATTATCACCTCAATTGGTAGATGTGCATGAAGGAAGGATTTTATGGTTCATTGATTTTTGCCAGAGTTATGCCCCCTTAAAACTTAGTCTCTGGGGCTGATTGAAATTGCAGCCTTGTCAACACAACTTCTTCTAAGATTCTGAATGGATCCTAATGAAACTTGGTGGATGTTATTACCTAAATTGGTAGATGTGCATGAAGGAAGGATTTTATGGTACATTGATTTTTGCCTGAGTTATGCCCCCTTCAACCTAAGTCTCTGGGGCTTAATGATATTTCAGCCTCATGAACGCAATTCCTTCCCGGTTTTTGACTGGATATTTATAAAAACCTTTTTGTGAACACAACTTTTTACAGGTTTTTGTGTGAATATTTATAAATCCTTGTCAATGTCATTTTTTTTGTCTCAAGTTTTATGAGTGGCGGCGTATATTGTGACCATGGCACTCTTGTTGGCTACTGTCAGTCCCACTGTCTGACACAAATTTTGATCTGTAAGATAGTGGATTATAGTATGGTCTGACAAAATTTTATTTGGTCTGACAGATTATTTGGAACTGTCAGACCGAATGTCTGACAAAGATTTCTGCTTCTTCGCCATGTCTGCATTAAAGATATGATTTGTATAAAATATGGCACAGAAAATATTGAGACAAAAGGAGAAACTGCTGGTTATCAGCAGTTTCTTCTTTTGTTTCAATGTTTCCCAAGCCTTTTCTATTAGGGAGGTCAAAACCAGGTCTTGTTTGGGAAAGGGTTAAACTGTTTCCTAAACTGGCAAATTTTTTGACTAGATCTATTCTAATTTGAAAGATGCTGCAGAGAACAAAATATATGTTGATGAAGAAAGGATTCGAAATCATTTCTTTATGATATGAATATAGCTAAGAAGTATTGAGACAAAAGGAGAAAATTCTTGTTTTCTGCATATACTTTATTTGCATCAATGTTTTTCCAGGCTTTAACATGTGGCGATGTCAAAATCTATGTTTGTTTGGGTAGGAGCTAATTTGAAAAGCTTACGATTTTTCTTGTCATGCTGAATTTAATGTTTACATGCACACTGGCGGTGAACTCGGCCAAATCCTGGGATGTTTTTTCGCGATCATAGTATTCCGTCGGTGTTGAGATATCTTAACTACGGCTTTGATAAAGCCATAGTTACAAGATTTTATAACAACACAGACAGTTTGTCAATACATATCGTTAAATCAGGTCTATTTTTAGAACAAATTCATTGTTATCAGAAAAACTATCCCATCAGATCTTTAAACTCACATTTAAATGCAAAATATCTGTACCTTGTGGTAGCAAAAAACGTCCCTCGCTTTGGCCGAGTTCACCACCAGTGATGCAGGCAAAGCAGACTAATGTGAGTCTGTATGTGTATGTGGGTTGACCTTATTGATTCTGTACTGCTTGATTCTGAAACTAGCTCATTGCCACATCATAACACACTAAAGAAGGCTTTGTAAAACATTGTGGTAAATGAAGAAATTGCTTGTGACAAGCAATTTGTTCATTTTCCACTTTGTTTTGTACAAGGAAAGACTTAGATATATGAAACTTCACTTACTTGAAATTGTTGACCATTACATCTTTGAAATGCATTAAGTACTGTAACATTTCAGGATATATTGAGAAAGAATTAAAGAAAGAAGATTTAAAGATTCCAGACTCAGATTCAAACCCAAGAGCTCCAGCCCCTAAAGAAATGGTAGATTTAGAGGTAAGATAAATATGTAACAGAGGATGAAAGATATAGAGAGACAAGCTTATAGATCATGGATTTATTTCATTACAAAAGTTTTGCTTTTCAAACTACAGTAATTAAATTTCCATTATCATCTTCTCAAGATCTTCAAAATGAGCTAACAAAAGTTTAGTTTAAAAAATGTGTATTTGTTAATCCAGTCTAAAGACTTTTTGACTGATATCTTTATTTCATATTTTTATGAATTCATGATTCTAGGCCACATTTGAGAAGATAGAATCCGAACTAAGAGAAGTAAACACAAATGCTGAAGCTCTGAAGAGAAACTATCTGGAGTTGACGGAACTGCGAGAGGTCCTTCGGAAAACGCAGGTCTTCTTTAGAGAGGTGAGAATCGACTTGACAGTTGACCCTTTCCCAAACGACATTTTAGGGCTGACTAATTCAAAAGCTGCTGTAGACGACAAAATGGACATTAATCAAGGCTGGTTTTATGTATAATATAGCGAAGAAAACATTGAGGCAAAAGAAGAAAGTGCTGATTATCAGCACTTTCTTCTTTTGTCTCAATGTTTTCCCAAGCCTCATCTATTAAGAATGTCATAACCAGGTCTTGTTTGGGAAAGGGTTAATGTTCATGCAGAGCTGCAGATAAGAGTGGATAAACGCTTTCTGTACATGTTATTTTGAATTTTAGCCTGATGGTGTTGGTACTCATCTCAATGAGACGATTCCAAAATGAGTACCCACAACATAGGGTTTAATGATTATTAAATTGAACAGTGCAATTTGAAAAGCCTTTTCATTCTCCTACCTGTAGCTCTTTGTTGAAGTTTATGAATATCCCATTGTATTTACCAACTTGTTTAATCATGTCTTTACCATTTCCCAATTATTTTTTTCTTTGCAAATCCAAAGGTACAAATTATGAAAGTTTTATTTATCCCATTACCAAACAGTGACTCCTTTTGACGCCCCACAGGATAACAGCTTTGGAAAACATCATGGAAAATGAAATAATTGCTTGTGACAAGCAATTTCTTCATTTCCCACAGTGTTTTCTACCCAAAAAGACTACAAAAATTTAAATTCTATTCATTTGAAATTGTTGTCTGCAGCATCTTTGAATTTTGAACCTGAAAATTCGTCGTTTGGGAAAGGGTTGAAATGACTCTGTCAATTGTTCATAGAAGATTTTTTATATATATATGTTGCAAACTTTAAATTAGTCTTTAATCTAGGCATCATCATGTATGCGATATTTATGTGATAAAAACTATAATTTTTCAGAAAAAAAAGGAAAATTAAGAATATAATATTTTTTCATTTTGTTTATTTTCAAGATCAAGTCTTATTTAGAATTAATTGATGCAATCAATTTACAAGATTTTGATTTTGAGTTTCCATCTTATAAGTTACCTATTTGTACTTTTCTGTTTAGCATTTTGATGATACGGTAGGTATGCATTTGTGCACGGGTTTAATTTGTTGTAGATGTTCTAACTTTGTAAATGGTATATCTTAACCCTTTCCCAAACGACAAAATTTTAGGTTGATCCACTTCAAAAACTGACACAAATGACAAAATAGATGTTATTAAAGATAGGATTTGTGTAAACTATGGCACAGAAAATATTGAGACAAAAGGAGAAACTGCTGGTTATCAGCAGTTTCTTCTTTTGTTTCGATGTTTTCCCAAGCATATTCCATTAGGGACGTCAAAACCAGGTCTTGTTTGGGAGAGGGTTAATATTTCTTTCTTTATTTATCTTCTGATGTTGTATGGCACTTTATACTGTATACTAAATTGTAGCACTAATCTGAGTAGGTAACTTATTAACAGTGTGAATTGTATCATTCTAAACATGCCCTGGTTTGGGCGTCTCAAAGAGAGAAGGCATTGGAAAACATTGGGAGAATTGAAGAAAATTGTGATTATCTGTATTTTTACTTTCGCCTTCATTTGATCTAGGCTATAATTAAACATTAATATTTTCTATTTCTGATGTATTGATTTTGTCGACCTTAACAGCCTCCAATTTTTACCAGTCTTAAATTTTGTTGTTTCGGAAAGACATAATTTCTTTTAACCAAAAACTAGAATTGTACATTTTCTAAACCTGAAAATTATTTGAGTCTCAAACTCACATATTTTTCACGTGGAATACAGGGATGTCTTATATATTTTGTGACCTGTCACATTAAAAGGGACATTCGATGGAGTGTGAGAAGTATTGACCCTAGTCAATCTGTGCAGACTGACTAGGATCGAAACTTTTCAGTCTAAGATAAACTTGTGAATCTAGAAAGTTTTGCTTTGAGTTAACCTTTTCCCAAACAAGACCTGGTTTTGACGTCCCTAATAGAAAAGCCTTTGGAGAACATCGAAACAAAAGAAGAAACTGCTGATAACCAGCAGTTTCTCCTTTTGTCTCAATATTTTCTTTGCCAATATTTTACACAAATCCTATCTTCATAAATATGTAAATTCGCATTTGTGGCAGTTTTTGAAGTGGATCACCCTTAAATTTTTTCGTTTGGGAAAGGGTTTACAGACTTCTCATATGGCCCTTTTAGCATGACATGTTACATTTGAATCCAGTTTTTCCAACACAGATCTGTATTTTACACATAATTATAGCAAATTAGACATATTTGAATAATTCATAAGCATGAGATGACCATTGGGAATCTTAAATCCTTTCTCAAGCTATAAAAGTTTGGATTTTCTTTAAATTATCTCTTTTTATGCCCCCTTTGGAAGAAAATGGGGGTATATTGTTTTGCAAGTTTCGGTCTGTCGGTCCGTAGGTCGGTCGGTCTGTCCGTAGTCAACCTTGTCCGGAGCATAACTCGAAAAGTATATAAGGTAGAATAATGAAACTTTACAGGTAGATAGATCTCATTATGGAGAGGTGCAGTGCACAAGAACCATAACTCTGCCGATCAAATTTTTTGAGTTATTGCCCTTTGTTGATTTTATAACTTGATTCTTGTCCGGAGCATAACTCAAAAAGTATGTTAGGTAGAATCACGAAACTTTACAGGTGTATAAATCTCATTATGGAGAGGTGCAGTGCACAAGAACCATAACTCTGCTGATCATATTTTTGAGTTATTGCCCTTTGTTGATTTTCAAACTTGATTCTTGTCCGGAGCATAACTCAAAAAGTATGTTAGGTAGAATCACGAAACTTTACAGGTGGATAGATCTCATTATGGAGAGGTGCAGTGCACAAGAACCGTAACTCTGCCGATCAATTTTTTTGAGTTATTGCCCTTTGTTGATTTTATAACTTGATTCTTGTCCGGAGCATAACTCAAAAAGTATGTTAGGTAGAATCATGAAACTTTACAGGTGGATAGATCTCATTATGGAAAGGTGCAGTGCGCAAGAACCATAACCTTGCCGATCAATTTTTAGCTCGACTTTTCGAAGAAAATGAGAGCTTATACTGTCACCCGGGCGTTGGCGTTGGCGTCGGCGTTGGCGTTGCAACCAAGGTTAAAGTTTTTTCAAACATCAATAACTTCCATACTATCAAAGGGATTCAACCCAAACTTGGTATACTTATTCACCATCACACCCTCTACCTTACTATCAGGGCTCATGACCCTGGGACCACTCTATTTGGAGTTATGCCCCCTTTATACTAAGCAACTTAGAAAGTCGAGCGCGCTGTCTTCGGACAGCTCTTGTTTTGAGTTATTGCCCTTTGTTGATTTTTACACTTAATTCTTAACCTTGCCTATATCTCATGTCTTTTTATGCATACAGCCTTGATATCTCACACATTGATACCTCCTCTCAACATCGTTCACATTTGACCATGACCTTGGACCTTGTGACCTTGACCTTGAAGTTTGACCTACTCTATAAAAAATAAACCGGGCATATATCTCATGACCTTTTACACATACAGCCTTGATATTTCACACATGGACACCTCCTACCAAGACCTTTCACAATTGACCATGACCTTGGACCTTGTGACCCTGACCTTGGAGTTGACCTGCTTTTTAAAAACTTTAACTTGGCCGATATATCATGTCCTTTTACACATACAGCCTTGATATTTGACACATGGAAACCTCCGACCATATGACTATGACCTTGGACCTTGTGACCCTGACCTTGGAGTTTGACCTACTTTAAAAAAAAATAAACTGGACCTATATCTCATGTGCTATTACACACACAGCCTTGATATTTCACACATGGACACATCTTACCTTTCACATTTGACCATGACCTTTGACTTTGTGACCTTGACCTTGGACTTTGACCTACTTTTAAAAAACCTTTAACCTAGCCGATATATCATGTCCTTTTACACATACAGCCTTGATATTTGACACATGGACACCTACCAAGACCTTTCACATTTGACCATGACCTTGAACAACGTGACTTTGACCTTGGTGTTTGACCAACTTTTATTATACATTAACCTGGCCTATATTTCATGTCATTTTACACATACAGCCTTGATATTTCACACATGGTCACTTCCAACCAAGACATTTCACTTTTGACCATGACCTTGGACCTTGACATTGGAGTTTGACCTACTTTTTAAAGACTTAAACTAGGCCTATATCTCATGTCCTGTTACCTATACAGTCTCGATATTTTACACATGGACACCTACTACCAAGACCTTTCACATTTGACCATGACCTTGGCCTGTGTGACCTTTACCTTTGATTTTTACCTACTTTTAGAAATCTTTAACCTAGCCTTTATCTTATGTCCTTTTACACCTACAGCCTTGATATTTCACACATGGACACCTCCAACAGAGACCTTTCACATTTGACCATGACCTTGACTTTGGCATTTGGCCTACTTTTAAAAACTTTAACCTGGCCTATATTTCATTTTACTTTTACATATACAGCTTTGATATTTCACACATACACACATCCTACCAAGACCTTTCATATTTGACCATGACCTTGGACCTTGTTAACTTGACCTTGGACTTTGACCTACATCAAATGTAGGCCCTTGAGGGGGCATATATGTTTTACAAACATCTCTTGTTAGTTTTTATGCCCCCGATAGGGAGGCATCATAAATTTGACTTGTCCGTCCGTCCGTCTGTCTGTCCGTCTGTCTGTCTGTCCGTCATTCCGTCCAAAAACTTTAACATTGGCCATAACTTCCTTATTACTTAAGATATTCGCTTCATACTTTACCACAGCATTCCTTGGTACATTACCTTTCTGTAGGCACATACTTTGGTGACCTTGACCCCTGGATGACCTTGACCTTGAACATAGATTGGCCATAATTTAAAATCAAAGCGGTGTCGGGGGCATTGTCATCTTACAGTGACAGCTCTTGTTGATTGTTCATTTCATATTCAGAATCTTGTGTTTTAGAATTTTTGTTTCTTCATTAGTACATGTATGACAATGATTTGAACTTTAAGGTGAAGGCTGTTTTATATCTTGTTTCCAGTGATATTGTATCAAATAAATTTTGCATGAAGATGATTTCTAGGGTTTATTCGTATGTAAACAGACAACTGAATAATCGTTATTTGTACATTGATTTTGGAGGGGTCAGCACAAAACTTTTGTAAGTGTCTATATTCATATAGGCACTTACAATAGTGTTGCTTTGACGCCTCAATATAAATATTATGCGAATAGATTTAAGTTATACTTTCTCAAACAGCCTAAGTTTGTACTGTCCTAATATAAATATGGAAGCTACTGCAGAGGAAAAATGAAAGCTGATAAAGATCAGATTTGTGTGTGATATAGCAAAGAAAAAAGGAGACAATGCTGGTCATAAGTCAGATCTTGTTTGGGAAAGGGTTAAGAATTTTTAATTAAAGAAGACATTTTTAGCTCGACTTTTCTAAGAAAATGAGAGCTTATATTGTCAGCCGGGCGTTGGCGTCGGCGTTGCAACAAAGGTTAAAGTTTTTTTCAAGCATCAATAACTTCCATACTATCAAAGGGATTCAACCCAAACTTGGAATACTTATTCACCATCACACCCTCTACCTTACTACCAGGGCCCATGACCCTGGCTCCACTATATTTGGAGTTATGCCCCCTTTATACTAAGCAACTTAGAAAGTCAAGCGCGCTGTCTTCGGACAGCTCTTGTTGCTGAATGAGAAATATCATAAGTCAAATAACTTACCGCTACCAGCATTTTGAGCGGTTGACTTGAAAGTTATAATTCTCTTTTATGTTAGTTTTTAAATTACAAACCTCAATGACTTGATATCTATCTGGGAATCAATTCTGATATATAAAAACTACCCGTCTTTATTGTTCCCTGGTTGACGCAAATAAATTATATATCGTCGGTGTAAATGCAAAACCTTGTATGTCGATTGTTGCGATTTTCAAAGTACAAACTTGTGTGCCCAGTTAAAGACAATTCTTGCAGGATTTGAGATATTTTTACTGATCAGTATTAATGACAAATCATTTATGAACAATGTGTCCAAATTTCACGTAAAACATTTCAGTTTGGGAAAAGTTATTACACTTTTTTCTCTCCCATTTAAAATTTTCCAAAAACGAGATAGGAGGTTTTGCATTTACAACGACAATATGATTAATCTTTTACAGGGAATCGTCTTCTAGAAATATTAAATCAAACATTTAGGGAAAAAAGGAAATGTTGATCATCAGAATTATTTTTATGCCCCCGTATCGAGAGATTGGGGGCATATTGTTTTTTCTCGTGTCCGTCTGTCTGTCTGTCTGTCCGTCTGTCTGTCCGTCCGTCTGTCCATCTGTCCGTCAGTCTGTCCAAAAACTTAACCTTGGCCTTTTCTCCAAAAGTATTTGACATACAAAGCTCAAATTTGGTATGCAACTTCCTTTTAATGATATCTATCTGTTCCATGCAATTTGACTTTCCTCAAGGTCATCCCTTAACCCTTATCAACCCTTTACTCTACGAAAACTTAACCTTCTACTCCGAAAACTTAACCTTTGCCTTTTCTCCAAAAGTATTTGACATACAAAGCTCAAATTTGGTATGCAACTTCCTTTCAATGATATCTATCTGTTCTATGCAATTTGACCTTTCTCAAGGTCATTCGTTAACCCTTATCAACCCTTTACTCTACGAAAACTTAACCTTTTACTCCGAAAACTTAACCTTTGCCTTTTTGCCAAAAGTATTTGACATACAAAGCTCAAATTTGGTATGCAACTTCCTTTCAATGATATCTATCTGTTCCAAGCAATTTGAGCATCCTCAAGGTCATCCCTTAACCCTTAATAACCCTTTACTCCACGAAAACTTAACATTCTAGAAAAATGGCCATTTTGGGAGCATTTGTGTTTCACAAACACATCTTGTTTTCTTTCTCGAGGTTCGGATAAGCAGTATTTTATAGGGATGTCATAAGTTTGACTTTGTCTTAAAGAGTATTATGCTTGCCTTATTTGTCTTTCAGAGGACACAATTATAAGCATGTCCACGGGTGTTTGTATTGGAATTAACCCATTACCAAACAACAAAATTTCGACATGTCCAAATTCAAAGATGTTGCAGACGACGACTAACTTGAATAAAAAAGTACATTTTTTAATCATTTTGTACGGAAAATATAGTGGGAAATGAAGAAATTGCTTGTCACAAGCAATTTCTTCATTTTCCACAATGTTTTCCGTAGCAAGTTTCGTGTGGGGAGTCAAAAAGAGTCACTGTGTGGTAATGGGGTTAAAGGCAACTTAATAAAAGATAAAAAAAAAAGCAGCAAAAGTATTTCATAGCACAGAAAAAATTGAGACAAAAGTAAGAAAATCCTTTCAATATATATAAGACTTCTTTATATTATAAGGAGAATCGGTTATTTCAACGTACCAAGTGTTAATTTAACCATTACATTTTGTTACAGCATGGCCACCACAACATTGTAGATGATGCCCAGCACGCTCTGGTCCATGATGATAGAGGCGGAGCCATCCAGCTAGGGTAAACTACTAGAATACTGCATTATTGTAACATACAAATAAACCCTTAACCACACAGCAAAATTTTAGACTGGACCAAATTAAAAAAATGTTGTAGACGACAATTTTAAGTCAATGAAATTTTACATTTTTTAGCCCTTTTGTGTAGAAAACATAGTAGGAAATGAAGAAATTGCTTGTCACAAGCAATTTCTTCATTTTCCACAATGTTTTCCAAAACTATTTTTCTTTTGGGTGTCAAAAAGAGTCACTGTGTGGTAATGGATTAAGTTTTCAGTTTTTAGCACGACTTTTTAGCTCGACTTTTCGAAGAAAATGAGAGCTTATACTGTCACCTGGGCGTTGGCGTCGGCATCGGCGTTGCAACAAAGGTTAAAGTTTTTTCAAACATCAATGACTTCCATACTATCAAAGGGATTCAACCCAAACTTGGAATACTTATTCACCATCACACCCTCTACCTTACTACCAGGGCCCATAACCCAGGCTCCACTATATTTGGAGTTATGCCCCCTTTATACTAAGCAACTTAGAAAGTCGAGCGCGCTGTCTTCGGACAGCTCTTAAGACAGCTCTTGTTGTAGAATAGAGAGGCTATTCTGGCCACTTGGTTAGGGTTTTATGTGCAAATGTCATTATCTCTGTTTCTATTGATGCTATTCCTCTGTAAATTTGCAAATACTTCTGTTACAATGATATTAGCCTCTAGGGCAAACATTCATAACTCTGACATTAATTAAGTAGAATTTTAGCCCTTTCTTTGTTTAAAATTTTTTCATTATCCAGCATTTGATAGTCATGCTTTGCTGTTGTCTGACAGCTCTTGTCGCTGGGATTCAAACTTTGGGCCTTTTAGTAACAAAAATTATCTTACACATGATACTTTCGCTTTATCATTTATGCCTACAAATAACTCGGGTTTAAAATCAAATTAGTTAAATTCATTGTGAATTAAAATGATAAAGAATACTTCTCTTTTCTCTACAGATTTATAGCTGGTGTGATACCTAGAGAGAAGTACCCAGCGTTTGAGAGAATGTTGTGGTTTGCTTGTCGAGGAAATGTTTTCTTGAGATATGAGGATATCAATATTCCGTTGAAAGATCCACATACAGTATGTATATTTGCGTTTTGAAATGAATTTCAATCAGTTACCTCTTTCATTAATGGTATCTTGAATTTTCAATGTCTCTTATATTATATAAGGAAGATTTCGGAAAATATACTATATAGTGATAACCCTCTCTCCAAACTAGACATAATAGAAAAAGCTTGGGAAAACATTAATACAAAGGAAGAAAAAGCTAACCAGCATTTTCTCCTTTGTCTTAACATTTTCTTTGTCATATTGTACAAAAATCTGATCTTTACCAATATCCATTTTGTTTGTTAGCTCACCTGAGCACGAAGTGCTCGAGGGGAGCTATTGTGGTCACTCACCGTCCGTCTGTCGGTCTGTCCGTCCGTCAACAATTTCTTCAAAGATCTTCTTCTCCAAAACTAACAGGCCGATTTTGACCAAACTTGGCAGGAATGTTCTTTGAGTGACCCTTCTCAAAACTTGTTCGTGGATTTTTGATTCGTCAAAAAATGTGGGCGTGGCAGGGCGGGGCTTATCGCACTTAGAGAAATCCTAAGAAAATTCTTTAAAAAATAACCATTGTTCCAATTTGAACCAAACTTGGCAGAATTGTTCCTTGAGTGACCCTTCTCAAAACTTGTTCTCAGATTTTTGATTCGTCAAAAATTGTGGCCGTGGCAGGGAGAAAGGGGCTTATCAGACTTAGAAAAATCTTAAGAAAATTCTTTGAAAATCAACCATAGGGCCAATTTGAACCAGACTTTGCAGGGATGTGCCTTAAGCCATTCTTTTTAAAATTTGTTCACAAATATTTTCATTTGTAAAAAATTGTGGCCGTGGCAGGGAGAAAGGGGCTTATCAGACTTAGAGAAATCCTAAGAAAATTCTTTAAAAAATAACCATTGTTCCAATTCGAACCAAACTTGGCAGAATTGTTCCTTGAGTGACCCTTCTCAAAACATGTTCTCAGATTTTTGATTCGTCAAAAAATGAGGGCGTGGCAGGGAGAAAGGGGCTTATCAGACTTAGAAAAATCTTAAGAAAATTCTTTAAAAATCAACCATAGGGCCAATTTGAACCAGACTTTGCAGGGATGTGCCTTAACCCTTTCCCAAACGACAAGTTTTTAGATGATCCACTTCAAAAACTGCCCCAAATAACAAAATGGCAGTTACTAATGATAGAATTTGTGTAAAATATGGGATAGAAAATATTGAGACAAAAGGAGAAACTGCTGGTTATCAGCAGTTTCTTCTTTTGTTTCAATGTTTTCCCAAGCCTTTTCTTTTAAGGACGTCAAAACCAGGTCTTGTTTGGGAAAGGGTTAAGCCATTCTTTTTAAAATTTGTTCACAAATATTTTCATTTGTAAAAAATTGTGGCTGTGGCAGGGAGAAAGGGGCTTATCAGCCTTAGAGAAATCCTAAGAAAATTCTTTAAAAATCAACCAATGGGCCAATTTGAACCAAACTTGGCAGAATTGTTTCTTGAGTGACCCTTTTCAACATTTGTTCATAAATTTATAGTTTCGTCAAAAAATGTGGGTGTGGCAGGGCTTATCTAACCAAGAGAAATTGTTAAAAAAATCTTCAAAAATCTTCTTCTCCTTAACCATAGGGCCAATTAAAACCAAATTTGGCAGGAATGTTCCTTGGGTGACCCTTCTTAACCCTTTCCCAAACAACAAAATTTAGGGTGATCCACTATAAAAACGGTAAAAAATGACAAAATGGATGTTACAAAAGATAGGATTTGTGTGAAATTTGGCAAAGAAAATATTGAGACAAAAGAAGAAACTGCTGGTTATCAGCAGTTTCTTCTTTTGTTTCAATTTTTCCCAAAGCTTTTTCTATTAGGGACGTCAAAACCAGGTCTTGTTTGGGATAGGGTTAAGATTTGTTCGCAGATTTTTTATTCATCCAAAATTGTTGGCGTGGCATGCCAGCATTTACCCAACTTGGAGAAATCATAAGAAAATTCTTTAAAAATCAACCATTAGCCCAATTTGAACCACACTTGGCAGAAATGTTCCTTGGGTGACTCTTTTCAAAATTTTTTCTCAAATTTTTGATTCATCAGAAAAAATTGGGCGTGGCTTATCGGACTTACAGAAATTCTAAGAAAATTCTTTAAAAATCAACCATTGGCCCAATTTGAAGCAAACTTTACAGAAATGTTCCTTAAGTGACCCTTTTCAAAATATGTTGGCAAATTTTGTATTGGTCAAAAAAGTGGGTGTGGCAGGGCATGGCTTATCAGACTTAGAGAAATCATAAGAAAATTCTTTACAAATCAAGCATAGGGTCAATTTGAAACAAATTTGGCAACGATGTTCCTTGAGTGACCCTTTTCAAAATTTGTTTGCAAATTTTTGATTCGTCAAAAAAAGTGGGTGTGTCTTAAACTTCTTTCAGGTGAGCGATATAGGGCCATTCTGGCCCTCTTGTCTTAAAGATACTTAACAAAACAAGTATTCGTTACAATTATCCCTTTTCCAAACAAGACCCGCTTTTGATATCCAGGAGCAAGACAACCTAAGAAAACCATAATTTCTCCATGTATCTCAATATATCTGTACAAAAAATACATTTATAAACATTTAGTTTGGTTTGTTGTCTACAGCACCTTTTGAACCGGAGCAGTGAAAAAAATTGTCTGGTAAAAGGTAAAGGACCTCTATGGATAAGGCGAGAGATCTCCCTAAAAGGCTCAGCGCGATGGGTCAATTTTCAAAACTAACAAATTGAGAAACAAAATTAAGCTTTATGGTTAGGAAGATAAATAAATGAAATTAATACAATTTTTTTTTGCCATTTATAAAGTTCTATAGGTGCAGATAACTCTCGATTTTTGTGCCCTCCTAAATAGTTTCATTTTCTTATACTACCGGTATTAATAGACGTAAAATGATGTTTTTTTGTTTTATTTCCAATTTATTTTCTACAGATACAAGGATAAATGGTGTTGACATCATATGGCAGCTTTGGTTTTGTCCGTATATTGCGTATGCGCATCATTGAAACAACTTTAAAAGCGCACTTTCCCGCCAAAAACTGAGGAATACCTACCTTCCATGGGCTGGTGAACATCGTTCCACCCCTTGACCCAGCTTCCCATTGACATATGTTGTGTAACTTGACCATATGCTTCCTTGGAAAAAAGGATTTCCTGGGTCACAGGGTGGAACATACTTTTATACTAAAAATAGTGCTCATATACCAATTGCCATATTTTTGGCGGGAAGATTTCGCTTTTAAACTCGTTTCAATGATGCGAATGCGCATTAAGGACAAAACGTTAACTGGTATATGATTTCAACACCAATTGTCCTTACATTTACAGAAAAAATCTTGCTAAAAAATCGTAGAAAACTTAATTCTGGTTAAATGAATACCGGTGGGGTAAGAAAATGTAATTTTGGGGGTAGGTACAGAAACCAAGAGTTATCTGTACATGTCGAATCGTTTTGATTGAACAAAATCACTTTTTATAGGATTTAGGTATCCATCTAACAATATAGCTCAAAATAATCATCATTTTGCATGTTTTGAAAATTGACTTTTCCATTAGAGCCTTTTAGGGAGATTTCTCGCCTTATCCATAGAGGTCCTTTATGATCCCTTTATTATTTGTAAAAAAGCTGAAATCTTGCTGAAATCTTATTTATAGGGTGATGAGATCCACAAGGGTGTGTTTATCATATTCTTCCAAGGTGAACAGTTGAAGAGCAGGACTAGGAAAATATGTGAAGGGTGAGATTTGATACTACAATCCTAAAATATTCATTGTTATTCTTTTGATTTAAAAGAAATTAAACATTAGATTTTCCCTAGAAGAAACATCCCATCTCTGACAGATATTAAAACTGTCAGTCTCAATTTGAACCTTTGGGTAATATATTGCAGAGCTACAGATAGTGGGTATGACAGCTTGTCAAAGTTTTATGTGTTCTTTCTTGTTCATCAAGCCCTGTGTTGTGGGTAGTACTGGGTACTTATTGAAATTGTCTCATTAAGATAATTCCAATGATTACCCACAATATAAGGTTTTGATTAGAAGTAACAAATTTAGAATGGTTCCACCCTGTTTTATCTGTTGCTTTGATAATGCCTACTTAGCCACCTAAATCCTGTTTATGGTGTATTTTCAGGTTCAAGGCAACACTATACCCATGTCCAGAGACTGCTCAAGAGAGACAGGAAATGTTGAATGGAGTGACACAACGGCTGGATGATCTAAATATTGTAAGGAATCTTTGCAAGTTTTCTAGATTTTAATCTGAATCTATCAACTTAGCTAGTGTTTTTATCATTCCTCATTTCATTACACATTTATTTATTTTTATCGAAATTGTGGCTGGTATTTTCATGCCCCTGTATCAAAAGATTGAATTATTATCAGCTCCACTGGCTGTCAAGCAACTATGCTATTGTCATTTTAAGGTTGTCTGTCTGTCTGTCTTATATTTAATTTAGGCATTTTCTCAAACGCAAACAAAGCTCGAATTTATATGTAAATTCTATGCAATATGACCATCCTCAACTACAATGTACAATGTAATGTATTTATGTTCCAGGTTTTGAAACAAACAGTTGACCATCGTCATCGAGTGTTGTAAAACTCTAAGAAAGAGATCTACAATGTTAAATTCCTAGCTTAGAAATCCTTGAAGAAAAAGGAGAAAATGCTGGTTATCAGCATTTTCTTCTTTTCCCTCAAGGGTTTCTAAACCAATATCCCATAGGGTCAACAAAATAAGGTATATTTTCTCAATGGGTAAAAATTTCTAATTTCTATCTCAGGTTTTGAAACAAACAGTTGACCATCGTCATCGAGTGTTGTTAAACTCACAGAAGGAGATCCACAACTGGATTATCAAGGTTAAGAAGATAAAGGCCATCTATAACACACTCAATATGTGTAACTTTGACTTCTCACGAAACAATCTGATCGCTGAGTGCTGGGCGCCGGTCAACTCACTAGATGAGGTCAATGCAGCTCTCCAACATGGCAAGGTGTGTAAGACATTTTACTATTAATCTTTATGCATCTTATTAGTTGACACTTGTTTTATTTGGAAAATTAGCAGTAGCAATGTCACAAAGATTCTACATTGGATTTTACTAAAGAGACTTGTCCCATCCCCTTGCAAAGTGTTATGTTTTTAACCCATTACCAGACAATATCATTCTAAACTTGTCCATATTCAAAGATATTGTTGACAACAATGGGAAGTTGGTGAAATTTTAAAAATCTTTATATGTTAAGTTAGAAAACATTGTTGATGATGTTTGCCAAAGCCTTTATATTGTAGTGTGTCAGAAGGCATTACTGTCTGGTGATGGGTTAAAGGCTCAACATTTGACACCATACTCTGTAATTCACTTCTTATTTATGCAGGAGATAAGTGGAAGCAGTGTCCCAAACATTCTACATAGAATGCCAACAAAGGAGACTCCACCCACTTTCTTCAGAACCAACATCTTTACAAAGGTGTTCCAGAGTATCGTCAATGCCTATGGTGTTGCCTCATATAGGGAAGTTAATCCAGGTAAGAAAATGATTTGCTCTCTTCACTATTTCCCAAACAGAAAAAATAGACTGATTCTATTTGAAAGCTGTTGTAGACGATAAATTGGGTGTTGATAGAGACATAATTTTGTACATTATATAGCTCACAAAATATTGAGGCTTTCCTTTCAGAACATGAACAGTGTTCTATTTCGTCTTTGAATTGTCTTTTCCAAACTTCCCCAAAGACGAGATTTTAAAAACTTAATGTTTGGCCGTATGACGTCAACCAGTGGCAAGCCTGAGATTTCTGACACAGTCAATGCACAACTTATCTGTCATAAAGTGACATTCCACAACACATTTAAATGTTTTCCGATAGATTCTATTGTCACCGCTTTATGACAGTGATTTGGGTGGTGTCAACTTTGTCAAGTCATGATATATTGTCACACCTTGGCAAATTTACGGAATTGATCGATCTTTATTTTTTCGAAAATTACTATTTCTCAATCCAAGTAACAATGTAAAAAATGTTCAATTAATCTGTTAAACCATTCAAGTATAATGGATCCTTTGTAAAATACCTTTTATATAGTGAATTTCCATTTATATGCGGCAAGATCAACTTCCTCACTTGATACCCTTTAAGGTGAGGTCTTTGATAGTGAACAAATTTCAATTTAATCAAATCATGTATAGATATACAAAGAAAGTGACAGATCAATGATCTGCTAGATGTCAGGTTATTCTTGTGGTAATGAAATAGTAAAATTTGGTAAATCATTGATCTAAGATGATGTAACTTTCATTGCTGCATAGTTTTTAGCTCGACTTTTCGAAGAAAATGAGAGCTTATACTGTCACCCGGGCGTCGGCGTTGGTGTTGGCGTTGCAACAAAGGTTAAAGTTTTTTCAAACATCAATAACTTCCATACTATCAAAGGGATTCAACCCAAACTTGGAATACTTATTCGCCATCACACCCTCTACCTTACTATTAAGGCCCATGACCCTGGCTCCACTATGTTTGGAGTTATGCCCCCTTTATACTAAGCAACTTAGAAAGTCGAGCGGGCTGTCTTCGGACAGCTCTTGTTCAGATTTATCACAACAAATATGCAGAAATCTTTTGCAAATGGACCAATTCACTGTGTTTAAATATGCTTAGCAATCACTCAGATTTGTGCAACTATTCTGGTACTATTGTAACAATGCTTCACTAATGGAATTTGCTAATACGAAAATATTAACATTTGAAACCTATATCTATTTCAGCTCCGTACACAATCATATCCTTCCCCTTCTTGTTTGCTGTGATGTTTGGTGACACTGGACATGGATTCATCATCCTGCTGTTTGGTTTGTGGATGGTCATACAGGAGAAAAAACTGCTCGCCATGAAGACCGACAACGAAGTGTGTAAAATACAGTAAACAACAAAAAATATATACTTATACACTAACTAACCAAAGTTTTGACTCTTAATAATTTTGCCTGTGAAGCAAAAATTCATGAATCAAATTCAGTTGTAATTGAATGTTCTACTAAAAAATATGATAAAGAAAATAATGGTCAAAGAAAGTTTTAATTTTAAGTAAAAACAATTGAACCTTGATCTTGAAAATCATGCTTCAAGATCAGCCTAGTCTGACTTGGATCCATGTTGCTCTCTTACATGCACAAAAGTTTGTGACGAAGCTAATGAGAAAATAAGACTATAAATGCAAAGGCTGATCTGGATCTAGGTTGTTCTCAAATGCCATAAATGACTGTTATCCAAATCCTGGCTTAATTATTATTTTCATCAAAAGGGTTTCACCATGATAAAACAGCAACTTGTTGTAAAATTACACTGTAAACCACTGTACTGTATTGTTCTCCTGCAGATCTGGAAAACGTTCTTCGGAGGTCGGTACATTATATTGATGATGGGCATGTTCTCCTGCTACACTGGTCTGATCTATAATGATATGTTCTCTAAATCTGTTAACCTGTTTGGATCGTCATGGAAACCAAACTATGAGTAAGTTTATCATTTACAAACAAAAATTTTTTAGGTCAATCCAAAATCTGCAAGCAATGAAATGGATGATGAGGAAAGTAGAAGTTGTATGTTATACTTATATTTAAGAGAGCCTGACACGAACCATCAAGCTTTTTTGGAAACTCAAAAATTTTCGATTTTTATTTTTTGACTTTAAACTGACCACAGTAATGAAACTAGACATATGATGCCGTTCATTTTCATTTTTTTTCGTTTTTTCTATTTTTTTGGATTTTTTTTGTTGTTGCCATGGATACTGAGGAAATGAAATGATTTTTCACGATTTTGAAGTAGATTTTATTTACATTTACAAATATACAACATACTTCAATACCTTATATCATAATTCAATAATATATCAAATTTCACAAAAGAATGTTTTTAAAAATTTAAACCTTATATTTATGTTGCTATGGTTACCAAAAGTTGACCTACTTTTCAATAATTCACAATTTTGAAAAATTGCCCTAATTTAAAATCGTTTTTTAAAAATCTGCAACCAGATACATATAAACCACGCAGTGTCTATTATTGAGGAAAAGTTCCTTTACAAGAATCATTAATAAAATTTTGCAGCACTCTGAAGGGAAATGTGTAAAAAATGCCCAAAAATCACAAATTTTGGAAAAAATGATAAATACCATTGATAGATTTAACCTTAATCATAGGCACAGTTTTGATCATTTTACCTCAAAAACAGCATACAAACAAATAATTAGGTTGAGAAACATGTTATAAGTACTTGGACATTTCCATAGCAACCGTTTTTATTCCCTAGCAACCGTTTCTTTTCCTTAGCAACATCATGAAAAATGGAATTTTAAGTAAAAAAATATTTCATTTTGACATATAAAATAGGTAATCTTGAAAATAAAATGACAATATTAATAATCTATAATGTATGAAATTTCACCACTGAAACATTTCAAAGGTTTAAAACATACAGGTATGTTGCTATGGAGACCACAAACAACACATATTCAGACTTTCTGGAATTTGAGAAAAAACACTTGTATTATGACGATTATTTTTCAAAACTGCAACTAGATGAACATGAAACACTTAGTGTGTTATACTGGGGATAAGTATATTTACAAAAATCATCAATATAAATTTGAAGCATTTTTGGGGAAAATGTGGAAAAATTGCATGAAATATCGCGAATTTCGGAAAAATCATAAATATCAATACTGGAGTCAAACTCAATCATATGCACAACTATGAACTAATGTACTTCAAAAACATCAATTAAACAAATAATCATGTTGAGAAACAAGTTATAACTACTTTCGCATTACCATAGCAACCATTTTTATTCCTTAGCAACCGTTTTTTTCCCTTAGCAACATCATGAAAAATGGAATTTTTAAGTGACAAAATATTAAATTCTGACATATAAAATAGGTAATCTTGAAAATAAAATAAAAAAATATAGGAAATATAAGAAACATGTTAAAAGTACTTAGGAATTTCCATAGCAACCATTTTCATTCCTTAGCAACCGTTTATTTCCCTTAGCAACAGCATTAAAATACGAATTTTGATTAAAAATTAACTTCATTTCTGAGCATGAAAACTGAAAAAGAAACTTTGGAGTGTTTTTTTCCACCATAAAATATTTTTTTTAAAAAAATGTTGAACAGTTTGAAAATTAATGGTTGCTATGGTAAGCCAAAGTTAACACTCTTTCCATTAAATCGTAAATTTAAAAAGAACCCTGATTTAGGACTCTTTTTCATATCTGCATTTTGGTATACATTAAATGTTTACAAAGGAAGAGTCATATTACAATAATCACAAATATAAAGTTCTGTAAACATTTTTTGCTAAAAATTCAATTACAATTATTGAAAGATGCACATTTCTTTGAATTTGGACCTTGTAATGATGGTAATGACGTCTCTGAAAAAATCAAGATTGTTAGGCAATTTTTTAACATTTTAGATAAAATGCATTTTGTTATGGGACTTTTCAATAATTGTAAGCACAATGTATAAATATTTTGTTTATCCTATAACAATTTTTAATTAACTATTTAATACAAGAGCCGTCAGAGACGGACAATGCTCCCCGAACAAGGCATTGTCACAATAAATATATGCCATGCAGAGCTAATATAAAGCTAACAAATGTTAAGTCCCCTTTTTCCATGACATATTTTTTATACGCAATTTTTAGATAGTTTACTGTCAAGGGCATCTGATTTGCTACTCAAATATGAAATTTCATCAAATTCTGACCATTAGAGTAGGAGTAATTAGAGAATAACTGTATTTAACCTAAAGTCCCATTTTCCCATGACGAGGCGTCAAATCGAAAAACCGGGAAAAGTGCATAGGCATTATGTCATAGGGAGTTCACATGGTAAGTTTCATTTGATTTAACCCATGGGTTATGGAGATATCGCTTCGGACGGACGGACGGACGGAATGACGGATGGACAGGACGGACAGACAGACAGACAGACAAAGCGGCGACTATATGCTCTCCCTTCTGGGAGCATAAAAATGGACATAAGACAAGGGTATTTTTTTTTCAAATTGCTAACTTTTGGAAAAAGGGGGGGGGGAAATAACACATGGTTACCTTGTCAACATATGTTTAACCCTTTCCCAAACGGCAAAATTTTAGGGTGGTCCAATTTGAAGATGATGTGGACAACAAAATGGATTAATTTAAAGATAGGATTACTGTACAATATAGCTAAGAAAATATTGAGGCAAAAGGAGAAACCAGACTTGGAGAACACCAGAAATCTTTGTCAGACATTTGGTCTGACAGTAAGACATTTGGTCTGACAGTACCGAATAATCTGTCAGACCGAATCAAGTTTTGTCAGACAGAACTCTCATTCAATGTCTTGACAGATCAAAACCTGTACGAAAAAAAGAGGCGGATTCCGCTTGGAAAACAGGCGTAAATGAGGCGTAAATGAGGCGTAAATGGCAATTTACGCTTGTAACAGTGGCGGAGTTATACTTTACGCCATAGTCACTGTGCAAAGTAGTGGCGTAAATTAGAGGCGTAAAATGAAATGGAGGCGTAATTTTATCATAACAGGCGTAATTTAAAACTTTAATTTTTGAACAGGCGTAATTTTTGGACTTAGCTATTTTAACAAGGAGGAATGGCTGTTTCTTAAAGCGGAAAATAACTTAAACTTTCCAGGGAGACGGAATTTTTGGACTTAGCAATTTTATAATGACGCGATTCCAATATACTAGCCATTTTCATTTTGCACTGCATAAGATATAGGCAAAGAAAAGTCTTTTGTTAAGAAGGTCAAACTCCAAATTCAAGGTCGCAAGGTCAAGTTCAAGATTGATGGTCTTGGTAGGAGGTATGCAAGAGTAAACTATCAAGACTCCATCTGTAATAGTGATTGAAATATAGGCCAAGTTAAAGTTCTTGTAAAGTATAAGCCTTATGGTAAAGGTCCTAATGCCAAAGGTCATGATCCCAAATGAAAGGTCTTAACAAGTTCTATCCATATGTGAAATATCAAAGCTCTATATCTCACAGTGTATGAGATGTAGGCCAGGTTGAACAGTAGGTCATACTTCAAGGTCAAGGTCACAAGGTCTTAATTCCTGAATGAAAGTAAATGTCAGGTAGAATCTTTGTGTGAATTATCAAGGCTGTATCTAAACAAGAAATGCCCCCTCAAGGGCCTACCTTTAATGTAGGTCAAAGTTGAGGTCAAGGTCCAAGGTCATGATCAAATGTAAAGGTCTTGGTAGGAGGTGTCCATGTGTGAAATGTCAAGTCTGTATGTGTAAAAGCACCTGAAATATAGGCCAGGTTAAAGTTCTCTAAAGTAAGTCAAAAGCCAAGGTCATGGTCAAATGCAAAAGGTCTTGGTAGGAGGTGTCCATGTGTGATATATCAAGGCTGTACATGTACAAGGACACGAGATAGAGGCCAGGTTAAAGTTTTTACAAAGTAGGTCAAATGTCAAGGTCACAAGGTCCAAGGTCATGGTCAAATGTGAACAGTCTTGGTGGGAGGTGTCCATGTGTGCAATATCAAGAATGTATGTGTAAAAGGACATGAGTTAGAGGCTGGGTTAAAATGTTAAAAAAGTAGGTCAAATGTCAAGGTCAAGGTCACAAGGTCATGGTCAAATGTGAAAGGTGTTGGTAGGAGGTGTCTATGTGAGAAATATCAAGGCTGTATGTGTAAAAGGGCATGATATATCGGCCAGGTTAAAAAAAACTTAAAAGTAGGTCAAACTTCAAGGTCAAGGTCACAAGGTCCAAGGT
This sequence comes from Fragum sueziense, assembly GCA_963680895.1. Lineage (NCBI taxonomy): Eukaryota > Metazoa > Mollusca > Bivalvia > Cardiida > Cardiidae > Fragum > Fragum sueziense. Next base: position 64,234,712 of record OY804592.1, read on the forward strand.
CATGATTCCAAATGAAAGGTCTTGGCAGGAGGTATCCATGTGTGAAAAATCAATGCTCTATCAATAATAGTGCATGAGATATAGGCCAGGTTAAAGTTTTTTTTAAAAGTAGGTCAAACTCCAAGGTCAAGGCCACTAGGCCAAAGGTCATGGTCCCAAATGAAAGGTACTGGCATGAAGTATCCATGTGTGAAATATTATGACTGTATCTCAAATAGTGCCTGAGATATATAGTTCATAAGATATAGAATTAACTTTGTGAAAATAAGGCCTCCCAGTCTATTTTCTCCCAGTCTATGACCATTTCCTACTTCCTGTTTAGAAAATTGGAGGGAATTTTGCTTCTCTGACTTTTTGCAAAGTTAATGTTTGAGGTATGTATTCAAACATTGATATTTGATGAATCCAGTACATTAAGGGGCTCACTAAATGGTAGGACCAAGTGAGGCAACATTGGTGAGTGTTCTTTTGACTAAATTTAACAAATTCAAATGTTCATTTTTACCATTCCCCATCCACATTTTACGTAGTAAATATCTAGGAGGCGGGATTATGAGGCGGATTACGCCCGTAATTTCTTAAAAATTCCAAGCGGAATCCGCCTCCTAGCAATTACGCCTGTAAAAAAAATCCGCTTCATTTGCATATTCCGTCTCTAAAAATTCCGGTTAATTAACATTTTACGCCTCTAAATTACGCTTGGTTTACGCTTGGTTTCCGTCTCATTCCTATATTTCTTTAAACAAGCTTACTAGCGGAAAATAAGGCGGATTCCGTCTCATAATTCCGTCTCATTTACGCCTGTTTTACGGGCGTAATTTTTCGTACAGGAAGGAGTGTCAGACATTTGGACTGACATTAGCAAAAAAATCGTCAGACCAAGGAAAATTTTATCAGATATGTCAGATTGTCTGACGGATTTCCCAATGTCTGAGAAGCTGCTGGTTATCAGCAGTTTCTTCTTTTGTGTCAATATTTTCCCAAGCCATTGCTATTAGGGACGTCATAACCATGTCTTGTTTGGGAAAAGGGTTAAGTTACAATTTTTTGAAATATTTTTGTGATGAATTCAAGAATATTGTATATGAATTCAAGTATGTATATTGTAGATAAATATATGAACATTCAAAAGCTAATTAAACTTTTCCTTGTTAAACTAGACAGCCCTGGTGGTCTGGAAGCGCTCCACAGGCCTGACTGTTTGTCTTGTTGAATGCAATTTCAAAGGTTCAGGCTGCGCAAACAAGCAAATGCATGACCAAGCTGAAAATTACAAGCAAATAGGATTGTATGGTCAGTAAGATTCTGTGAAAGTTCTGTATTTATTAGTAAATACTAATGTTTATCGAAGAGAAAATAAAGCCGAAAATGGCAGTTTTGTCAATTTCAAGGGCACATAACTCATGATAAAAATTTCAGATCAAGCTGAAAATTATACCAAGGCAAGATCTTATAGTCTCCAATATTCTGTCTTAGTTTTGTCTTAATTGATCAATATTTGTAGTTGCTAGAGTGAAAAAAAAAGTCAAAATAGAGCCAAAAATGGCAATTTTGTCAATTTCAAGGGCACACAACTCATGATGTAAAATTCAGATCAAGCTGAAATTCTACCGAGGCAAGATCTTATGATAACCAACATTCTATACAAGTTGTCTTGATTAGTCAATATTTGTAGTTGCTAGAGTGAAAACAAAGTCAAAATAGAACCGAAAATGGCAATTTTGTCAATTTCAAGGGCACATAACTCATGATGTAAAATTCAGATCAAGCTGAAAATTATACACAGGCAAAATCTTATAGTCACCATCATACCGTCAAAGTTTTGTCTTGATTGATCAATATTTGTAGATTTTAGAGTACAAATAAAGTCAAAACCAGCTATTTTTGACATTAAAGGGCAGATAACTCAGGTTATTCTGATTCAATCCAAATTCTTTGAAGGAATCTGAGAGAGGGTCACCCAATGATCATTCCTGTGAAGTTTGCTTGAAATCCATCCAGTAGTTTCTGAGATGAAGATTTTTAAAGAAAAAGTTTACAGACGGACGCACGACGGACACACCGCCATGACAATAGCCCGCTGGCCTGACGGCCAGTGGAGCTAAAAATGAAGTGTTTTGTTACTTAAAAATATGTTTTTAATTCTGTTGCTAAGAGAGAAAAACTGTTGCTAAGGAATAAAATCAGTTGCTATGGTAATAAACATGCATGTGTTTCTTGTTTATCAACATGATAATTTGTTTATTTGTTTCTTTTGCAATGAAAATAACAATGCTGAGCTCAGGATAACCTTTAACTAGCAGTATTGATATTTATCATTTTTCCAAAAATTCAGAATCTTTCATGTATTCTTTTCAATTTTTTTAGCAAAAAAAAAATGTTTACAGAACTTTATATTTGTGATTCTTGTAATATGACTCTTCCTTTGTAAACATTTAATGTATACCTAAATGCAGATATGAAAAAAGAGTCCTAAATCAGGGTTCTTTTTAAATTTACGATTTAATGGAAAGAGTGTTAACTTTGGGTTACCATGGCAACCATTAATTTTTAAACTGTTCAATCTTTTTAAAAAAAATATGGTGGAAAAACAACCTCTCCAAAGTTTCTTTTTCAGTTTTCATGCTCAGAAATGAAGATAATTTTTAATCAAAATTCGTATTTTAATGCTGTTGCTAAGGGAAATAAACGGTTGCTAAGGAATGAAAATGGTTGCTATGGGAATTCCTAAGTACTTTTAACATGTTTCTTAATCCTATATTTTTTTTATTTTATTTTCAAGATTACCTATTTTATATGTCAGAATGCAATATTTTGTCACTTAAAAATTCCATTTTTCATGATGTTGCTAAGGGAAAAAAACGGTTGCTAAGGAATAAAAATGGTTGCTATGGTAATGCAAAAGTAGTTATAACTTGTTTCTCAACATGATTATTTGTTTAGTTGATGTTTTTGAAGTACATTAGTTCATAGTTGTGCATATGATTGAGTTTGACTCCAGTATTGATATTTATGATTTTCCCAAAATTCGCGATATTTCATGCAATTTTTCCACATTTTCCCCAAAAATGCTTCAAATTTATATTGATGATTTTTGTAAATATACTTATCCCCAATATAAAACACTAAGTGTTTCATGTTCATCTAGTTGCAGTTTTGAAAAATAATCGTCATAATACAAGTGTTTTTTCTCAAAGTCCAAGAAGTCTGAATATGTGTTGTTTGTGGTCTCCATAGCAACATACCTGTATGTTTTAAACCTTTGAAATGTTTCAGTGGTGAAATTTCATACATTATAGATTATTAATATTGTCATTTTATTTTCAAGATTACCTATTTTATATGTCAAAATGAAATATTTTTTTACTTAAAATTCCATTTTTCATGATGTTGCTAAGGAAAAGAAACGGTTGCTAGGGAATAAAAACAGTTGCTATGGAAATGTCCAAGTACTTATAACATGTTTCTCAACCTAATTATTTGTTTGTATGCTGTTTTTGAGGTAAAATGATCAAAACTGTGCCTATGATTAAGGTTAAATCTATTAATGGTATTTATAATTTTTTCCAAAATTTGTGATTTTTGGGCATTTTTTACACATTTCCCTTCAGAGTGCTGCAAAATTTTATTAATGATTCTTGTAAAGGAACTTTTCCTCAATAATAGACACTGCGTGGTTTATATGTATCTGGTTGCAGATTTTTAAAAAACGATTTTAAATTAGGGCAATTTTTCAAAATTGTGAATTATTGAAAAGTAGGTCAACTTTTGGTAACCATAGCAACATAAATATAAGGTTTAAATTTTTAAAAACATTCTTTTGTGAAATTTGATATGTTATTGAATTATGATATAAGGTATTGAAGTATGTTGTATATTTGTAAATGTAAATAAAATCTACTTCAAAATCGTGAAAAATCATTTCATTTCCTCAGTATCCATGGCAACAACAAAAAAATCCAAAAAAATAGAAAAAACGAAAAAAAATGAAAATGAACGGCATCATATGTCTAGTTTCATTACTGTGGTCAGTTTAAAGTCAAAAAATAAAAATCGAAAATTTTTGAGTTTCCAAAAAAGCTTGATGGTTCGTGTCAGGCTCTCTTAACAGAAAAGAATATATTTAGAGAAAAGAAGAAAATGCTGATTACCAGCATTTTCTTCTTTTTCCTCAATATATTCTCAAAATTTTTCAAAACTGAAGATTTTGATGATGGGCATGTTTTCTTGCTACACTGGACTCATCTATAATGATATGTTCTCTAAATCTGTTAACCTGTTTGGATCCTCGTGGAAACCAAACTATGAGTAAGTTTACCATTTCAAAAACAACAAAGTTTTAGGTCAATCAAAAATCTGCAGGCAATGAAATGGATGTTGATCAAAATAGAAGTTGTATACCTATATCTTATAGCAGAGAGCATATTGAGGGAACAGAAGAAAATGCTAATTACCAGCATTTTCTTCTGTTCTCTCAATATTTTCTCAATGTTTTTCAATGATAAAGATTTTGACATACATTATATTGATGATGGGCATGTTCTCCTGCTATACTGGTCTGATCTATAATGACATTTTCTCTAAATCTGTCAACCTGTTTGGATCGTCATGGAAACCAAACTATGAGTAAGTTAACACTTTATCAAAACGTTTTGTTTTTAGACCTATCAAACAAAATGGATGTTTATCAAGATATAGAATTTGTATACCTATATCTAATAGAAGAGAACATATTGAGGGAACAGGAGAAAATGCTGATTACCAGCATTTTCTTCTTTTTCCTCAATATATTCTGAATCTCAATGTTTTTCAAAACTGAAGATTTTGATGATGGGCATGTTTTCTTGCTACACTGGACTCATCTATAATGATATGTTCTCTAAATCTGTTAACCTGTTTGGATCCTCGTGGAAACCAAACTATGAGTAAGTTTACCATTTCAAAAACAACAAAGTTTTAGGTCAATCAAAAATCTGCAGGCAATGAAATGGATGTTGATCAAAATATAGAAGTTGTATACCTGCATCTAATAGAAGAGAACATATTGAGGGAACAGAAGAAAATGCTGATTACCAGCATTTTCTTCTGTTCTCTCAATATTTTCTCAGTATTTTCTCAATGTTTTTCAATGATAAAGATTTTGATGATGGGGATGTTTTCTTGCTACACTGGTCTGATCTGTAATGACATGTTCCCTTAATCTGTTTGGATCATCATGGAAACCAAATTATGAGTAAGTTAACCTTTTCCAAAACAATACCATCTAACACTTGCACAAATTCGAAAATATAGTAGTGATGAAAACAAAAAAAAAGTATAAAAAATGTTAAAAAAGGGAAATTTTAATGCTTGATCTATGTAGCATGGAAGTATTGAGAGAAAAGATTAGTTCTAGTGGAAGCTTAAATTGTTTTGACTATTTATTTATTACCTAATTTATGACCAATGCTTCTGTATATTTTTCCAGTAACAGCACGTTAGATGACAACACGTTACTACAATTAATGCCAGAAGAAACTTTCTTTGTGGGAAATGAGACAGATGGACCTTATCCTTTTGGACTGGACCCTGTGAGTATAAACCCATCACTAGTTTATGTCATAGTGCAGCTGACAGTATGTCAGATGCTCAATTTACCCTTTTCAAAACGACAAAATTTTAGGGTGATCCACTTCAAAAACTGCCACAAATGACAAAAGGGATGTTATTAAAGATAGTATTCATGTAAAATATGGCAAAAAAACGTTTAGACAAAAGGAGAAACTGCTGGTTACCAGCAGTTTCTTCTTTTGTTTCAATGTTTTCCCAAGCCTTTTCTATTAAGGACGTGAAAACCAGGTCTTGTTTTGGAAAGGGTTATTAGGTGTTCGATCTCTGGTAGTGCCTGACAATCTTTCTGATGTTAGTCTCTAACTAATGAGTTGATATCTGTAAAACTTTGTGGGAAAACAGCTGGAGACTTTGAAAGGATTTCAAATTCAAATATTTATTAAGTATATTGGCCACCGGCCTGTATACAACATGTACAAAAATAACAATTTCACACACAATAATGTCATGAGGATGTTTGATTTAGTAGTACTAGTAGTACTAGTGAGAGAAAGGATAGGAATCCATGGTTAGGCGCTCCAGCCACGGTGATATGACTGAGATAAAGTAATTTTTTCTCCTTTCCCCTAGATATATTTTGATGGCTCTTTTGATTTTGAAAATTATTTTATTTGAAAATGTTGATTTTCATTTATGAGGGCGAGGCCAATTAACACTTAGACTTAACACAGAAATTCAACTTATTCAATATCAAGGTAACAAGTGCCATCTGTTGATGATATATTGTGATGTATACATTTTGGTTCACAGATCTGGCAGGCGAGTACCAACAAGATCACCTTTACCAATTCCTTCAAGATGAAGCTGTCAGTTATCCTGGGTGTATCTCAGATGTTGTTAGGAGTCATCTTGTCTGTCATCAACCATGTGTAAGTAGATCAATAGATTTAAACCATTACCAGATGGCAAAATTGTAATCTTGTCCAGGTTCAAAGCTGTTGTAGACAACTTTTTCAAGTGAATGGAATTTTAACTTTTTTGGTCTTTAGAGTAGAAAACATTTTGGAAAACGAAGAAATTGCTTGTTACAAGCAATTTCTTTGTTTTCTACAATGTTTTCCAAACCCATTATCTATTAGAAAGTAAAAAAGAGTCATTGTGTGGGAATGGGATACAGCTGTGTACTTTGGCTATAATGCACCTTCACCAATTCCTTCAAGATGAAGCTGTCAGTTATCCTGGGTGTATCTCAGATGTTGTTGGGAGTCATTTTGTCTGTCATCAATCATGTGTAAGTAGATCAATAGATTTAATCTATTACCAGATGGCAAAACTTTAATCTTGTCCAGGTTCAAAGCTGTTGTAGACAACATTTTAAAGTAAATGGAATGTTTACTTTTTTGGTCTTTATAAGTAGAAAACATTGTCGGAAATGAAGAAATTGCTTGTCACAAGCAATTTCTTTGTTTTCTACAATGTTTTCCACACCCATTATCTATTAGAAAGTCAAAAAGAGTCATTGTGTGGGAATGGGTTCAGGGTTTTCCCAGAGCTTGAGAATTTGGGGGTCATTGTGACCCCCTTGCCTTCAAAGTTAGGGGTCATTTCTACTATTTTGTGGGTCAAATGCCCTTGCACTCAAGTACCATACGAAAATCTGGATTTTAAAACTTGCGTCATTAATGACCCTCATGTAAATTTCTAAGGAGTCATTTGTTTTGAAATTGCGACAATGACGCATGATTTGTGCGAAACCCTGTGGGTTACAGCTGTGTACTTTGGCTATAGTGCATGTTTACCAACTCCTTCAAGATGAAGCTGTCAGTGATCCTGGGTGTATCTCAGATGTTGTTGGGAGTCATTTTGTCTGTCATCAACCATGTGTAAGTACTTCAGTACATTTGTGAACTTTGAAGGCCAACTTTCTCCAAATAGAAGCAAAGTTTTTATGCCATTGCATCTACATTTTATGTCTTGCAGCATAAAGTTTTTGGCCCCACAAACAATGAATAGTGGTTATAACTTTTGATCTGTTTGAAATAGGACATTCAAATTTATAGATAGTTAGTTGGATATCAAAACCTGGTAAATACAGCTTGAAAAAGCAGTTAGTACGCTAAGTTGATCTCCCATCTACGACATGTATTCCTTCTGACAATATTTTACCATTTATATGAAGGTCACTGCTGCGGATCTAGGAGTTCTATGAAGCTGATTCGAATATATAACTAGGGCCAGTGGAGGGGGGTTCGTTTTGCAGGTGTTACACAATTTTGACTAAGTATTTTCCTGAAAATTAAATATACAGACTACACAGGGGTTCATTTGAACCCCCCTCTGGATCCCCCACTGGGTCATGCCTCGTCATTGTCAAGGTCAAACATCAATGCTATCTTTTTGAAAAATTTATTATGCGATTATGACTACATTAGTATTTTACATGTTGTTTCTATTTTGCAGGCATTTTGGCCACTACCTGTATGTGTTGATCCAGTTTATACCGGAGGTTCTGTTCTTGATGTGTATATTTGGTTATCTGCTGGCGTTAGTGTTCTATAAATGGTTGTCCTTCAATGCTTGGTGTACTGGATGTTCACCCGCCCTTCTTATCCGTAAGTAAATAGTATTAACATTTTCTTACCTGACAAAAGTTCTTTGATTCAAATTCAAACTGAGTTTGATGCAGTGAAAGAACCTATATGCATTGGGGTGTTTGTCGGTATGGCATGAAAAACATTGAGACAGAAGAAGAAAATGCTGATTATCAGCATTTTCTTCTTTTGTGTCTATGATTTCCAATGTTATTGTAGATATTGCTTTGTTAATCCAGTTTATACCAGAGGTTCTGTTCTTGATGTGTATATTTGGTTATCTGCTGGCGTTAGTATTCTATAAATGGTTGTCCTTCAATGCTTGGTGTACTGGATGCTCTCCTGCCCGTCATATCCGTAAGTAAATAATATTAACCTTTCCTAACTGAGCCGTGGCCATAGCACAGTTGGAAACGCATTTTTTGACAAATATATCAACTACCAATCCTATGTGGGCGAGCAGCTTGAGACTCAGTTAGGGTGTTGTGGTATTACTGGTATGAGAAACAACAGGAATCCATGTTTAGGTCCACCAGCCTCACGATATGACCATGGCAATTGAAAACAGTGTAAAACCCAAAAAAGCCAAACTAAACCTTTCTTTGCTGACAATTGATTCAAATTTCACAAGAAGAGTTTCAGGCATCAACAAAATTACTTTTATTTGAGTGGAGTTTTAGTTTGCCATGGCATGGTAAACATTCAAGAAAAAGGAGCATTTTCAGCTTCCGCCTCTATGTTTTCACAAGCTTAGGAAATGACAAAACCATGTCCTATTTGAGGAAGGGTTAAGTTCAGGTATAAATGAAATTTATGAAATCTCTACTTATAGCATTGAAAACACTGAGGGAGAATACTGCTCACCAGGGATTGTTTGAAAAAATGTGACATTTCAATGCTTTTCAACAAAAAACCTTGTAGCTGCAGCTTAAAACAAGCTGCAGTTACAAGGTTTTTGTTGAAAAGCGACAATTTGTTATACATATTTCAGATTTCATCAACATGTTCTTGATGAAGTACACACCAGTGGACTCTGAAGTATACAGCAAATACAATGGTACAGCAGAGGACTCCTACAACTGTCATAAGTTTGAGTATATGGTGGCCAGCAGACAAGGTTGTTCCTCGCAATCCATCTTCTATCCAAATCAGGTATGGTCGAGTTTCTTTTAATGGTTTAATCCCATTTCGTCTACTCCCAATATGTCTACTCCCAATTCGTCTACTATTTTGGACATAAGTCCCATTTCGTCTACTTTTCTATACTTTGTATATCATTATGATATTATTATGCCCCCTTTCGAAGAAAATGGGGGTATATTGATTTGCAAGTGTCGGTCGGTCGGTCGGTCGGTCGGTCGGTCGGTCCGTATGTCGGTCGGTCTGTCCGTAGACCAAACCTTGTCCGGAGCATAACTCGAAAAGTATTAAAGGTAGAATCATGAAACTTCACAGGTGGATAGATATCATCATGGAGAGGTGCAGTGCACAAGAACCGTAACTCTGCCGATCAAATTTTTGGAGTTATTGCCCTTTGTTGATTTTCAAAGTTGATTCTTGTCGGGAGCATAACTCAAAAAGTATGTTAGGTAGAATCATGAAACTTCACAGGTGGATAGATATCATCATGGAGAGGTGCAGTGCACAAGAACCGTAACTCTGCCGATCAAATTTTTGGAGTTATTGCCCTTTGTTGATTTTCAAAGTTGATTCTTGTCGGGAGCATAACTCAAAAAGTATGTTAGGTAGAATCATGAAACTTCACAGGTGGATAGATATCATCATGGAGAGGTGCAGTGCACAAGAACCGTAACTCTGCTGATCAAATTTTTGGAGTTATTGCCCTTTGTTGATTTTCAAACTTGATTCTTGTCCGGAGCATAACTCAAAAAGTATGTTAAGTAGAATCATGAAACTTTACAGGTGGATAGATCTCATTATGGAGAGGTGCAGTGCACAAGAACCGTAACTCTGCTGATCATATTTTTGGAGTTATTGCCCTTTGTTGATTTTCAAACTTGATTCTTGTCCGAAGCATAACTCAAAAAGTATGTAAGGTAGAATCATGACATTTTACAGGTGGATAGATCTCATTATGGAGAGGTGCAGTGCACAAGAACCGTAACTCTGCCGATCAAAACTTTTGAGTTATTGCCCTTTGTTGATTTTATAACTTGATTCTTGTCCAGAGCACAACTCAAAAAGTATGTAAGGTAGAATCATGAAACTTTACAGGTGGATAGATCTCATTTAGGAGAGGTGCAGTGCACAAGAACCGTAACTCTGCCGATCAAATTTTTGGAGTTATTGCCCTTTGTTGATTTTGAAACTTGATTCTTGTCCGGAGCATAACTCGAAAAGTATGTTAGGAAGAATCATGAAATTTTACAGGTGGATAGATCTCATTATGGAGAGGTGCAGTGCACAAGAACGGTAACTCTGCTGATCATATTTTTGGAGTTATTGCCCTTTGTTGATTTTTAAACTTGATTCTTGTCCAGAGCATAACTCAAAAAGTATGTTAGGTAGAATCATGAAACTTCACAGGTGGATAGATCTCATTATGGAGAGGTGCAGTGCACAAGAACCCTAACTCTGCCTATCAAATTTTTTGAGTTATTGCCCTTTGTTGATTTTCAAACTTGATTCTTGTCCAGAGCACAACTCGAAAAGTATGTAAGGTAGAATCATGAAACTTTACAGGTGGATAGATCTCATTATGGAGAGGTGCAGTGCACAAGAACCATAACCTTGCCGATCAACTTCTTGGAGTTATTGCCCTTTGTTGATTTTTACACTTAATTATTAACCTTGCCTATATCTCATGTATTTTTACACATACAGACTTGATATCTCACACATAGATACCTCCTATCAACATCATTCACATTTGACCATGACCTTTGACCTTGTGACCTTGACCTTGGAGTTTGACCTACTTTAAAAAAAAAATAAACCGGGCTTATATCTCATGACCTATTACACATACAGCCTTGATATTTCACACATGGACACCTCCTACCAAGACCTTTCACAATTGACCATGACCTTGGACCTTGTGACCTTGACATTGGAGTTTGACCTACATTTTAAAAACTTTAACCTGGCCGATATATCATGTCCTTTTACACATACAGCCTTGCTCTTTGACACATGGAAACCTCCGACTAAGACCTATCACTTATGACTATGACCTTGGACCTTGTGACCCTGACCTTAGAGTTTGACCTACTTTTAAAAAAATAAACTGGGCCTATAACTCATGTGCTATTACACATGCAGCCTTGATATTTCACACATGGACACATCCTACCAAGACCTTTCACATTTGACAATGACCCTGGACCTTGTGACCTTGACCTTGGACTTTTTCCTACTTTTATAAAATTTTAACCTAGCTGATAATTTATATCATGTCCTTTTACACATACAGCCTTGATATTTGACACATGGACACCTACGACCGAGACCTTTCACATTTGACCTTGACCTTGGACCTTGTGACCTTGACCTTAGTGTTTGACCTACTTTTATAATACATTAACCTGGCCTATATTTTATGTCATTTTACACATAAAGCCTTGATATTTCACACATGGTCACTTCCAACCAAGACATTTCACATTTGACCATGACCTTGGACCTTGACCTTGAAGTTTGACCTACTTTTAAAAAACTTAAACTATGCCTATATCTCATGTCCTGTTACCTATACAGTCTCGATATCTTACACATGGACACCTCCTACCAAGACCTTTCACATTTGACCATGACCTTGGACCTTGTGACCTTGACCTTGGTAATTGACCTACTGTTATAATACATTAACATGGCCTATATTTCATGTCATTTTACACATATAGCCTTGATATTTCACACATGGTCACTTCCAACCAAGACATTTTACAATTGACCATGACCTTGGACCTTGACCTTGGAGTTTGACCTACTTATAAAAAACTTAAACTATGCATATATCTCATGTCCTGTTACCTATACAGCCTCAATATTTTACACATGGACACCTCCTACCAAGACCTTTCACATTTGACCATGACCTTGGCCTGTGTGACCTTGACCTTTGATTTTTACATACTTTTAGAAATCTTTAACCTAGCCTTTATCTTATGTCCTATTACACCTACAGCCTTGATATTTCACACATAGACACCCCCTACCAAGACCTTTAACATTTGACCATGACCTTGAATATTGCAACCTTGACCTTGGAGTTTGACCTACTTTTAAAAAAACTTAAACCAGGCATATATATCATGTCCTTTTACACCTACAGCCTTGATATTTCACGCATGGACACCTCCAACCAAGACCTTTCACATTTGACCTTGACCTTGGCATTTGGCCTACTTTTAAAAACTTTAATCTGGCCTATATTTCATTTTACTTTTACATATACAGCCATGATATTTCACACATAGACACCTCCTACCAAGACCTTTCATATTTGACCATGACCTTGAACCTTGTTAACTTGACCTTGGACTTTGACCTACATCAAATGTAGGCACTTGAAGGGGGCATATATGTTTTACAAACATCTCTTGTTTGATTTTTATCAAAATGTTTTCATTTTTATTTCATTTGTGAATATATTGACTTAATTTCTTTTCTTAAAACAAAAATAATGTTGTTTATTGATGATTTGACATGAAAGTAGACGAGTTGGGACAGTAGACGAATTGGGACTCAATGCACTTAATAAACAGTAGACGAAATGGGAGTAGACCAATTGGGATGTTACCCCTTCATTGAAATATTGGGGCATATAGTTTTAACATTTTATGAATTTGAAACTTATAGCACTTTGTCACTAAGTGTTTCACAAGCAAAACCCAAATTTGGTATATAAACTTCTTTTAATGATTTCTGCCATGCTACATGAACTTCTTCAAGGTCATCTTTTAATCCTTATAATCCCCTAACATGCATGCAACTGAACATGAAAACTTAAAGTGAAACCTTAAGGTTGCCTTCTTCTCCAAAAGTATCAGACAAACAAAACTAATATTTGGTATGTTAGTTCCAAGCTAAATTTCATCTGTGTAAGTCGAAGCCAAATATCAAGGTCATAACTGTATTAAAAAAGTCATTTTGGGGCATTTGTGTTTTATAAACACATTTTGTTTTTCAATTTCAGCAAACCATCCAGACTGCTTTAATCCTGATTGCTGTGTTGTGTATCCCAGTGTTACTGCTTGTGAAACCATTCGTTCTCCGATCACAGTACAAAAACAGGATGAGGGTAATGTTTATTCACATATTAACCCATTACCATATGGCCAAATTTTGGACTATTCTAATTTGAAAGGTGTTGCAGACGACAATTTCAAGTTGGTGAAATTTTCAAAATACTTGTGTTTTGGACTAGAAAACATTGTGGACAATGAAGAAATTGCTTGTAACAAGCAATTTCTTCATTTTCCACAATGTTTGCCGAAGCCTTTATCTTGAAGATCGTGAAAAAGCGTCAATGTTTGGGAATGGGTTAAACCATTGAGTGAATCATCCTGATTTAACCCATATCCAGACAGCAGAATTTTGAACTGTTCCAATTTGAAAGGTGTTGTAGACGACAATTTCAAAGTGATAGAATTTAAAAAAACTTTACATTTTAGGTTAGAAAACTTTGTAGTAAATGAAGGAATTGCTTGTTACAAGCAATTTCTTCAATTTCAACAATGTTTTCCCACTTAATTTTCTTGAAGGGCTTCTAAAAGCACCTTTTTGTGGGAATTTGGTTAAATAGATCTACAATGATAACATATGGTTTAAATGTTTTTGAAAAAGGGAGAAAATTTAAATGATCCATGTCTTCTCCCTTTTTCCACAATGTTATTTTACTAACTGTGGTTTCCAACGAAAAGGCTTGATACTTAATCACTAGGTTCAAACTTGCCATAGCTGTTTTAACCCTTTCCCAAACAAGACCTGGTTTTGACGTCTCTAATAGAAATGGCTTGGGAAAACATTGAGGCAAAAGAAGAAACTGCTGGTAACCAGCAGTTTCTCCTTTTGCCTCAATATTTTGCGAGCCATGATATACATAATTTCTGTATGAATTTATAGCAATTTTGTCTCTGCAGCAGCTTTTAAATTGGAAAAGTCCAAATTTTGGCCATTTGGGAAAGGGTTAAGGCTTTTAATAAGATATCAAGGGTGAAAAAGGTGTATATGAAAACTAACAAACAATTTCACTAACCGCATTTGCTTCTCTTTCTGTCTTCAGTAACATGGTACAAGTTCTATTTAACCCATTACCAGACAGCAACCCTTTAGGGTGGTCCGAATTCAAAGATGTTGCAAATGACAATTTCAAGTGAATGAATTTTTACAATTTTTGGTCTCTCTGTGTAGAAAATTTTGTGGGATATGAAGAAATTGCTTGTCGCAAGCAATTTCTTTCATTTTCCACCATATTTTCCAAAGCCTTTTTCTTAGGGGACATCAAAAAGTGTCTATGTGTGAGACTGGGTAAATTACTTTGCTGAAAAAAACTTTTGCTTGTCCACTGATAAAGACATCAGAAGTAGGTCTTGTTGGGGAAAGGATTAAATCTCTATTTGTTTCATTGTTATTTTGTGATTCTGAGAAAATCTAATATTTATGACTAGATGAACCTAGGGGATTTGTGATTTTGTGATGTTGAAGTAGCTTCCATTCACCAAACCATTGATAAGTTGGGGTTTAAAATCATGTTTTGACAACCTCAAAAGCCCTAATTATTATAAACAACCTAACTGTTTTGCTTTTAATGCTTTTCAAAATGCTTTGAGCTCAAATCAATTGCTTTCAGATGCATGGTTTTAACAAATTGGCTATAGACTTGTCCTTATTATACCCCCCACCTACGAAGTAGAGGGGGGTATATTGGTTTCACCATGTCTGTCTGTCTGTCAGTCCGTCCGTCCGTCCGTCCGTCCAGTCGTCCGTCCGTAGACTTTTTAGTTTCCGTGCTCTAACTCAAGAACGGTTTGACCTAGGATCATGAAACTTTACACAGTTGTTGCCCTTGACCCAAGGAGGTGCCCTATTGTTTTTGGGTCACAAAGGTCAAAGGTCAAGGTCACAATCAGACTTTGTTTAAAATCCGTTTCCGTGCTCTAAGTCAAGAACCGGTTGACCTAGGATCTTGAAACTTTACACAGTTGTTGCCCATGACCCAAGGAGGTGCCCTATTGTTTTTGGGTCACAAAGGTCAAAGGTCAAGGTCACAATCGGACTTTGTTTAAAATCTGTTTCCGTGCTCTAAGTCAAGAACCGGTTGACCTAGGATCATGAAACTTTACACAGTTGTTGCCCATGACCCAAGGAGGTGCCCTACTGTTTTTGGGTCACCAAGGTCAAAGGTCAAGGTCACAATCGGACTTTGTTTAAAATCTGTTTCCGTGCTCTAAGTCAAGAACCGGTTGACCTAGGATCATGAAACTTTACACAGTTGTTGCCCATGACCCAAGGAGGTGCCCTATTGTTTTTGGGTCACGAAGGTCAAAGGTCAAGGTCACAATCGGACTTTGTTCAAAATCTGTTTCCGTGCTCTAAGTCAAGAACCGGTTGACCTAGGATCATGAAACTTTACACAGTTGTTGCCCATGACCTAAGGAGGTGCCCTATTGTTTTTGGGTCATGAAGGTCAAAGGTCAAGGTCACAGTCGGACTTTGTTTAAAATCCGTTTCCGTGCTCTAAGTCAAGAACCGGTTGACCTAGGATCATGAAACTTTACACAGTTGTTGCCCATGACCCAAGGAGGTGCCCTATTGTTTTTGGGTCACCAAGGTCAAATTTCAAGGTCACAATCGGACTTTGTTTAAAATCCGTTTCCGTGCTCTAAGTCAAGAACCGGTTGACCTAGGATCATGAAACTTTACGCAGTTGTTGCCCGTGACCCAAGGAGGTGCCCTATTGTTTTTGGGTCACCAAGGTCAAAGGTCAAGGTCACAATTGGACTTTGTTTAAAATCTGTTTCCGTGCTCTAAGTCAAGAACTGGTTGACCTACAGCACTTTTTCAGTGACAAGGCGCTAGTGGGGGGTATTTGTCTGTTTTGCGACAGTTCTAGTTGGTTATATGGTCTGAAATGACATTATTCTTTGGTTAGCAAAGGAAAGTTGCATGGCTTTGACATAATTTTGTTTGTAGAAATGCTTAAAATCATAGAATATTTGGTGATTTCTAGGCAAAGTCATCAGTAAGTATAAAAAAGAGAGGCGCTAGATAGCCATTATGTGTCATGTTTGTGTTTAAGGTCTTTGCGCTTGTTTGGAGCTTATGAACACAATTTTCCCTTGTAGCTTCTGTGTTTATTCCCTTTCAGTGACATTTGCAGGAATTTTCCAGGTACATCATTTGAAAAAAAAACCACATCATATTGTTCTTTTAAGAGAACTAATGTCCTAAAAAAAATGAGATTAACGAAAATTTACTCACTGATTCTATGTTAGAAAACATATTGATAAGTGCAAACTACATTCATCATGCTCTTCCCCAAAACAGGTGGTATAGAATAATGTCAGGCTGATCTTATTCTATACTGCCAAAATAGTACGGAAATGAAAATACATTCAGCATTCATAGCATTTGATTTTATGTTCCTTCTATCTCTTGTTTAAATGCCTACTTTTAACAGAAAAGAATTTGGTTGAAGATTGATTGTTTGTGTTACATATCAGTGTTAGAGCAACGTCAGGTATTATCAACACTTTGACATTTGATAACGATCAGTATCAAAAGTAATACCTTCCAGGGATGAGTTGTAGGAAAATCCCATGTTTTGACATCTGAGTGGACAATTTATACGCACCTACGGTGTTGTAAAAATAACACAAGCATAAAATTTTCATTTTGCTACATACAGGTCTGATAGGTAGTTATCGACATTCTTCGGCAGGTATCGACACCACTTATTAATGATATTATAGGGGTGAAACAATACGGCAAAGAAGCGTATTGAAATATATTGCAATGCAGCTGAGCCATATTGCAATATGTATTGCAATACGCTGTATAAGTGACATTTACCATACCTGACTATTTGTAATCTCTCTTATGGTACAAAAACTACATGTAGTATATGCTCAATATTTGATATACTAATACCCTGCTGGGAACTCTTTGTTTCTTTCAAGTTACTGGGCCATGCATTGATGATGATAAGATAGGCTTAGTGTAGAATCAAACAAAAAATACCAAGACAAACAGAGGAAATGCTGGTTATCAACTTTTCTTCTCTAGTCCCAATGATTTAAAGCTTTTAAAACTAATTGCACTTAATTGGATAAGTTTTGTTGTTGTTGTTGTTGTTTGTTGTTGTTGTTGTTTGTTGTTGTTGTTGTTGTTGTTTTTTTTTTTTTTTTGGTGGGGGGGGGGGGGGGGGGGGGAGGGGGGTGAAAAATGGATATATCTACACTTGACTGGTGAGAATTGCAATAAAAAGGGCAGAAATGTGATTGCTTCTGTCATACATTGTTCATTTGTATTTGGTGAAGAGATGTAAAATTTTACTTACCGATTGTTTGTTTACTTCACTCAATAGAACTTGAAAAAATAGAAAAAATTATGTCATATATTACGTCACAGGTATACATTTTGCTCATCTTTCTACAAAATAAAGGTTATTTAAAAAAAAGTGACGATAACTGTCGACTGTCAATAATACCAGATGTTGCTCTAGGTATGTAAATGCTAGATTGTTATGGTGGTGGTCCCATAATAGATATTTTATGTCAAGTCTTATTGAATAACCTAAATATGATGTACCTTTGTACACATTACCGGATTAGGTTAGTTGGCATAATTTTATCCAAAATCTGACAGATAATATCAATGACTATAATAAGATTTGACTATATTACATTAATGAGCAGGAATCTGGATAACGCCCCTTAACACTTTCCAAAACAGCAATAATCTGGACTGGTCTGCTATGTACAACAAAATGGGTGTAAACCAATATGAAATTTGTGTATACCATGGCACAAATGCTGATTATCAGCATGATCTTCTTTTGCCTCAATGTTTTCATAAGTTTATGCATATTTTCGCAGCACCATGGATCCAGATTAGTGTGTTCTTCAGTTAAGTTTGATTTAGATTATGATCCATGCTATACTAGAGTTACTACAGGTTATGACAAAGCTATTAGAGAAAAGCATTAATACAATCTTGATTTGTCTGTACATATTTTAAGCCCAGGCTGATCTGGATCTGTGTTGGCCTCAAATGCCAAAAGGACCCATTCTCCAGATTCTGACTTATTTATGCCCTGCTCATTTACCCTTGAGCCTTCTTCTATAATTATTTTACATTATATTGCATGTATTCCATAGGCAACGAATTCATAAGAGCACAATCATGGGAATTTTCACATCTCTGTCCACAAAATGTCCATACATTAATTGATGAAAAAGTGTCACATTGTGCATTTGTTGGTTCAGATAAAAAGGCATTTCTATTATTTCATAATTTGAAACTCTTCCACTCTGTTTGTTTGTTTTACATGTTGTCTTTTTTCCAGCAGCTGGACATTTCCATAAGTTATGGACTTCTAGAAACTAGAACATATCCATGGCTCAGAGGGAAACGGTTGTAAATGCCTTTATGTTGATAGGCAGTTACAACCGTTTTGCGCTGAGCCATCGATATAATGTTTCTGTCAGAGTTTGACTCATAAGTATCTCTTTGTCCTCATTTTTGAAAGATATGTCTTTGAAACTTTTGTTACACAACAATTGACACAATTTTGTAGGCATAATTAACATGGTATGCCCCTGTATCGAAAGATCAGGGGCAAATTGTTTTACTTATGTCTGTATATCCATCTGTCTATACCAAAACTCAACATTGGCCATTTCGGGGGCTTTGGTGTTTCACAGACACATCTTGTTTTAAAAAGATATTTGAGGTGGTGGATTTGGACCAGTGGTAATGCACTTGTAGTACAGGAGCCAATGATTTAATCCCCCATTTTCCAAGCTTATTTGATAAGACTCTTAACCATTCCCAAACAAGACCTGGTTTTGATGTCTATAATAGAAAAGGCTTGGGAAAACATTGAGACAAAAGAAGAAACTGCTGATAATCAGCAGTTTCTCCTTTTGTCTCAATATTTTCTGTGCTATATTGTACACAAATCCCTTCCTTTTTAACATCAATTTGTTGTCCACAGCAGTTTTTAAATGGGACTGCCCTAAAATTTTGCCATTTGGGAAAGAGTTAACCATCTCCATATGAAGAAAGCTGTTGACATATAATTCCTTGCATCTTTAACCCTTTTCCCAAACAACACAAAATTAGGGTTTATGTATGACTTTAAAAGTGTAAGAGACGACAAAAATGATATTGAAAAATAAGGGATTTGTCTTCAATAAAGACAAGAAAATATTGAGGCAAAAGAAGAAAATGCTGATTATCAGCATTTTCTTCTTTTGTCTCAATATTTTCCCAAGTCTATTCTATCAGGGTCATCAAAAGCAGGTCTTGTTTGGGAAAGGATTGTATTTAAAGCATATTAATTACATAATGTATTATAAAATGATACTGAAATCTGATGTTTATTTCAGAGAAAGGCCGGGCTGTCAGCCAGATCCAGTGAACAACTTGTACATCATGAATACCAACCAGGACAAGAGGTGAATAACTCTTTCTTAATTTTTCATCTGTGTGTGGAATGTATTAGGATCTTTTGGGAATTCATAATAATTAGTTTATCACTTATGATAACCTTTATCCTTTTCCAAAACAACAAAATTTGGACCTGACCAAATTTAAATGTGATACAGATGACAAATTTGTCATTGCTAAATGTACATTGTACCATGGAAAACATGAACAAAACTGCTGAATATGCTAGTGATCAGTGTTTTCAAGTTTTCTCTAAATTCTTTCCAAATTATTGTTCAATGGGTTTCTTTAAACTCGAGCATTTTGGCCTTGGATAATCTAATGGTTGAGTTCAAAAAGGTAGAGCAAAAGCTTCTTGTATGACATCAATATCTGGGGTATGGGATTTCTCTTTGCCTAACAGACTGCAAAATTACTGTGCAATACTTGCTGCTGTGGATAATTTTCTGCATTTGCTATAATCTTCTCGATATGTTGAAAATTTACAATTTTGCATCACTCTCACCAATATTTCCAACAAAAGGAAATCAACTTTAGAACCATTCTTCTTTAGACCCTTTCCCAAATAGCATATCGTCGGTGCTACTGCAAAACCACGTAACTCAAGCTTTGATCAAGCTGGAGTTGCGCGGTTTTGCAATAGCACTGACGATATGTGATACAGACCACATAATGGATGGTGATAAAGATAAGATTTATGCACTGTATGGATTTGAAAATATTGTAATGAATGGAGATAAAGTGTTTCCTTCTTATGTCCCAATATTTTTATGCTCCCCGAAAAATTTCGGGGGAGCATATAGTCGCCATGCTGTCTGTCCGTCCGTGTGTCCGTCCGTCCACAGCCATATCTCAGCAAACCTTGGACCAAATTCAATGAAACTTCACATGTGAACTCCCTGGGATGATCCCTAGGGACCTTTTTCTCCGTTTCTTGATTTGAGGCTGCGTCATGGAAAAAGGGGCCTTAATGTAAAAATTAGTTTTTCTCTGATTTCTCTTTATCTAATGGGCAGAATTTAATGAAATTTTGTACTTATGTGACAAATGAGATGTTTTAGACCATATTTTATAAATAATGTGTGTACAAAATATTCGTCATGGAAAAAGGGGGCTTTATGTATGATAGTTTTTATTTTGTGACAAGCACTTATTCGGGGAGCATTATCCGTCTATGACGGCTCTTGTCTTAATTCTTTATTAAAAGGATGTCAAAATTAGGTCTTGTTTGGGAAAGGTTTATTATGGGTATCAGTAATTTGTTGAATTTTATCATTCTGACAATAATGTTGTTTACTTCTTAACCCTTTCCCAGATGACAATTTTTTGGGTGGTCCCATTCAAAAGCTGCTGCAGATGACAATATTAATGTTGTTAAAGACAGGATTTGTTTAAAATATGGCTTAGAAAATATTGAGACAAAAGAAGAAACTGCTGGTAATCAGCAGTTTCTTCTTTGTTTCTATGTTTTCCTAAGCCTTTTCTTTAACGCTTTCCCAAACTAGACCTGGTTTTGACATCCTTATTAGGAAAGACATTGGAAACATATTGAGACAAAAGAAGAAATTGCTGATTATCAGCAATTCCTCCTTTTGCCTCCATATTTTCTAAGCAACGGTTTACACAAATTTTGTCTTTTTCAACTCGTATTTTGTCGTCTACAGTGTCTTTCAAATAAGTCCAATATAAGATTTTGTCGTTTGGGAAACGGTTAAGGGATGTCAAAACTAGGTCTTGTTTACTTCTTAATGACAAGTCCAGCATTTCTGTCCTTCTGTACTTTTGTTCCTTATTCATTGAAATTTCAAATTCTAAGCTACTGCAGAATGATGGCAAATCAAAATCTGCATAACCAAAAATGCCTATATGTGCAATAGCAATGACACACACACAGTGATATCACTTTGTTATGTCTTTTGTTTGTAAGGGTATTGTTTAATTTTTAGTTTGCTTTATGTTGTAAATCTAGTATTTCTGTTAGTATTAATGCTTTTTAACACACAAAATTGGTGAAGGAGTTGGAAATGACAAAGACATTCTAGTATTTCTCTTTGAAGCTTTAAAAAGGGACACTCAATCATGAATCTGGTGAAATTTGTTTTTGTATAAAATTCAAACTTTCAAGTCTGGCACCAAAGTCAAGGTCATTGAATATTATTTTGTCACATTCAAAGTAAGATTTCATCTATGAAAGATATCATGGATCATTTGATCAAAGATTTACCATAGAAATAAATTTGAGTGCTTACGAAAATAGAATGTATGTCAAAATGTAGCATTTGTTGTAATGCAAGTTTCTATAGATTTCTGTTTCAATACTATTGTATAAACGCATGAACATGTTAACCGTCTGCTCTATGCTCATGCTGATGCTCACTTGGCTCTGTTTGTATTAGCCTGTAGATCAGGGTGTGAAAGGTGATAAAGCCGAGACTGGCATGGAGATGGTAAGTGGACATGGTGCCAGTCTAATATCAGAGATACAGTATACAGTATATAAACCAGAGCCACAGATAAAAAGGAGACTTAATTTTCAAAATACAGAACATCAATATTGTATTAATTGTCAAACCTTATGTTGCAGCTTTGTGGGTACTCATTGGTTAAAGATACATATCGTTGGTGGGGATTCAAAACCTCGTAACTACAGCTTGAATAAGCTGTAGTTACGAGGTTTTGACTCCCCACCGACAATATTTAAAGTTACTTACTTATTTTCAGGGTAATTTTCTGTAAGAATAACTGTACATAATTAAAATATGGCCTTTAGTTTTTCTCTGTGCCAAATTTCAGCTCTGTCTGATCTGTATTGGCTTAGATTATGACGGATTTAAAACCCAATATCACATTATTTTGTAAACACGATCACCCGCTTTAAATATTTTACACACTTAACACCGCTGCATGAATATCATTTTATGATATTTACTGTATGAATCTTGTATTCTGTCTTATAAAGTCTATAAACGAAGCGACAACATGCTATTTTAAAGCCAACTTCTGTGGATCATTAGGGATTTAGGCCTGGGGATACTAGTAATGTCCCTTTAAAAAAGTTTCATTGAGTACTCACAACATAGGGTTTGGATTTATTATTTCATATAGAATGCCTTTACACTTTCTTATCTGTTGCTCTGATAAAATCCCAGAATAGACAGCCAGTTTGATAGTCATGCCAGAAACTCCAAAACCTTAATAATGTAAATTGAAAACATAATTTAAATTCAAACATTTAGACTTGCCCAAAGTCAGTTGGGTAAAAGATTACAAAATTCATGTTAAATGATGCAATAACAACATCTCTGTCAACCTGAAGCTATGACATTTTCGAAATTTATCAATGATAAGTTGAACATTGTTATATTATAACTTGTCATCAAATCCATGTATTTTGTTATGAAAAAGAGAGTGCAAAGTAACGGATGTTTTATCTGTGATTTTTGATGATCAAGTTATGAACAAGTTTTTGTTATGCTGATCTAGTGTCTTGGTAATTTTGACTTGAGTTGAAGATAAAAAAAATGTTGCATATATTATTTGACTTTGTATTATTCTGGATAACTTGTGTCCTTTAACAACATGAATATGATTTTTTGCAAATCTATCATCTTTTCTTACCAACTTTTGCTCCTCATATTCAGAAAAGCAATATTGCATGTGCTATTCAGAGCCTTGATACATGAACTATAACCCACTTACCTCCAAATCTATATTTGTAAGAATGAATTACTTAGTGAAGAGAGCAGTGACTTAAACTTAAACCAACATTGACATTTTGAAGACACGATATGATAACCTTTTTTTTTTAAAAAAAGTGAACTGTATGAGTAACTTTTTAGAAAGTAACTGAAAATATATATACTTTTAGTTCCACTGGCTGTCAGGCCAGTGGGCTATTGTCATGTTGGTGTGTCCCTTGTGCTTGTGTCCGTCCGTAAACTTTTTCCTTAAAAATCTTCTCAAAAACTGCTGGATGGATTTCAATTAAACTTTACAGGAATGATCCATGGGTAACCCTCTCTCAGATTCCTTCAAAGAATTCTGATTGAAGAAGACAGTCTGGAGTTATCTGCCCTTGAATTTCAAAAATAGCAGTTTTGACTTTGTTCCTTCTTGCAACCTTAAATATTGTTCAATCAAGACAAAACTTGGACAGAATGATGGTGGCTATAAGATCTTGTATTGGTATAATTTTCAGCTTGATCTGAATTTTACATTATGAGTTATGTGCCCTTGAAATTGACAAATTACAATTTTGGCTTTATTATCCCCCGCCGAAAAAATTTTTCGGGGGGGATATTGTTTTTGCCATGTCCGTCCGTCCATCCGTCTGTCCGTCCGTCCGTCCGACATTCGTTTCCGCGCTATTTCTTGGAAACTATAGACCGGATTTCGATGAAACTTGGCACACAGCTTCACTACAAAGAGGACATGGGCATATCGTCGGGGTTACCCGGTTCGACCATTGAATTCAGAGTTAATGCCCCTGACTGTTTAAGCCATATGCATACAGAGTGATATTCGTTTCCGCGCTATTTCTTGAAAACTGTAGACCGGATTTCGATGAAACTTGGCACACAGCTTCACTACAAAGTGGACATGCGCATATTGTCGGGGTTACCCGGTTCGACCGCCGAATTAAGAGTTACTGCCCCTGACTGTTTAAGCCATATACATACAGTGATATTCGTTTCCGCGCTATTTCTTGGAAACTATAGACCGGATTTTGATGAAACTTGGCACACAGCTTTACTACAATGAGGACATGCGCATATCGTCGGGGTTACCCGGTTCGATCGCCGAATTTAGAGTTACTGCCCCTGACTGTTTTAGCCATATATATACAGAGTGATATTCGTTTCCGCGCTATTTCTTGAAAACTGTAGACCTGATTTCGATGAAACTTGGCACACAGCTTCACTACAAAGTGGACATGCGCATATCGTTGGGGTTACCCGGTTCGACTGCCGAATTTAGAGTTACTGCCCCTGACTGTTTTAGCCATATATATACAGAGTGATATTCGTTTCCGCACTATTTCTTGAAAACTATAGACTGGATTTCAATGAAACTTGGCACACAGCTTCACTACAATGAGGACATGCGCATATCGTCGGGGTTACCGGGTTCGAACGTCGAATTCAGAGTTACTGCCCCTGACTGTTTAAGCCATATACATAGAGTGATATTCGTTTCCGCGCTATTTCTTGAAAACTATAGACTGGATTTCAATGAAACTTGGCACACAGCTTCACTACAATGAGGACATGCGCATATCGTCGGTGTTACCCGGTTCGACCGCCAAATTCAGAGTTACTGCCCCTGACTGTTTTAGCCATACCCCATACATACAGAGTGATATTCGTTTCCGCGCTATTTCTTGAAAACTATAGACCGGATTTCAATGAAACTTGGCTCACAGCTTTAATACAATGAGGACATGCGCATATCGTTGGGGTTACCCGGTTCGACCGCCGAATTTAGAGTTACTGCCCCTGACTGTTTAAGCCATATACATACAGTGATATTCGTTTCCGCGCTATTTCTTGAAAACTATACACCGGATTTCAATGAAACTTGGCACACAGCTTTACTACAATTAGTCCTTGGGCCAGATATGGTTGGAGTTACCACTAAAATGGACAAAGGGACACCTATATATCTTGAAAGACCTATCCAAAGGAAGAACAAAAATGCGATGATATCCACTCTGCAGAGTAGCTATACCTCAGAATGTGCATTTGAAATTTGACAGGGTTTGGATAGTTGAAATTCAGTGCAAGGTTTTGAAATGCTTAAAATAATGTAGCTTTACTGCTTTCTATACTAAGCATACATTGCATATATAAACCAGATGCATAGAAATACAATTCATGTTGAATAATTTGTCCTACACAGCATGTATATGGAAACAATCACAACAGGTATATCCATAAAGGGAGGTAATAAGCCGAGCAAATTACATGCTTTTAAATATGGAGTATGGCATTATTATGTCATAAGCCAAAAATGAAAACCCTCTGTATTTTCTTGAACCTGTTAATGAATTCTGACTGTTGTTCCATTTCAAAGTGCCGGATAAGCAAAATTTAACAACCTTCTTGTTTCCATGGCGACTGTCTTCTTATAGAAGTTTCAGCATTAGCTTCAACTAATCGCAAAAACATTTTAAAACCATTATAGTAATAAAACATACATTTTAGTTTTGAAATGTTATTTTGTTAAGACATCTCTTACACAAAACGAATTAGTATGCTTATGAATATTAATAAAAACTTTAAAAACAAGATCGTGAAACGCAAATGCCCAAGGAATTGCAATGTTAAGTTTTTATGCGAAGTTTTCGAGTTAAGGATTGATAAGGGTTAATGAATGACCTTGAGGAAGGTCATATTGATATTGCACAAACAGATAAATATCATTGTTCAAAAGAAGGTTACATACAAAATTATAGCTTTGTATGTCAAATATTTTTGGAGAAAAGGCCAGTGTTAAGTTTTCATACAGACAGATGGACGGACAGACAGACAGACAAAAGTAAAACAATATGCCCCTGCGTGTTTAAATTGCTGAAATGAGACATTTCTAGTTACAATGTAAATATGATGTGTGTTTTATACCGTAATTCAAAAGGTAAAATAATACAAATAAATTAATTATTACTTCATTGGCAAATTATGGACAATTATAGGTAAACTGCATGTAGATCTAAAAGGAGACAAGAAAGAGACGGCGGACTCAGTATACAGTGTTTTTTTTACAGCATTTGGGGTTAAGGATGAATTCCTGTTGTAAGCCCTTTAAAGTTTAAGTTTTTTAGAAGTAGGTCAAACTCAAATGTCAGGGTAACTAAGTCAAAGGTTATGGTCCCAAATAAATGGGCGTGGTGGGAGTCCTCATCCGGTAGGTTTCAAATCAAGGCCAAAGAAGTTCAAGACTTAACCATCTGCATGCAAAGTCGCATAACTATCACCCTTCCACTTCTGTTTGTTTCTTGTCCCTCTCAGTACCATGCTGAATGACACTGGACTCGGATATGACATTCAAGGCAAGAAGATCAGCCATCTTTTCTACATGGATGACCTAAAGACCTTTGCCAAGAACGATCACCAGCAAAAAAAAAAAACTGCTCGAGACAGTATAGGTCTTTAGTGATGACATATGTATGCAATTTGAACTGGACAAGTGTCCAAAAGCCACATTCAAAAAAGGAAAACTAACATCAACATCTGACATACAGCTAGAAAGAGACACCATCATCAAGAAACTAGACCAAGACGCTAAATACAAATACCTTGTGTTAATGAAGGTGACGGAATTCAACATGCAGCAATGAAGGAAAAGATCAGAAAAGATTATTACAGAAGAGTTAAGGCTTGCCATCAAGAGTGAGCTAAAAGCTGCAAATAAGATTGAAGCCATAAACACCCTGGCAGTCCCAGTTGTCACATACAATTTCAATATCATAAACTGACAAATGCAAGAAAAAAGGAAAACTTGACACAAAGACCAGACAGTTACTAACAACAGAAAGAATGCACCACCCAAAGGTTGACGTTGAAAGATTGTACCTACCACGAAAGATCGGTGGCAGGGGCCTCTCATAGATTGAGATGGCATAAACACGTATTTGGAGACAACAAAAGACAATCTGCTACATCTGATCCAGGAACATGAACGTAACAAGAAACTTTACTCAATCTCAGAGCAAGCCAGAAAATTCATTCAAGAACTGAACATTGCACAAACGACAAGAAATGGAGAAGAATCCGTCACAGAGTTTACCAAAAGAACAAGATGGACAAAGGCAAATGCCCAAAAGAGGATGACACAAACATGGAAAGCCAAACCAATGCATGGGCAATACCCTTTAGGTTTGACAAACCAGATGTTGACCAAGATCAGACACATAAGTGGCTCTCTAGTGCAGGTCTCAATGCAGAAACAGAGGGAATGGTGATAGCAGCACAAGATCAGAGTTTGGCTACAAGAGTATATCACAACAAGATCATCAAAGATGGTACAAATCCAAAGTGCAGAATATGCAACCAATATGATGAAATTGTCACAGACTGTCCAACATTAGTGCCAACATAGTACATTCAAAGACATGACAAGGCAGCAGGGTACATTCATTGGAAAATCTGCAAGCAATTTGGACTCCCAGCAAACAAAAATTGTATGAACAGCAACCAAAAACTGTCGTAGAGGGACATGTCAGTGAATACTGGTACAGAGATCAAGACTAACAGACCAGACATCATCATCAAGAACAAATTGGACAAGACGTTCATCATGATTGACATGACGGTTCCATCTGAAAGAAATGTCTCCGTTAAGGCACTTGAGAAACTATCAAAATACAAAGACCTTGAGATAGAAGTAGCTAGAATGTGGGGTATGGAGACGACAACTGTACAAGTCGTTGTAGGTGCACTTGGTCTCATTAAGAAGGGACTTGACAAAATATTCAAACAAATCCCTGGTGCACCAGTTATCGAGGAACTGCAGAAGATCATTCTCCTCGGAAGTGCACATATCATCCAAGGAACGCTCTAAAACACATGAAAGCTAATAGTGCCTTAAAATTATGTGTTGATTCCGGCATTTCAGTGTAAAAATACCTTTGTATAATCGATTCACAATTAAACGAGAATAATTACAGTTAAATTGCTTTATCAAAACAACTGAAAATATTCTCGTTTAATTGTGAATCTATTATACAAAACCGAACTAGACAATAATAATAATAATGATAATAATAATAAAAACACTATAATTGCAAAATTTATACCTTCTGTCATAGATCTAGCTATCCCCTAAAGAATCTGCTTTATATGTATACGACCTACAACCTTAATTTTAAACGATGTCAATAAACTTTCAATATATTATAGTTGCCCTTTTTGTTAATCCATGTGTTTTGATTCTACTTTGAATTCTAAAAGTATCAAACGCGATCATTTGAACCATCTAATCAGTTCTGTTCATCATCATAATCATTCAATCATTTGTGTAAATTGTGCAAAGAAAGTGTTAAAATATTTAACAATCATTTATAATAATTTATTCAGTTTACTGTATCAGTGTTTTCCTAAACTTTAGGGACATTATTTTCTATTTGATATTGGATTTAGGGTGTATTTTTTTACATTCAAAAGGGTTGTTTAGCCCTTATATTTAAGCAGATTTACAATAAGATGCAAAATTACGGATACTAACAAATGATTGAATCTTGCATGAAAATGAGTGAATTTGCCAAACGAATGAACGTTAACTGTTACTAGATAAATTAACAGATGCTGATCTTAGAAGCAAGAGCAAATGCCAAGTTTGAAAGCAATAGTTACGACAGAAACAAACTTATTTGTGACAGATATTTGAAAGATGCTCATTAAAGTTTGATGAAGAATTTCTAGGCCCACAAAAAGGTAAAAATTGCTCGACATTAAATGCTAGAGTAATAGATATCTGTCTTTAGGTTGGTATCATGGACATAGAGGTATGTGCAAAGTTTTAGAGTAATGGCCTTAGTAAAACAGAGATATGACACTTTTACCAAACACAAACCTAATTCGCAAAAAGGGTCACAGTTTTAAGTAGTGTCATTAATATTCGCGAATATGCAAATAAGGTAATTTGCATACAAATCATGGTAAATTATTGAGCAAGTCATAAACTTTAATTTGATACCATTCTTACATCTTTAGGACAATATTCAACCAAGACATGACCAAAAACGTTTTGAAATGACTGAACAATTTTATAGGTTTAAGGGTTTAGATAAGGTTTATGACCCAAAGCCCCTACTGCCAAATTAAGTGCAAACATCGCTCAAAATGTTTGATATATTATTTTCTTTAATATTTAATATGTTTACGTAATTCCCCTGCACAAAAATGCCTCGTTTTGGAAAGTATTTACGAAATTTCTGTCGAAAATCGCAATTTTAGGAAAATTCATGAATATGCAAATGAGCTAATTTGTATAACATAACTAAAATGAAAAAAAAAATAAATCATAAGCTTTCATTTGATATCATTCTGACAACTGTGTGCAAATATTCAATGAAGATATGGCCGAATTCATTTTAAAAATTTACATAAGTAATTTGATAGGGCTAAGGGTTTAGATAAAGGTTACGGCAAAAAGCCCCAACTGCCAGAGTGTAAACAAGGCTCAAAATGTTTCTAATAAAATGTTCTTTAAGAAAAATCATGTTTTCAAAATTCCCCCTGAAAAGAAACGCCTTGTTTTGGAAAGTATTTATCAAAATTTTCGCCAAAAAATGGAATTTTTTAAGGGAAATCATTAATATTCATGAATATGCAAATGAGATAATTTAAATAAGATAACTACAAACAAAAGAGCGAGTCATAAGCTTTCATTTGATACCATTTGAACACCTGTAGGTCAATATTCAATGGAAATATGACCAAATAAGTGTTATAAAAAATGATAGGGTTAAGGGTTTTAGATAAGGGTTACAAAAAGCCCCGACGGCCAGAGTGCAAACAACGCTCAAAATGTTTCTAAGATAATGTACTTTATGAAAAACCATGTCTTCTTGCATTAGAAATAAATGATAATTATAGAAAAATACTTTTTCGAATATTTCGGCCAATTCTTACACTTGATTGCACATAAAGCATATTTTGAAGAGGAGTAATGACGTCATTATAATTACATAATTAAAAAAATCATGATTCATAAGTAGTGGAATACATGCTCATACGTATGGATTCAAATAAATAGATTTATACATTCATTTAATATTTTTTATTAATTTTTCCCTTTCCCTTACCCCAAACCAGATTGGCATTCTCGTCGTGAAGGGTACCTATATAAAGGTAAGGGTAAAATATATTTAGCTACTCTTCATGTCGGATATCATCACTGAAAAACATCCGTCAGATGTATATCTACAAATATATATAGGTGTCCTTTTGTCCTTTTTTCTGGTAATACTTACCCCATTTTCCTGGTCCTGGCCCAAGGACTAAATGAGGACATGCGCATATCGTCGGGGTTACCCGGTTCGACCGCCGAATTTAGAGTTACTGCCCCTGACTGTTTTAGCCATATATATATACAGTGATATTTGTTTCCGCGCTATTTCTTGAAAACTAAACACCGGATTTCAATGAAACTTGGCACACAGCTTTACTACAATGAGGACATGCGCATATCCTCGGGGTTACCCGGTTGGACCGCCGATTTTAGAGTTACTGCCCCTGACTGTTTTAGCCATATACATACAGAGTGATATTCGTTCTGTTGAAGCCATATACATACAGAGTGATATTTGTTCTGTTGACGCCATATACATACAGAGTTATATTCGTTTCCGCGCTACTTTATTGACAATGAAAATATGTTCGGCGGGGGATATCAATTCAACGAATTTGCTTGTTTTTACTTTGTTTTCACTCTAGCAACTACAAATATTGAATAATCAAGGCAAAACTAGTACATAATTTTGGTGACAATAATATCTTTCCTTGATTTAATTTTGAGGTTTATCTGAATTTTATTCCGTTAGTTATGTGCCCTTGAAATTGACAAAATTGCCATTTTCCGCTCTATTTTGACATTTTTTCACCCTAGCAACAACAAATATTGACCAATTAAGACAAAACTAGACCAGAATGTTGGTGACCATAAGATCTTGCCTTAGTATAATATTCAGCTTGATTTGAATTTTACATCATGAGTTATGTGCCCTGGAAATTTCGGCTTTATTATTATACGCCTGAAGGGTCGTATTATGTTATGGCCCCTGTTGTCCGTCTGTCCATCTGTCTGTCTGTCTGTTAGCAATTTCATGTGTGCGCAACTCATCCTACAGTTTTGATCCCAATTTGATCAAACTTGCCACAGTGAATGTCAATGGTGTCTAGTTGTGCAAACCACTTACGGAATTCAGATAACTCTTTTCGTTCTTGAATTATTTGCCCTTGAATTTAAAAAATGGCCAATTTTACTGACAAGCCCCTCTCGGGCGTATATGCGCCACTTTGCGAAGCTCTTGTTTTCACTCTTACAACCTTAAGTATTAACCAATCAATACAGGACTTTCACAGAATCTTAGCGACCATAATATATTACATGCTTGTAATTTTCAGCTTGGTCATGCATTTGTTTGTTTGCTCAGCCTGAACTTTTGAAATTGAATTCAACAAGACAAACAATCAGGCCTGTGGAGCGCTTCCGGACCGCCAGGGCTGTCTAGTTTATTAAAACTGATATAAAAACCCTAAAAATAAATACCTGATATCAACTTTTCAATACTTTCCTATGATAAGTTTACTCTAATTATGCCCCCTTTCGAAGAAAATGGGGGTATATTGTTTTGCAAGTGTCGGTCGGTCGGTCGGTCGGTCGGTCGGTCGGTCGGAAGGTCGGTCGGTCGGTCGGTCGGTCTGTCCGTAGACCAAACCTTGTCCGGAGCATAACTCGAAAAGTATTAAAGGTAGAGTCATGAAACTTCATAGGTGGATAGATCTCATTATGGAGAGGTGCAGTGCACAAGAACCGTAACTCTGCCGATCAAATTTTTTGAGTTATTGCCCTTTGTTGATTTTATAACTTGATTCTTGTCCGGAGCATAACTCAAAAAGTATGTAAGGTACAATCATGAAACTTTACAGGTGGATAGATCTCATTATGGAGAGGTGCAGTGCACAAGAACTGTAACTCTGCTGATCATATTTTTTGAGTTATTGCCCTTTGTTGATTTTATAACTTGATTCTTGTCCGGAGCATAACTCAAAAACTATGTTAGGTAGAATCATGAAACTTTACAGGTATATATATCTCATTATGGAGAGGTGCAGTGCACAAGAACCGTAACTCTGCTGATCATATTTTTTGAGTTATTGCCCTTTGTTGATTTTATAACTTGATTCTTGTCCGGAGCATAACTCAAAAACTATGTTAGGTAGAATCATGAAACTTTACAGGTGGATATATCTCATTATGGAGAGGTGCAGTGCACAAGAACCGTAACTCTGCTGATCATATTTTTTGGGTTATTGCCCTTTGTTGATTTTCAAACTTGATTATTGTCCGGTGCATAACTCAAAAAGTATGTAAGGTAGAATCATGAAACTTTACAGGTGGATACATCTAATTATGGAGAGGTGCAGTGCACAACAACCGTAACTCTGCCGATCAAATTTTGTGAGTTATTGCCCTTTGTTGATTTTATAACTTGATTCTCGTCCGGAGCACAACTCAAAAAACATGTAAGGTAGAATCATGAAACTTTACAGGTGAATAGATCTCATTATGGAGAGGTGCTGTGCACAAGAACCGTAACTCTGCAGATCAAATTTTGTGAGTTATTGCCCTTTGTTGATTTTATGACTTAATTCTTAACCTTGCCTATATCTCGTGTCCTTTTACACATACAGCCTTGATATCTCACACATAGATACCTCCTATCAACATCGTTCACATTTAACCATGACCTTGGACCTTGTGACCTTGACCTTCGAGTTTGACCTACTTTAAAAGAAATTAAACCTGGCATATATCTCATGACCTTTTACAAATACAGCCTTGATATTTCACACATGGACACATCTTACCAAGACCTTTCACAATTGACCATGACCTTGGACTTTGTGACCTTGACCTTGGAGTTTGACCTACTTTAAAAAAAAATTAACCTGGCCGATATATCATGTCCATTTACACATACAGCCTTGATATTTGACACATGGAAACCTCCGACTTAGACCTATCGCATACGACTATGACCTTGGACCATGTGGCCTTGACCTTGGAGTTTGACCTACTTTTAAAAAAAATAAACTGGGCGTATATCTTATGTGCTATTACACATACAGCCTTGGTATTTCACACATGGACACATCTTACCAAGACCTTTCACATTTGACCATGACCTTGGACCTTGTGACCTTGACCTTGGACTTTGACCTACTTCAAAAAGAACTTTAACCTAGCCGATATATCATGTCCTTTTACACATACAGCCTTGATATTTGACACATGGACACCTACGACCAAGACCTTTCTCATTTGACCATGACCTTGGACCTTGTGACCTTGACCTTGGTGTTTGACCTACTTTTATAATACATTAACCTGGCCTATATTTCATGTCATTTTACATATACAGCCTTGATATTTCACACATGGTCACTTCCAACCAAGATATTTCACTTTGACTATGACCTTGGACCTTGACCTTGGAGTTTGACCTACTTTTAGAAATATCTAATCTAGCCTTTATCTTATGTCCTATTACACCTACAGCCTTGATATTTCACACATAGACACCTCCTACCAAGACCTTTCACATTTGACCATGACCTTGAATATTGCAACCTTGACCTTGGAGTTTGACCTACTTTTAAAAAGACTGAAACCAGGCATATATACCATGTCCTTTTACACCTACAGCCTTGATATTTCACACATGGACACCTCCAACCAAGACCTTTCACATTTGACCATGACCTTGACCTTGGCATTTGGCCTACTTCTAAAAACTTTAACCTGGCCTATGTTTCATTTAACTTTTACATATACAGCTTTAATATTTCACACATAGACACCTCCTACCAAGACCTTTCATATTTGACCATGACCTTGGACCTTGTTAACTTGACCTTGGACTTTGACCTACATCAAATGTAGGCCCTTGAGGGGGCATATATGTTTTACAAACATATCTTGTTATTCAAAGATTTTCTGTTTTTGATTTCCATTGGCTGTAAATTTTGATGGTTTTAAAAAAATAGTTGTTTTGGAAAAGAATAAGGCAGTCTTGATGGACAGTTTGTCTAAGAGTTAAGCTGCTTGTGTATGTTGCAAAACTCAATTTGAATTAAAAACTGCCCTTTGCTGCTTTCAAGACATTGAATCAAAAGTTTTTAGTGCATTCAAAAGGTTGGAGAAACAAAGGCCACTCTCAAATTGGTTGTCTACCTCTTTGTAACTGCTTCTTTCATACTAGAATCTTATTTATTGTTTGATCAAAGAGTTATATGTATTATTGGATTAGTCTAACAATTTGGGGTTGCAGTTCCATAGGATGGTGCAGTTTATGTATCTTTTCTATGTCACACACACAACAAGTAGAGTTATTAACCCTTTTAACTAACAAGTCTCTATTGAAAGCATTTACAGATAGGAAGATAAATTGAAGTTAAGATTTTATATTTCTTTTGACTGTAAGTGTTTGGGATATATTTTAGTGGCATTTACAGGACAGTTGTCACAGTTTAACAAATCCACCTTTTGTATTCAATTAAGTCAATTAACATCTGTCTAGGAATTGGTTGCATTAGGAATGATTGAATGGTAATGGGTTATTGGTTGCCAGGGTTTTTAATTTTAATTGTGTTTCTTCAAATCCAAGATCACAAAATTCCTAACTCAATCTCATGTCATTAACCAATGACATCAAACTGAAAGTAGTTGCAAATGAGAATAAATGAATTCGCAGTCATATTGATTTATAAACAAATCATTCAGTTATTTTAAAAACAGTGAAATTATTAACATTTTCTCCTGGTTTTCAATTCTTTCAAAAGTTTATTGTAAAGTGTCTTCAAAACTTATCATTGTTTGGTAAACTAAAACAGTAAAAAGATATTGTCCATGGAACTGTGTTGTTTTGTGATTGTCAATCCTTGAAAAGAAACAACCTTAGAAAATATGCTTTTTCAAGCATGTATATTATAGAGTTCAGTTAATATGATAGTGCATACGGCGGGGAATCATGAGGCCTTTTCAATATTTTTTCAGTATGTCACCGATTTGAAAAACATTGAACCAAAATTGGTTGGTCATCAATAATATTTTTTATCAGCTGATTTTTAAAAGATCCAGCAAATTTCTGGCGTTTTCTCATCTTCAAACCGAATTTGAATTTTTTCACAGATTTTCTGAAATTGATAAGTCATGTGATTCCCCCTTGTGACTTAGTTTAGTGGATCTAACCCTTGTCCAGTTGAACCCAGAATATTTAACCCATTACCAGACGGCAATATTTGGACTGTTCCGATTTGAAAGTTGTTGCAGACGACAATTTCATGTTGATGAAATTTGTAAAAATATTTCCATTTTGGTATAAAAACATTGTGGTAAATGAAGAAATTGCTTGTCACAAGCAATTTCTTTTTTTTCCAAGATGTTTTTGTAAATCATTTCTTTTGAAGGGGACCGAAGGTGTCACTGTGCAGTAATGGGTTTAGATGTTTTAGCTGGCATCTCAGGATACTAGTAGCCTGTACCACGGTGGATAATCACGTGATACAATAATTACTGAATATCTTCAATAACTTTGTTAATACGGGACGGATTTGAATTCCGTTTGAAGTAGAGAATGTGGACAGACGTCACACATTAGATGGACGTGGTTGATTTTTGAAAAATCAACTGATAAAAAAGTTATTGAAGATAAACCAAAAAATAATCCAGCTTATTCCTGGCATTTGCCCACCTTCTCTGCTTCAAACCGAATTCAAAATGTTCAAGTATGAAAAAAGATATTGAAGATTATCGGAAGTTCTGAGTCACCTGATTATACACTGTGTGTACATGCTTGCAGTGAGACCTCAGGCATGGCTGGATACTTATCTGAATTCAGCATGACAAGGGTTAATAATTTCCTTATTTAACCCTTTCCCAAACAAGACCTGGTTTTAACGCCCCTAATAGGAAAGGCTTGAGAAAACATAGAAACAAAAGAAGAAACTGCTGATAACTAGCAGTTTCTCCTTTTGTCTCAATATTTTCGATGCCATAGTTTACACAAATTCTTTCTTAAATACATTCCATTTTGTCATTTGTGGCAATTTTTTAATTTGACCACCCTAAAATTTTAAAATTTTAGGGTGATCCACTTCAAAAACTGCCACAAATGACAAAATTGAAGTTATTAAAGACATAATTTGTGTAAAATATGGCATAGAAAATATTGAGACAAAAGGAGAAACTGCTGGTTATCAGCAGTTTCTTCTTTTGACTCAATCTTTTTCAAAGTATTTGCTATTATGGATAACAAAAACAGTTCTTGTTTGGGAAAGGGTTAATTTTACCAGAAACACCATATTATTTATTCCTTTTGATATATTTCATACTATAGTACTCATGTTCTTCTCTTTTTGCATGCCAGGATATTAAGAAGGTATTTTAATGCTTTGACTTATGACCCTGCACTCACAAGTTTCACAAGAAAAACCTTGCCCATTAAAACAGAATGTAAAATCTAACTGTAGTTTTATGCCTGTTTTGAAAGGCATGGTCCCTCCATTCACCTATCTGTTGCTCTGTCTGTCTGTTTGAACAACAAAGCATTACCATTCTCTCCACAAGTTTTTCCTGTACTTGACTTGCTGATGCCAAGCCCTCGCAGCTAGTCGGTAACATCAGAGTCCATCAATCCAGGAGTGGCTGGTTTGAACCCTGGCAAGGTCAATATCCTTTTCTAACATTTGACAAAAGTCATTGGTCTCTCATCAATGGATGTGAATCATCTAAGTGAGGGAGCAACTGGAGGCTCGGATTGGATATTATGGTAGTACTGGTAAGAGAAATACCAGGAATTTATGGTTGGGTGATTCAGCCCCAAATAGCTCGTCGGTGTAAATGCAAAACCTCGTATGTGGATTCGTGCGATTTTCAAAGTACAAACTTGTGTGTCCAGTTAAAGGCAATTCTTGCAGGTTTTGAGATATTTTTACTGATCAGTATTATT
The DNA here is from genome assembly GCA_963680895.1 of Fragum sueziense. Taxonomy (NCBI): domain Eukaryota; kingdom Metazoa; phylum Mollusca; class Bivalvia; order Cardiida; family Cardiidae; genus Fragum; species Fragum sueziense. The sequence goes on from OY804592.1 coordinate 64,272,224, forward strand.
ATGTCAGTATTAATGACAAATCATCTGTGAACAATATGTCCAAATTTCAAGTAAAACATTTCAGTTTGGGAAAAGTGTTTACACTTTTTCCCCTCCCCTTTAATTTTTTTCAAAAACGAGATACGAGGTTTCACATTTACAATGACGAGCTGTTGAAAGAGGTCTAAAACCTCAATCAATCAATTAATTAATAAATCAATTGACTTACTGATGTTTGGTTTTCCAGTTATCTCTAATTTCTACACAATTCACACATAATAACCTACCCTGAAAAAGTTTATTACTTCCTCATGATTATCACTACCACATGAAAATTGGTAAATTGGAGAAAAGACATCTACCCACATTGATTCCTTTACAACAAAGGCTGTAGCCATAGTGCAGTTGATAGTGCTTTAACCCTTTCCCACACATTGACGCTTTTGGGCGCCCCACGAAATAAGGCTTTGGAAAACATTGTGGAAAATGAAGAAATTGCTTGTGACAAGCAATTTCTTCATTTCCTACAATGTTTTCTACCAAGAAAGGTAAAAAAAAAAGTTAAATCTTGCTCAATGGAAATTGTCGTCTGCAACACCCATGAGTTTGGACTAGGCTAAAATTTTGTTGTTTGGTAATGGGTTAAACTCTGACACATGAGGTCTCTGCTTTGATCCCCTGCCACAGCCAATATCCTTTCTTACATTTGTCTCTCATCAATTGTTGGATAATCATAAAACAATGTAGGTGAGCAGCTGGAGGCTCGGAATGGATGTTGTGGTGTAACTGGTGAGAGAAACAACAGTAATTCATGGTGAGGTGCTCCAGCTGCTGCAATATGGCCATAGCAGTTGAATGATGCATTAAACCTTATTCAACCAATCCTTGTTAACAATGCATTTTACCATTTTTAGCTTGACTTTTCGAAGAAAATGAGAGCTTATACTGTCACCCGGGTATGGGCGTTGGCGTCTGTGTTGCCCAAACTTGGAATACTTATTCACCATCACACCTTCTACCTTACTACCAGGGCCCATGACCCTGGCTCCACTATATTTGGAGTTATGCCCCCTTTATACTAAGCAACTTAGAAAGTCGAGCGTGCTGTCTTCGGACAGCTCTTGTTGTCATCTTTGAATAAAGATATGATGTAATAAGCACCTTGGTTTGCTGAGGATTCCTTTTGTGTTTAATTCTTTTTCAAATAGCAAAATTTTGGACAGTTAGAATTAGAAAGTTGCTACAGATAACAAAACAGATTTTGACAAAGATATGATTTGTGTAAGATATAGCACAGATACTACTTAGACAAAAGGAGAAAATGATGATTATCAACATTTTCTTCTTTTGGCTCAAAGTTTTCCCATGCCTTTATTTTCTAAGGATGTTAAAACCAAGTCTTGCTTGGAAAAAGTTTTAACCATGTACAATTTGTATCCGAAATCTTTGTAATTGTTAGGCAGTTTTAAGTGCAAGATGGACTTATGGTATTCAAAGATTATTTCTTTGAGCTTCAGAATAATTTTACCTCTGGACTTGATGTATCAAAGGGATAAAAAAATGCATGTTATATAATGCATGTTTGTCTAGAATAACCATTATAATTGGGTCAAAGACTATAAAAATTGATGTAGAATATGTAAATATAATAGCAAGACTGTGATTTTATATGTATCATAATGTTGCTTTTCATAAAAAAGAAGCCTTGTAACTGCAGCTTGTTTAACCCTTTCCCAAACAAGACCTGGTTTTGACGTCCCTAATAGAAAAGACTTGGGAAAACATTGAAACAAAAGAAGAAACTGCTGATAACCAACAGTTTTCCCTTTTGCCTCAATATTTTCCTTATACACATATCCTTTCTTTATCAGCATCTGTTTTGTCGTCAGCAGCAGCTTTCAAATGAGAACAGCCCAAGTTTTTGCCGTTTAGGAAAGGGTTAAAGAGTGATTTGTGACATTCAGTGTGCCAATGTTGACTAAATGTGGACTGTTATTTTGCAGGGAGTATCGTCAATCAATGGGGGAACGTCGGAGCCGGCCATCCAGATAGAGATGGAAGATGAGGAAGAAGATGAAAAGGTAAACATTGTGGGGAAAAAATTGTTGGAATGTAAAAATCTAGGATGGCATTTATATGTCACCATTCTATGCATCTCTGGTCCTTTCCATCATAGATTTTAAAAGTACTGGTAGTTTCCGTTTCGAAAACTTAGTTTGTTTCATACAGTTCGTAATTAGGTCAAATTATGCATATGTACATGCTGAATGTGTTCTTTGATTCCTGCCAAAGAGCCAAGGCAGTTGCAATCTTCCAGGATCGGAATGACACTAACATTTATAAAGTCAAGACATAACTGTTGTTCTCTGATTTTCAGTTTGACTTTGGTGATGTGTTTGTTGGCCAGGCTATTCACACTATAGAGTATTGTCTGGGCTGTGTTTCCCATACTGCTTCCTACTTACGACTCTGGGCTCTCAGTTTGGCTCATGCTCGTAAGTATAAATCTAACACATGTATCACCAGAGGTGCATTCTTTAGAGCGAGATTTCTTGAGATATCTTGAGATTTCTTAAGATGTTTTAGGATAAAGCGTTCTTTAGAGCAAGATTTTTAAGACGCTCAATGGGAGGCGCCATTACCCTATACTTTGTGCAGAACCCCTTGGTCAACTCTGTAGAAACAACATAATACAGGCTTGACCGAGTTGTTCCGAACATTCCATAATTCATAAACCGCGGTGTTCCGAATGCTCCATACTTTATACAAATGACGTCATGATGACGTCATTTGTATAAATATGGAGCATTCGGAACAGCTCGGTCAAAGTCTTGGTCTTAAAAACGCTTTATCTAAAACATCTTAAGAAATCTTAAAAAATCTCGCTCTAAAGAATGCACCTCTGGCCATTCATACTATAGAGTATTGTCTGGGCTGTGTCTCCCATACAGCTTCCTACTTACGACTCTGGGCTCTTAGTTTGGCTCATGCCCGTAAGTATAAATCATATACATGTATAACCAGGCCATTCACACTATAGAGTATTGTCTGGGCTGTGTCTCACATACAGCTTCCTACTTACGACTCTGGGCCCTCAGTCTTGCTCATGCCCGTAAGTATAAATCTAATACATGTATAACCAAGCCATTCACACCATAGAGTATTGTCTGGGCTGTGTCTCCCATACAGCTTCCTACCTACGACTCTGGGCTCTTAGTTTGGCTCATGCTCGTAAGTATAAATTGATACATGTATAACCAAGCCATTCATACTATAGAGTATTGTCTGGGCTGTGTCTCCCATACAGCTTCCTACCTACGACTCTGGGCTCTTAGTTTGGCTCATGCCCGTAAGTATAAATCTAATACATGTATAACCAGGCTATTCACACTATAGAGTATTGTCTTGGCTGTGTCTCCCATACAGCCTCCTACCTACGACTCTGGGCTCTCAGTTTGGCTCATGCTCGTAAGTATAAATTGATACATGTATATGTATAACCAACAGAACAAAAGTAATATGTATTACATGTATGTCCTGTTACTTAGTACTTTATGCACAGGAGGAGAACAAATGTATATATGTCCTTATTCCATTTGAATTCTGGTTAAAAGCTTATTTTGATAGACAACATCCAGTGTTCTTACAAACTATTGCTTTAATATTGTGTTGGACAATGAATTAATTGATTCTGGATTAAGCCCTAAATGCTGTATCTCTTACATGTGCCAAGAACCTGTGCATTGCTTCTCTACTTAGGTTTTCATAACTATTTTGCATTATTAAGAAAATTTAATTTTGCTATCTTTTGTCAACTCATGTTGATTATTTGGTTGAAGTAGTTATGTTTATGGGTTTGGAACTACATTTATTGTAAGTATTAAATTTTGTTGTACCTATGTTTACAGAGTTATCTGAAGTGTTATGGAGCATGCTGTTCAGGATGTCTCTGTCTATGGACCTTCCCTACCACTTGGGATCTATCCTGATATTCGTGATGTTTGGTGCCTTTATATGCCTAACTGTAGCTGTGTTGTGTGTTATGGAAGGATTGTCTGCCTTCTTGCATACGCTCCGTCTACACTGGTGAGTATTACAGTGTATTATTTATGAATACATGTACTGTTTTTGCAAAGCTGCAGGAATAACTATAAAAAGGCTTTCTTTTCTTTTAACCATTTCCTGAACTACAAAATGTTATGGTGATTTGATTTAAAAGGTGTTACGGACAACAATTTCAAGATGATGACATTTTAAAAAATCTTTCCATTTTTTGCATTGAAAACATTGAATTTGTGGAAAATGAAGAAATTGTTTTCCCATGCCTTCTGTACTAGTGGAGTCAAAAGGTGTTACTGTGCAGTAGTGTGTTAAAGATCAATGTTATGGGACAACATGCTGGTTAAGTGTATCAATTTGTTTGACAATTTTGTTTTAACCTTTGTTGAAGAAAAGGAGCAGCTAGCATAATAGTCAGTTTGTAAAGTACATGTGTGTTCTTGCCATATGTTTTCTCTTTCCTGTCAAAATAAAGAGTAGACTTAAGATGAAAGTTCAAGAAAATATTTGTATTTTGGTAACTTAAATCATATTCAATAGTTTTGTACTTAACATAAGATAGAAAAACAAAAAAATCCCAAGTCAGTTAGTCTTACAAAGTAGACTTATTTTGTTTAACCCATTACCAAACAACAAAATTTTAGCCTAGTCCTAACTCATAGGTGTTGCAGACGACAAGTTTAATTGAACAAAATTTAACATTTTTTGGTCTTTCTTGGTAGAAAACATTGTTGGAAATGAAGAAATTGCTTGTCACAAGCAATTTCTTCATTTTCCACAATGTTTTCCAAAGCATTTATTTTGTGAGGCGTCCAAAAGCATCAATGTGTGAGAAAAGGGTAAATCTATAATTTTGCACTAAAAAATAGATTTTCTCTTAATTAAACGATGAATTACATAAGTTAATAATAGCAATTACATTTGTTCTATTTTCAGGGTTGAATTTCAGAGTAAATTTTACCATGGTGATGGGTACCTGTACGCACCCTTCAACTTCAAACATGAAATGGACCCGACACTGGACGATAAATAGACACCAACAAAACCATGGACCAAACTCACCAATCATTCTTAACCCCTGTCATCATGAATTAAAACTAGCAGGCAGTCTTGAACAAGATAAGACTGTGCATATTTGCAGTCTGATTTATATGCTGCCTTCCAATACAATCTGAATACCGGTATTCAAGGATAGGCTTTACCAATGTTATGATTCTTTTTATACTGCAAGCATTTAAACCGTTTGTGATGTAGACTTAATTTTATCTGATTGTCTACATAGAAACTGAAATTTGAAAAATTCTAAGTAAGATTGATTGGTAGTTCTGGGCTCATTACTGTCTCAATGGACAAAGATTGATGTCTAATGATTTATTTAATCGGATAATTCTTTTTCAATATTTCTCAGTATGAATGTTCTATTACTTTCATCTAGAAAATGGTCTCTTTGGCATATTTACCCTCTTCAAAACATTCCCAAGTTTGACTCATTTTTTACCAGAAATATGTTGAAAAAAATTTAGAGAATGGAAACAAACATTTTTATGCCCCCATATCGAAAGATCAGGGGCATATTGTTTTACTCCTGTCCATCTGTCCGTCCGTCTGTCTGTCCGAAAACTTAACATTTGGCTTTTCTCCAAAAGTATTTGACATACAAAACTCAAATTTGGTATACAACTTCATTTGAATATTATCTACCTGTTCCATGCAATTTGACCTTCCTAAAGGTCATCCGTTAACCCTTATCAACCCTTTACTGTACGAAATGGCCATTTCGGGGACTTTTGTGTTTCACCAACACATCTTGTTTACTTTTGCTTCAATATTTCAAATCCAATGAAATAGGTTGAATTGTGTTTGTTAGGTTGACTAAGACGTTATGAAGGTTGTTGGGATGAAAATTTGAATAATGTGTGATATTTAATGTAAGTGCCATCACAAGTATGCTTCTGCACACTTTGTACCGTTTCTCTTACACAAACTTTGTTGTATCTTGAAATACATTTTTCTTTCACTTAGAGAAAAAGTTAAGAGTGGGAGAGGTGAGAGAGAGAATAGCTGTTAGCAAATACTTTTGATGAAAGCTGTTGATTATTATTGATTAAGGTATTAAAATCTTGTCTTCCAAACTTTTACTAGAACAATGGAAATATGAAATTAGAATTATTGTTTGTTGTAGACTTAACCCCTTCCCTAATTATCCGTTGTTTTGCCATCCCAAATCAAGACAGCTTTGAAAAGCATTGAGTGAAAGGAAGACAATTCTTTCATTTCCCCCATTGCTTTCAAGTTTACAGAATACACATTTCTCACATTTTTTAAGAATTTATCAACTGAATCACCTTTGAAATTGATCTAACCAAGGTTTTGATGTCCCTGATGGAGAAAGGGTCAGGAAATATTGAAGGAAAAGAAGAAAATGCTGATAATCAGCATTACACACATATCTTATTTTCCTTCAATGTTTTCTGTGCAATGATATACACAAATTTTATAATAACCCTTTCCCAAACAAGACCTTGTTTTGACGTCCCTTTTAGAAATGGTTTGAGAAAACATTGAGGCAAAAGAAGAAAATGCTGATAATCAGCATTTTCTCCTTTTGTCCCAATATTTTCCTTGCTTTATTGTACACAAATCCTATCTCTATCTATATAGATTTGTTGTTTACAGACGCTGTGATATGGGACCATCCTAAGATTTTGTTGTTTGGGAAAGGGTTAATTTTGTCATCTGCTGCAGATTTCAAATTAGTCAAGCCTTTTGTCATTTGGGAAAGGGTTAATTAGCTAGTCTAGTATGGTAACCAAGTTTATTGCGATAATTTTATGAGCTTAACTTATACAAAATGTTGATTCAAAAACTTTTTTTTATTGTTGATCACATGTTATTGCTTTGTTGCTAGCAACCATTTTTGTCGAGCCCGCTTGCGGTGAGCTCGACATAGTTGTCACAATGGCGGTTCGGTGTATGTGCGTTAGTGCGTGCGTTAGTGCGTGCGTTAGTGCGTGCGTGCGTTAGTGCGTGCGTCCGTCCGGATGGAGCTTGTCCGGGCCATAACTTCACCATGGATGGAGGGATTCAGAAATAACTTGGCACAAATGTCAAGCTCAGTAAGGCGGAGTGTCGCGTGCAAGAACCAGATTCCAAGCTCAAAGGTCAAGGTCAAACTTGGAGGTCAAATGTCAAAAATGAGAAGATTTTTGCTTGTCCGGGCCATAACTTCACCATGGATGGAGGGATTCAGAAATAACTTGGCACAAATGTCAAGCTCAGTAAGGCAGAGTGTCGCGTGCAAGAACCAGATTCCAAGCTCAAAGGTCAAGGTCAAACTTGGAGGTCAAATGTCAAAAATGAGATGATTTTTGCTTGTCCGGGCCATAACTTCACCATGGATGGAGGGATTCAGAAATAACTTGGCACAAATGTCAAGCTCAGTAAGGCAGAGTGTCGCGTGCAAGAACCAGATTCCAAGCTCAAAGGTCAAGGTCAAACTTTGAGGTCAAATGTCAAAAATGAGATGATTTTTGCTTGTCCGGGCCATAACTTCACCATGGATGGAGGGATTCAGAAATAACTTGGCACAAATGTCAAGCTCAGTAAGGCGGAGTGTCGCGTGCAAAAACCAGATTCCAAGCTCAAAGGTCAAGGTCAAACTTGGAGGTCAAATGTCAAAAATGAGATGATTTTTGCTTGTCCGGGCCATAACTTCACCATGGATGGAGGGATTCAGAAATAACTTGGCACAAATGTCAAGCTCAGTAAGATGGAGTGTCGCGTGCAAGAACCAGATTCCAAGATGAAAGGTCAAGGTCAAACTTTGAGGTCAAATGTAAAAAATGAGTTGATTTTTGCTTGTCCGGGCCATTCCTTAACTTGGCACAAATGTCAAGCTCAGTAAGGCGGAGTGTCGCGTGCAAGAACCAGATTCCAAGCTCAAAGGTCAAGGTCAAACTTTGAGGTCAAATGTAAAAAATGAGTTGATTTTTGTAGAACCAGATTGCTAGCTCAAAAGTAAAGGTCAGAATTTTAGGTCAAATATCAAAAATGAGTTGATTTTTGTTGAGCCCGCTTGCGATGAGCTTGACAAAGTTGTCACAGTGGCAGTTTGGTGTATGTGCGTGTGTGCGTCTGTCCGGATTATGCTTGTCTGGACCAAAATTTGGTCATTACTTGGGGGGAATTAAAATAATTTGGCATGAATATTAACCATCATGAGGTGGAGTGTCGCGGGCTCGACATGTTGCCCTTCGGCATCTAGTATCTTGAAATGTCCAAGATATGTTATTTTCGTAATTCACATATTTGCCTATTCTTAGGATGTGTAATGTCAATCATGAGCTTAAAACTTTCTTAAAGTTGTTTAAAGAAAGCTGGCGTCCAACATTTATCTTCTCTTCACACAAAACTTTCTCAAAACAAACAAAAATGAAATAAAACAGTCTCTTGGTATCTGCCTAATACTAAGATCACCTTTTTTTTTTAGTTCTCTTTATGTTTATAGATGTATATTTAACCAAGACCTTTGGTAGTGCTAGATTTGTAACAAAAATCTGTGCTGTGATTTCAAAACGAAATTATGTTTCATCTTATGATTTACCCATTACTACACATTTAAAATTAATATAATGGCTTGGAAAAGCATTGTGGAAAATAAAGAAATTGCTTGTGACAAGCAATTTCTTCATTTCCCACAATATTTTCTATCCAAAAGCTCAAAAAAGGCAAAATTTCATCCACTTGAAACTGCTGTCAGCAAAAATCTTTGAATGTGGACACATCTAACATTTTGCTGTCTGGTAATGGGTTAATTATCTTCATCTAAACTTTGACCAGGTGCTATGTAATGAATGATTTCTGTCTTTCTTAATGAATATATGTTATTCTGATATGAATTATGACATGAAAGTGCACTTCTATAATATTTTCAATAAATATATATTCTCATATAAATGTGTTGGTGAGTTTCTTTAACTTCAACCTGTTCATGGATGTCACGCGCCAGGGGAAAGTTATGGAAATTAATGTTTTCCAGGTCAAGGACTTATGTATTAAATTTTAAATTGTCAGAGAAAATTGAAAATCAAAGAACGTGTCAGGGAAATTTAGAAAAAAAAGTTGAGATATAAAGCCATGTATTCAATTTGAACATCAAGATGTGATACCAGTATTTCATGAAAAAGTATCAAGAATCAATGCAGAAAAGCCAAATATATATCGTGATGCAACATGTTTGGGAATTTTTAAATTTTGTCAAGGAATGATCACTCGGGGAGTTTTATACCCGCTGGCGTTTGGCAACCCTGTTGTTAAATATCTGAGACCTTACATCCCAAACAAGGCACGGTTTTGATATTGCTTGCTATAGAATTGTCAGAAAACGCACATGTTGCCGAGTGTGAAACATGACCGACGTTTTCAACTTGTCGATTGATTCTAGTACAACAACTGATATCCTAATGAAAATCATCCTCTGTGACCCAGGTTTCACACATGATACGATGTGTTTAAGCCCTGGTACAATATATTGAATTTTCCACCTCAGCTGACCAAATAAATGATGTCACTTCATTGATTCCTTTTTGATTCTATGAGAGAAGATTGAACCAAAAACTTGTGTAACCCGGTACCTAACAACAAAATTTTAGCCTAGTCCAAACTCATAGGTGTTGCAGACGACAATTTCAATTGAACAAAAATTAACATTTTTTGGTCTTTCTTGGAAGAAAACATTGTTGGAAATGAAGAAATTGCTTGTCACAATGTTTTCCAAAGCCTTTATCTTGTGGGACGTCCAAAGGCGTCAATATTTGGGAAAGGGATAATATATAAATGTTGGGTCTTTCGATATGACGCCTCGTCGTGAATGCTTCGTTGGCTATTTCTTCCAGGGGAAGAAATGGAGTGAGTTACCTGGGGCTCCGAGGATGACTTGGTAGCACAAATGGTTAGGGATATTTAATCTAAATACCGCGATAGTCCATAAGCTCCACCACTATACCCACACCATAAGGTTTGGATTTGAAATAAAAGAAATAGAATGTATACACCCCCTCTTATCTGTTACTCTGATCAGCATTTTCTTTGCTTTCAATCTTTCTGAAAGCCGTTTTAGGCCTACCAAGGACGTCAAAACTATTTGAACAAGAGCTTCGCAGAGCGGCGCATATACGCCCGAGAGGGGCTTGTCAGTAGAATAGGCCATTTTTTTCAGTATGAGATTCATTGTGGCTAGTTTGATTAAATTGTGGTTGAAACTGTAGGAGTTGCACACAGGAGAAAAGGGGCATTTTTAAGAAAATTGGCATTTTTCATAAAATTCAAGGGCAGATAATTCAAGAACGAAAAGAGTTATCTGATTTCCGTAAGCAGTGCGCACAACTAGACACCATGGAGATTCATTGTGGCAAGTTTGATCAAATTCCGATCACAACTGTAGGAGGAGTTGCGCACACAAAAAATTGCTAACGGACAGACGGACTTACGGACGAGCGGGGCCATAACATAATACGACCCTCGGGCTTATTATAACAAGTGCTTGTTTTGAAACGGTTAAATGAACGAAAAATCTTTGTTTCGTGTGTGTTTGTCCGAACGTTATCCTTAGAAAGGCGTTTCTCGTGACGAAACAAAATGATACTGTCCAGAGTGGAGACGCAAATCGTTCAGTAGGGAGGATGTAGTCAAAATGCGTTATCAAGCCATGGGGCAATTTTCGGTAACACATCCAGTATGTATAGGCCTACATATATACCCCCATCCCCGAAAGAGAGAAAATGATTTTTATTTGAGCAAGGGCGTAGCCAGGAAATTCGTAATGTTAAAGCCCAGGGCATGTTGTCGAGTCCCTTTACCGCATTTTGACACCTCAGAACAGGTAAGCACTGGAAAACGTTGTGGAAAACGAAGGAATTGCTTGTGACAAGCAATTTCTTCATTTCGTAAATTACATTTAGATCTTTTCCTATTTGAAATTGTCGTCTGCAACATCTTTGAATTTGGAAGAGTCCAAATTGTTTATCATATTGCAATGGGTTTGGGGGTTTCAGGGCATCTAGGGGTCTGTTTTTTTTTTTTTTTTTTTTTTTTTTCACATCTTTTCTTGGATAGACCACCGAGCACTCTTGGAAAAATAATTTTATTGAAGCCCAGGCTTCCAGGCATCCACCTAGATACGCGCCTTTTGGGGATTTCGTTAAACGCTCTGTGAATTTTCTTGAAGCACCGGTGATGACACCTTAGCTTTTCTTTGGCCATTCACAACGTCCATTCCAACTTACGGAGACGGGTAAATTAATTAGAGACTTCAGTTCCCTGTTTTCGTAGGCTACAACTCAAAATTGTCAGCTGAAATAATGTAGGGGAAATAAAACGAATACAAATAATTGAAAGAGTGAGTATATAATACAGCCACCATAATAATGTGATCAGTAGTAATATTTAGGCTAAATGCCTACGTTGGATTTTAACCCTTTGCCAAACAAGACCTGTTTTGACGTCCCAATAAGAACTGGCTTGGGAAAACGTTGAGGCAAAGAAGAAAATGCTGATTATCAGCATTTTCTCCTTTTGCCTAAATATTTTCTGGATTTTACTGTACACAACTAACATATGAATTTAGAGAGATCTACTTACATTTTGTCTTCGTCATCAGTTTTTCAAGTGGAACACCCGAAAATTTGTTCGTTTGGGAAATGGTAAAATGCTTTCCCAAAATGCATATGTTACACGTCACGATAAAAGGGACCTTATCGGATGTGTGAAAAATATCGACCCTAGTCAGTCTGCGCAGTCCGCGCAGCCTGACCAGGGCCGACACTTTTCACTTGTATGCAGTTTTCTAAATTTGGGATGTTTTCCTTATCTAAATACGTCTTCATTTTTCACATGAAGTCCTATCTGGTTGACCTACATGTATACTGAGTCTGACAAGTTTGTCAAAAATTTGATTTTCTAAAGGATTCCTGATAAGGTCCCTTTTAGCGTGACGGGTCACATATTTCTGACCAGCTCCAGTGGAGAGCTGCTGCAGACGACAAAACGGATGTTGATAAAGTAATGATTTGATTACAATAATGTACAGAAAATACCGAGGCAAATTGGGACGCCTTGTTTTGGAAAGGACCATGTGGGCCTGTACGAGGCTGGGTCGGGTTCGTTATCGCATTTAGCAAACTCCACACATCGACAATGCCTTACATTGAGATCTATCCCAATTTAATTCAGGGTAGATAACTGCGAAGGAGATTCAACTTCAACTTCAATGGTAGTAGGCCTACTTGGCAAAATCCACCATGTAGACATCTACGCCGAGGGGGGCATTTAGGCCTACTAGCCACCATAGATCCAGAACAGTTTGCATCATTGAAATGCAGTTTGATCATGGCTCATTTACCATTAGAGAGTAGTTGCAGGTTCTAAAGAAAATATTAGAGAACAACGTGGGTGGGACCCAACGTGGATCCAGTCTCCAGATCAGATTGAGTGTAGGCAGTGGTGGATCCAGGATTTCTGTGAGGGGTTTCGTTTTTACCAAAAGGGGGTTCGTTTTACAAGTATCACACAATTTTGACTGAATTTCTGCATGAAAATGAAATAATTAGGGTACAAAGGGGGTTCGTTTGAACCCCCCGAACCCATCTGGGTCCGCCACTGGTAGGTTTATAGGCCTATATGCAGACTGATCTGGATCTATGCTGGTCTGAAATGCTGTTTTATGAATGTCTTTTTTAGACCCCCAGTGGATATTTCCTCACAATATTATCTCGTTATCGATATACATTTTAACATCTTATTCGCGGTTGAAAAATGAAAAAAGTAAAATTATATCACATAGGCTATCCTCTAGACGAACAAATTAATTTTATTTTACAGTTTTCGTCCATTCTGTACTGATTATTTTTGTGCCATTTTCTTTTAGATCTAGATCTAGATCTATATTGTTTTTTGTGAGCCTTTCATTTTTCCTTTCCTTTTTTCTACGCAAAATCTGGTTCTTAGTATATTTAGAAGATCTAACCCTTTGAAGTTTCCCAATCAATGATGTCTACTGACGCAGCGGCACCTAAACCCCTGTTTTCATCCTTTGCTTCTGTAAATTTAGAAAGGGGAGAATGTTAAACAGCATTTTTCTCATTTTTTTTAACCTTATCGAAGAGAATTTGCATTCCGACAGTCGGATTAATTTTGACGTCTGCAGCACCTTTGGACTTGGTCAATTCAAGTCTACAAAAGGGTGGCGAGTTAAATCCAGTCTATTATGACATGCGTGCAGTCTACTTCCGGTTGATCGGCTTCCTTCCAAAATATGCCGTTACCGCTTCAACAAGGCTTATTCCAGGTAAACAACCGTTAACACAATGATACAATGAACAGCAGATCTTGTTCTTTAATGAACCTACCCATATGCCATGATCCTCTTACTGTCACATTATGGAAATCGCATTTTCAGTCGAAAGATTGATGTCATTCCCAACAAACATGGCGGCAGGAATTGTCATTACCGAATCTAAGAAACTCATTTTCCTCTGTCGACAGTGAGTAAAGCTATGTATCAATTGCTTCACAAACGGTTTGGCGACTTCTCTAAGACATGTCCCAGCATTTGAAACCTCATCTTCATTTACAAACATTTTTGAAGACAGTTTTAGAGTGGATTCTTAAACAAGAGTATGTACAAATGCATTTTACATCACTACAGTCTAATTTGCAGCTGAAACTGAGTGACAGTATGAATACAAACTTGTTTTAGTTTTTCCCAATTTAGGTAAAAACGTCGCTATTTTCCCAATTTCACTTGCCCCTGGCCCCAAACAAAAATTGGTAGCAAGACCCCTGGATAGTGAAATATGTCCGTCCGTCCACAGCCAGCCCTGCGTTCAGTAAGACAAAACGTTAGCTAACAGTTAGCGGTTTCATTCGGAATACTCGGTCAATTCTGTGAAATTTGGATCAAAGAAGTTGCGAATGTTGGTAACGTTAGCTAACAGTTGAACGCAGGGCAAATCTCGGCAACAGGTTAGTGAAATTTCCCAATCTGGCAATTGCCCAATCAGGCAATCTTGCCCGATCGGGCAATAGCGAAATTCAAAGAAAAGAGCAGAATGTGAAATTGCGGTGAAATAATTTGGTGTCAAGAAACCAAAGTTTTTGGGCATATGCTTTAGACCTCATGTCTTACATTGCCAAAGAAATTTCCCATCAAAGTGGTCTATCGTCATGCGCCCAGACTTTTTTTGGTTACATTGGAATGAATAGGAAATTAACTAAAAGAACAAAACCTTACATTTCCCAGTATTTATCTCCGTAAACTTTTTTCACCAACTTGGGTCTGCCAATTTGATTATTTCTGGACCGGTAAAAAACACCAATGTATGACGGATTCTTGACCATAGAGAGGTGACAATAAAAGCACAGTGTACCCCCAAAAGTTGTGTGACATATATTTTATGTGGGTAATACAAACTAAATACTGTAATATCCTGTGCTCACTATCAAAACAACATGATTGCTATGTGCATTGAAGAACATAGTTGATAAAAAACGGAATGTGTTAATTTTGGATCAAAACAAACCTATAATTGTTAAGTTTTCAGGTTCATCCATTACTTTTGATGTACACTGTAATTCTTTCTTCACCTCCACAGTCTGGTTGCATGAAGATAGACCACTTTGGTGGGAAATTCCTTTGGAAAAGTGTGGCGGGAGGTCTAACCCATTTGCCCAAAAACTTTGGTTACTCGACACCGAAACATTTCACAGCAAATTTACTTTTTGCTCTTTTCATTCAATTTCGCTATTGCCTGATCGGGCAAGATTGCCCAATTGGGCAATATTGCCCGATCATTGGGCAATATTGCCCGATCGGGAAATTTCACGAACCTGAGCAACCCTTGGACCAAATTCAATGAAACTTCCCATGTGAACTCCCTTGGATAATCCCTTGGGACCTTTTTCTCCGTTTCTTAATTTGAGGCTGCGTCATGGAAAAGGGGCCTTAGTGTAAGAATTAGTTTTCCTCTAATTTCTCTTCATTTAATGGGCAGAATTTAATGAAATTTTGTACTTTTGTGATAAATTGGATGTTCTAGACCATATTCTGCAAATAATGTGTGTACAATCTGTCATGGCAAAAGGGGGCTTAATGTATGATAGTTTTTATTTTGTGATAAACACTTATTAGGGGAGCATAATTCGTCTATGACGGCATTTGTATTTGCAGGCTGCAGCTGAGCCTATGCAGATAGATGCTGCACCTGAAGAAAATGATAACATAGAAGATGTACAGTACATGGTCGAGTCCACGACACTGGTAACACTTACAATCCTGTTAACCCATTCCCACACATTGACGCCTTTTGACACCCTTTTAAATAATTTCCCTTGGAAAACATTGTGGAAAATGAAGAAATTGCTTGTGACAAGCAATTTCTTCATTTCTTACAATGTTTTCTACGTAAAAAGACCCAAAAATGTTAAATTTCATTCACTTGAAACTGCAGCATCTTTGAATTTGGCTAAGTCCAAAATTTTGTCATTTGGTAATGGGTTAATCTATTTCCACTCATTGACACTTTTTGAATCCCAGCAAGATTAAGGCTTTTTAAAACATTGTGGAAAATGAAGAATTTGTTTGTGACCAGCAACAGCGTTTTTTTCCTTCTATAACTAGTGCCGTTAAACGGAACCTTTCCCAAAGGCATTGGCTTCGTCCCAATTCAATCACCGGTTTCCTCCCAAAGTGACGATCGGCCGTTTCCCAATTTCCAAATCTACGGTTCCCAACTATCCTGTGAGTTTTCCCAATCTTGAGTACCTTTAATTTGCGTAGACATGCCTTTTGAAATCGCTGGGCCTTTAAATCTCGCCGTACATCATCATGCAGAAAGTAAACAAACGATTATACGTCTGCAGGGGTAAAAACATTTAACTACGTACAATCCAATCAATAGTTATGAGCTTTTCGATTCCCGCAAAAGATAAACAACCTGTCAAGGGACGCAACTCAAACGGTTTGAAACCGTAGACTGGTTTACTAATAATTACTATCACAATGGGTACCAGTCTACCCTAACTGTGACTGGTTTACATAAAATTTCATAAGAGATATCGATTTTTTGCCGTGAAAAATTTCCAGCGCAGAGACCAGTCTCCTTCCACTTTCACTTTTGTTTCGCGCGATTAACAAACGTTGAAGTCCAACCATGAGCCACAATGCCCAATATTACCGTAAAAAATTGCAGAAAGGTGGCAATCCCAAGCGAACAATCAAAGACTTATTCAGAACGGGATCGGGCAGAACGGAGGATGGTAAGACTTTCGAAGTTTCGTCCCCACCCATGATCGATGATTTTAATGCAATGCCTGACCCACTTACGGAATTTGACGAACATTTTACGGAAAAATCCGAACATGGCTGCTCTCTGGAATTTGATAGTTTTGAATGATAATCGGCAATTAACTTGACTAATCTTGTGTTTATAATTTGAAATGATGTTTTTTCGACTTGTTGTTTAAGAGACAATGAATATCCCCGTTTCCAAGATGAATTTCATATTCTAAATGGGATGCATTTTTTGAGTGACAAATAGGTCACGGAAAAATCCGAAGATGGCTGCGTCCATAAAATCAAAGTACTGGAAGTACTGAAAGCAGCCAATGAACTTATCTTGAGTCAATATTTGTTTGCATCCTCAAGACGTACAAGATTAGGTTTAAATTAATAAATTTAGTACTGTATCAACCCTTTACCCCCTCTTGATTCTAGCTTAGTAGTATAGACTTAGTGTACGCTAGTCAGACCAGAAAATATTGAGGGAAAAGAATGACTTACTAACTTTGATTATGTTTTCAACTGTTTGCAATTACAAATATTAATAGGTATCTCATTTATCATTATTATTTATATATTTAAATCATCAGTTGATATAACTGAAAAGGTTCACAAAAAGTCACTGTCCATTCTGTGTCAGCCACTTCTTCTCTGTACTGGCAGTTTTCACATGACATGTATGAAGATAACTGTACATCTGATTGTAAAAATATATTACAAGATCTAGCAGTAGTTTTCCTGAATGTGTAAAAGGGGCTTTGTGACACAGAATATAGGTTCTAAGTATAGGAAAAGCATATTTCATTGATCAATTTTACAACCTAAACTTTTCCCAATTCATTGGTTTCGGGACTCGTTTTTTTCCCAATTTTAAGATTTCGCGACGCGAAAAATTCCCAATCATAGGGGTATAGGTACCTTTCCCAATTGGACAGAAAAAACGCTGAGCAATCTCTTTATTTCTGTCAATTAAAATTGTTTTCTACCAGGAAGAAAAAAACAAATTATAGAATTTCATTTACTTGAAGTTGGCGACTGCAAGTGCCGCAACATATCAATTTGTACCTGTCTAAAATATGGCCATCAGCATACTAAGGAAAAAGGTTAAGTAATTCTTAGCAACAATATTTTGGGACCAAATTCAAGGCGACAAAATTAATGTTACAAAAAGAAGCATATTTGAACATCATATGGAATGTTTTGAGGCAATGACGGAGGCATAGGAGGAAATGTTCCTTTATAGTTACTTTTTATTCTCCTTCATTGTTTTCCAAAGCTGCCTCTTTTGGAAACACTTATCAGATCCATATGGTATATTGGGATTTTTTTAAGCTTTTATATCAGTGAAACCATTCCCTAATCATAAAAGATGAAGTTTTTTAAGTAATTAGAGTTGATAAAGCTAATATTTCTTTACAATATAGCAAAAAGGAAAACTGAGGGAACAGGAGAAAATGCTAGTTATTAGCATTTTGTTTCTGCATCATTAATCAAAACCATGTCTTATCTTCTAAAGGGTTTATTAATGGTAAAACTAATTCATTTCTCAGTTTTAAATGTACAACTTTTGTGGCTATTTCAGGACTTGGAGCAATATGCTAGTCAATATTCTGGTCTGGCCAAACTGAACCGACTACGATTTATAGCAGACCACTGTCCACCTTTGAGACAAGAAGCTTTACGAATGGCCTTGAGTTATGTGATGACCACTTATAACACCAACCTTTATCAACAAATATACAGAAAACTACAAGAAGCTGTTTCATCGTAAGTTAAACAGGGGATCTTTCAATTAATTAAAGTTGGTAAAAATTATCCATTGTAGAACTTGTATTGTGTAATTTTATCCTTAGTTTTGACAAAAAAAGAGAAAACTACTGATAATTAAAAAATTGTTTACCATAAAGAAGAAAGTGTATGACCAGCTAAAACTCTTTGGTAAGGCAAAAAGTTATTGTATAACAATAATTGCTCACATGAATGTTATTTATTTTATTGCATTAATTAGATTTACATATTAGTTTTCTTTTTTGAAAAGAACATGATATTTAGTAAGCATAAATGACCAAACTTTAACCCATTACCCAGTCTTTCCGAAAGTTGCAGAATGTTTACTGGACATTCGGTCTTGTAAAAAAAGTTATTTACCAGACCGAAATTTTTTTTACCAGACCGAAATCTTAAGAACGAATAAAACATTAACCCCTTCTAAACATATTTAATATCTTTACATATAGGCGCAAGACCAAGGTATGCAACATCAAATCAGAGATAGAAAGTCAATGAATAGAAGATTGATTCTAGACCAAACGGCCCAATTCTGCTATTACTAAAGATGACCTGCTTTTGACTTCCCTAATAAACAGCTTTGGAAAACATTGAAGTAGAAATGAAAATGCTGTTTAAATTAAACATCAGTAGAAAATTAATCAAACAGATTCTGACCACAAGAATTAAATCAAGATGGAAACGATATCACCTTTTAAAATATCAATCCTTCTTCTTCGATTGTTTTCGACAGTCAGTCTAGTTTCGCTTTCGGAAAGGTTGCAGAGGAAATGTCCCGAAAATATTGCGCGCAAATCATTGTTCGTTTTTAATACCGACCAAAGAAAACTAAGGTAATAACAGAAACGTCACCGAAATGCAAAAATTTGCATAGTTGATTTCTATTGGTCTGTATTACGCACTTGCTTCTTTGTCAAGTAAGGGCTTTCTAATACGATTTCCGCATAGCGCCCGCGTAACTATGTAGCGTCTATTCGACCCGGAATGACTCGTGGGGAAAACCATAAAATGTGTGTATCTAAATTTAGACGTGTATTCTGTTAACTTTTATTCTGCATATAGGTTGCTTTGAAATATCTTATCGGACAGTCGGTCTCGTGAACTGCGAACCCATACAAGACCGAGTCAGTTTTTACCAGACATGTCCGTCGGTCCGACGAGTTTCGGAAAGACTGATTACCACACAGTGACTCTTTTTGACTCCCCACAAGAAATGGCTTGGAAAACATTGTGGAAATTGAAGAAATTGCTTGTGACAAGCAATTTCTTCATTTCCCACAATATTTTCTAAACAAGAATACCAAAGAATGAATAAATTCTTTCACTTTAAATTGCCGTCAGCAACATCTTTGAATTTCGAGCTGTCTAAAATTTTGTCGTTTGGTAATGGGTTAATCCTCTTCGCCCCAGGAATTCCAGTTTGCCAGATGCAGTAGTTGGTGCTCTTCACAATATTCCACCTCTGGATGCTCAATGGATAGAGACTACAGCAAAAAAGGCTGCCTTGAAATTAGAAAAACTAGACACTGACTTAAAAAACTACAAAAGTAACTCAATAAAGGAAAGCATAAGGTAAGAAAAGTTGAGATTGCCTTTGATGATAAACTGACTATATAAGAATAGAGGAGATTTTATTTTCATGTGGCATCCAGTTTAATGTTTTGGACAAGGATGTACACTTGCGTTTCTATATTTTTACAACTGATGCTATGGCTTTGCCTGTGTGTGGTCCAATAAACAGATCGATGTGTAGATATTTAAGTTGTACAACTCTGATAAACATTTCAACAGATTTGTTTTCTAGTAGAATTATTGGGAATGGTTTACATGCTGCATGCCGTGCATGGTTCATGTTTACGTCCACTGATGCTATTGTTAACCCTTTCCCAAACGAGACTGGTTTTGACGTCCCTAGTAGAAAAGGCCTGGAAAAACATTGAGACAAAAAAAGAAATTGCTGATAATCAGCAATTTCTCCTTTTATCTCAATATTTTAGGTGCTATATTTTACACAAATACTGCCTTTATCAACATCCATTTTGACGTCTGCAGTCGCTTTCACATTGGAGCGGTGCAAAATTTTGTCGTTTGGGAAAGGGTTAATGAACTTTGCAGATGTTTGTATGCATGGGATTGGAACCACAATAAATGGCTATAGAACATGTCCCTTAACCCTGAAACAAAATGTTGAATTTGAAAGTTATATACAATAAGAACTAGGCAGGGATTCCCCTGGCAATTTCAGACTTGGCGCCAGCAAAATCGCCAATTGGAACTTTTTGGAGCCAATTGGAGCCAGTTGGTGCCATTAAAGGAGCCAATGAGAAAAAAGAAAAACAAAGCAGAAAAAAAATAACCCACGTGTGAGTAATTGCATAGGCTAGTTATCAACACTTAACTTGTTCACAATAAGCTAGGATATATTTCATTTGCATCTAAGGTAAATGAAGATCTGTAGAATAAAAGCTGTTATTTTGGTAGATTGGATGCGGTTTTCCAGGGTTTGCAATGTTTTTACGGGATCTACATCCCACCCCCAACTGACTTAAATTGTTAGCCCCCCCTTCCCGTCTCCAAGAGCGCACGCACATTCATACTCGTTGAAATTAATGTTCACTTTGCAGTACATGTATTTACTTTTATTATTTAAGAGAAATTCTATGTTTCGTCAAGCCTTCCGACCGCTAATTCATTTTTCAAATCGAACATACTGTACTGGGACCGAAAATTACGATGTAGGCGGCCTAAGTGCGTGACCAAACTTTTAGGTTCGGGACCCATTACAGAAAACGATGATTCACCCACTATTGGGCTAAAGGGGGTGTCTCACGAATAGAAAAAATAACATGGGAGTCTGCCCACGTTCAGAATTTAATGAAATTTGGCGTGAAGTTAGTACACTAGATAACGGTTCATATTCATGAAATGTTTCAAATCGAACATTCCGGAAAACAATTTTCCCGGAATTTTAAGTTTTCACCATGAAAAAAGAGGGTACCCTGATTAAAACAGTGTGCACGCGTTCTGGTTGTTAGTTTCATCACGTAATTTATTGTAAAAATAATGCCCAGTAGTCGTGATCCTGTATGAAACAAAAATATATATAATTATGTACATAAATATTGTTTTATATCAACTGGTGTAAGGGGGTAACCCAAAAATTCATTGTTTTTAAATATTTTAAGCAAATTCTGTTCAAAAATTTTCTTTGTTCCAGTTTTTGTCAAGATTTGAAAATTATGTAAAAGTTGCGCACAGATATACTGATGATTATCGTGAAATATCGAGAAAAAATAAAACCGGTAAAATGTTGCTTTTGGAATTTCCCCCTGAATAGTGCACATTTCCAAGAATGGACAAAATTAAGATTTTTTAAAAATGACTTTTTAGCGAGCCGGGACTTTATGTCTGGGGAGCTAATGTCACAACCCTAGTGTCGGCGTCGGCGTCAGCGTCGGCGTCGCGTCTTCAAAAACTTTAACCTGGTCTATATCTCAGGCACTATTAGAGATACAGCCTTGATACTTCACACATGGATACTTTCTGACAAGACCTTTCATTTGGGACCATGACCTTTGACCTAGTGACCTTGACCTTGGAGTTTGACCTACTTTTAAAAAACTTTAACCTGGCCTATATCTCATGCACTATTACAGATAGAGCCTTGGTATTTCACATATGGATACCTCATGTCATGACCTTGACCTTGAGACCATGACCTTTGACCTAGTGACCTTGACCTTTGACCTTGGAGTTCTTTTTTGTGACAAGCTCTCGTATAGGCGAGCTACGTTGTCCGCGGACAACTCTTGTTTCAAATGTTTTGTTTACTTTTTTGGTTATTAGCTCACCTGAGCACAAAGTGCTCAAGGTGAGCTATTGTGGTCGCTCACCGTCCGTCGTCCGTCCGTCCGTCCGTCGGTCCGTCTGTCCGTCCGTCCACAATTTCTTTAAACATCTTCTCCTCCAGAACCATTTGGCCAATTGTGACCAAACTTGGCAGGAATGTTCCTGAGGTGACCCTTTTCAAAACTTGTTCACAAATTTTTGATTCGTCAAAGAATGTGGGCGTGGCAGGGCGGGGCTTATAAATCGTAAGAAAATTCTTTAAAAATCAACCATTTGGCCAATTTGAACCAAACTTGGCAGGAATGTTCTTTTAGTGACTCTTTTGGTAATTTGTCCACAAATTTTAAGATTTGTCAAAAAATGTGGGTGTGGCAGTGTCAGACTTAAGAAATCCTAAGAAAATTCTTTAAATAATCAAACAGGTAACATATGGTTAGTGGGAGTCAAAACCTCGTAACTACAGCTTGACAAAGCTGGAGTTATGAGGTTTTGATCCCCCACTGGGGAAATGTCTTATCCTATTAAATAAACAAAAGACCGGAATTGTTTACACAAACTCCCAGAATGGGGAGCTGCATGTAAAAGGGGGTAAATACATTCTATTTGTTATTTAAGCTATCCTTTGTTGTTGGTACTCATTTAAATAGTTTTGATTAGATCATTCAAATGAATACCCACATCACAGGGTTTAATAAACATTGAAAGATATTTTGCAATATAGAAATCCCTTAACCTCTCCTATTTGTTTCTCTAGTCTTTGGATTTATAATCAGACTTGCTTCTATTTTGCAACTAATATATTCTCTATAACTCTTTACCATATCATTATAAAATCAATTATTTTGCAATGAAAAAAAAGGGCCCTGTGTTGTTGATTCTTGGGGTTTATATAGGGGTTAAGAGTTAGATCTCTAACATTTTGATCTTTGACTTGGAAAACCTTTTCATCTCAAAACGGTATTTTTTCATAGGGCCCTATGTTGTTGATTCTTGGGGTTTATATGGGGTGAACTCTGCTGATAATTGGAACCTTCTCATTGATATCATGGGAAAAGGGGCCTAAAAGACAAAATTCTTGTTAGCATTGTACAGGCTACAATTTTGGCCCAATGTTCATAAAAATTGGTCAGAATGTTTGTGTAGTCACAGAGAATTGGAATATTGAATATTCCTTTGGATACCACAGGAAAAGGGGCCATAATGACAAAATCCGTGTAGACACTTTAGAGGCCATAATTTTGGCCTAATCTTTGTTAAAATTGATCAGAATATTTGTCTAATCACAAGGATAAAGCTTATCAACAATCTGAATGTTCCATTTTGATATCATGGGAAAAGGGGCCTTTATGACAAAATCTTGTTAACACTCTAGAAGTAACAGTTTTGGCCTAGTCTTCATGAAACTATAAGAATGTTTGTTTTAGTCACAAGGATAAACCCGATAAGAAATTGGAATATTCCAGTCGATATCATGGGAAAAGGGGCCTTAATGACAAAATCCTTGTTAGCACTATAGAGACAATAATTTTGGCTCAATATTGACAGTGGGAATGTTCTGTTGGATGTCATGGAAAAGAGGCCTTAAAGACAAAATCCTTGTTGGTAATGTAGATGCTACAATTTTTGTCCTATCTTCATGAAACATGTTCAGAATGTTTGTCTAGTCACAAAGATGAAGACCATTGAAAAATATAATGCTCTTTTGGATATCATGGAACAGGATGCTATCATTTCTCACCTTGTGAATCTCGGTTCAGGTGAGCGATTAAGGACCATCATGGTCCTCTTGTTTTAGTTTACCTGAGGATAAATCAAGATGCAAGGCATTTTTTCGGTTATTTCCTGTCATCTGTCCGTCTGTTGGCATCTCAAAAATTCTTTTTTCTCCCAATCTGATATGTAAATCTTTTTGAAATTTGATAAAAAGTGTCCTCGGGTTAAAGGAGTACAACTCTGTGTATTAGAATTTCTTTTTGTCATAAACTTTTGTTGCTGTGGCAGCATAAAAGGGGAAACATTTCATATAATAAAAATAAGCTCTTTTTGTAAAGCTTTACACAGCCATGAGGTTTTACATTTTGTATGTAAGTTTGCTTAGGGGTAGAATTCAAAGTTGGTTACAATATTTTTGTCCAGGGTCACATTAGATCGTGTCCCAGGTGTACCTACTTTACAAAAAAGAGAGGAAATTGTCTAAAAAAATCATTTTAAATTATTCTAGTCAGCCGTGATTCATGAAAGCTAACAGCAAGAGTTATTTATAGATCTTTTGAAACATGAGAAAGCAAATAAGAAAAAGCACCGATTTCTCTGATGGCATTTGACAATCGTGCAAAAGTGAAAATATAGTTGTGATGCATAAGAAACAGATAATCCAGCTCCCATGTGACTATTAATGGCTATTGATATGAGGGCTTAACAACATGTTAATCATATGACATCCTTGAAATGTGTATAAATTGTGTATCAATACAGGTTAAGCTATGGTCAGAAAAATAATTTGAGGAAATAATTGCACCCTGTTTTATCTCAATAGGGCCACGTTTTGATATAAACAAGCACATTTTCAACTGTGTAAATGAAAACATATAATACTGTAACAGTCTTCTACTGAATCAAAGGGGGCCTTCCATATCATGTTAGTTCATTAGGGGCGCTTAGAGCAAAAATATTTGATTATGTATTGGTTACCCGGAAGGGCACCTTTTGATGCTTTACCGTACCGGTTCTAAGCGTCTTTTCAATTTCATAACATTTGGATTGACATTTATTGCATGTCATAGTCTCACTAAAAATGGTGCATAGACAATGTGACCAAATAGTAAAGAAAACTTGCAATGTGTATATGTATGCCTATCTTGGCTTTCATACATGTAATTTTGTAAATATAAGTAACATTTATATTAATTCTATGTTTTTTCCAATGAGTTTTTTGGGGCATGAATATTGCTGTAGGTTTGTACTGTATGCTACAGTTGAATTTACTGAATATAAAAATGTTTTTAGGAGCACAATCAAATTTTTACTGAATACAAGTTTTGGACTAAAACATCACCTTCATCAATAATATGTATTATATGACATTGTTACCGGTTTTGGATTTCTATATAACTTGGCTCAAAGTAAGAAGAAATATGTAGCATGTTTTTGTTATGATATGGAATCTTGACAGAGACTCCAACATACTTTACTTTGGAATTCAATTTTACTCTTTTCCAAAATTTTGCTGAAAAATATGCATTTTTTCATGATTAATTCAATAAAAAACATTCATAATAATTTCCTCAAATATCTTTTCTGGTATGAATGTAATGCCTTATGTGTCTCGGATCAAATTCAATTGACAGATCTTGAAAATACACAAAACTAAAGTTTTGCGACACATGAAAAAGGGGCCATGTTTCATGCCATAGTGGGAATTAGTCAAGGTGGCTTTTTGGAATCCAGTTTGGATAATCGAAGAAACTAAATGCATTTTCATAGCGTGTATATGGTCCTCTATCACCATGCAGAATTAAAAGAAAATTCATGCGTGGGCAGATTTGAGACACCCCCTTAATAATGACGACAGTTTACAGATTAGGTCTTAAAAAATCTGGCTTAAAAATTCCAAGTGAAAACACGGAATGAATCGTGTTTTTTGTTCAAAAAACATTTCGGACTCGTAGCCCAAATCAGATTCTGACAAAAGCTTTACCTCATGTTTTAATCATATCCATCGATTTAAAAGAATATTATTTTCATATGCAATCGAAAAAATCCACTCTCACTCATTGTGTAATTGATTTGTGAGCCAACACGAAAGTCGGGTCCTTTTCGGGTTAAGAAGGTTGTAACGATACAGCGTTTTAGTCACTCATTATTCATATGACATCACTTCTCCGAGATCAAATAAATGCCGCCGACACGTCTGGCCCATATTGTTCCAGTCCCTACAAAAATGTGTCAATTTTATAGGGGAATTTGTGTAAACAATTTAGAATGCAATTTGTCGGATTTAAGGCCGGAATTGAACACCAGGTAAAAGGTCGGAATGAATTTCCGGTGACTAAAATTTTCTTCTTGAAGTTTCTCCCTCGGCAACCATCGGCAAGCCACGCGACCAAGAAATTTCCACGCTTATTGAAACTGTTAAAAATACACAAGGTGTCATAATTTTGCGGGCATACTGCTATCTCGGATAATTGATTATCAATTATCAATTTTTATGCTCCCCGAAAATATTTCGGGGGAGCATATAGTCGCCACGCTGTCCGTCCGTGTGTCTGTGTGTCCGTCCGTCCGTCCGTCCACAGCCATATCTCAGCAACCCTTGGACCAAATTCAATGAAACTTCACATGTGAACTCCCTGGGTCAATACCTAGGGACCTTTTTCTCCGTTTGTAAATTTAAGGCTGCGTCATGGAAAAAGGGGCCTTAGTATAAAAACAAGAGATGTTTGTAAAACATATATGCCCCCTCAAGGGCCTACATTTGATGTAGTTCAAAGTCGAAGGTCAAGTTAACAAGGTCCAAGGTCATGGTCAAATATGAAATGTCTTGGTAGGAGGTGTCTATGTGTGAAATATTAAAGCTGTATATGTAAAAGTAAAATGAAACATAGGCCAGGTTAAAGTTTTTAAAAGTAGGCCAAATGCCAAGGTCAAGGTCAAATGTGAAAGGTCTTGGTTGGAGGTGTCCATATGTGAAATATCAAGGCTGTAGGTGTAAAAGGACATGATATATATGCCTGGTTTCAGTCTTTTTAAAAGTAGGTCAAACTCCAAGGTCAAGGTTGCAATATTCAAGGTCATGGTCAAATGTGAAAGGTCTTGGTAGGAGGTGTCTATGTGTGAAATATCAAGGCTGTAGGTGTAATAGGACATGAGATAAAGGCTAGGTTAGATATTTCTAAAAGTAGGTCAAACTCCAAGGTCAAGGTCCAAGGTCATGGTCAAAGTGAAATATCTTGGTTGGAAGTGACCATGTGTGAAATATCAAGGCTGTATATGTAAAATGACATGAAATATAGGCCAGGTTAATGTATTATAAAAGTAGGTCAAACACCAAGGTCAAGGTCACAAGGTCCAAGGTCATGGTCAAATGTGAAAGGTCTTGGTCGTAGGTGTCCATGTGTCAAATATCAAGGCTGTATGTGTAAAAGGACATGAAATATCGGCTAGGTTAAAGTTCTTTTTAAAGTAGGTCAAAGTTCAAGGTCAAGGTCACAAGGTCCAAGGTCATGGTCAAATGTGAAAGGTCTTGGTAAGATGTGTCCATGTGTGAAATACCAAGGCTGTATGTGTAATAGCACATAAGATATAGGCCCAGTTTATTTTTTTTAAAAGTAGGTCAAACTCCAAGGTCAAGGCCACATGGTCCAAGGTCATAGTCGTATGTGATAGGTCTAAGTCGGAGGTTTCCATGTGTCAAATATCAAGGCTGTATGTGTAAATGGAAATGATATATCGGCTAGGTTAAAGTTTTTTTTTAAAAGTAGGTCAAACTCCAAGGTCAAGGTCACAAAGTCCAAGGTCATGGTCAATTGTGAAAGGTCTTGGTAAGATGTGTCCATGTGTGAAATATCAAGGCTGTATTTGTCAAAGTTCATGAGATATATGCCGGGCTTAATTTTTTTTAAAGTAGGTCAAACTCCAAGGTCAAGGTCACAAGGTCCAAGGTCATGGTTAAATGTGAACGATGTTGATAGGAGGTATCTATGTGTGAGATATCAAGGCTGTAAGTGTAAAAGGACACGAGATATAGGCAAGGTTAAGAATTAAGTGTAAAAATCAACAAAGGGCAATAACTCCAAGAATTTGATTGGCAGAGTTACGGTTCTTGTGCACTGCACCTCTCCATAATGAAATCTATTCACCTGTAAAGTTTCATGATTCTACCTTACATATTTTTTGAGTTGTGCTCCGGACAAGAATCAAATTATAAAATCAACAAAGGGCAATAACTCACAAAAGTTGATCGGCAGAGTTACGGTTCTTGTGCACTGCACCTCTCCATAATAAGATCTATCCACCTGTAAAGTTTCTTGATTCTACCTTACATACTTTTTGAGTTATGCACCGGACAATAATCAAGTTTGAAAATCAACAAAGGGCAATAACCCAAAAAATATGATCAGCAGAGTTACGGTTCTTGTGCACTGCACCTCTCCGTAATGAGATCTATCCACCTGTAAAGTTTCATGGTTCTACCTAACATAGTTTTTGAGTTATGCTCCGGACAAGAATCAAGTTATAAAATCAACAAAGGGCAATAACTCAAAAAATTTGATCAGCAGAGTTACGGTTCTTGTGCACTGCACCTCTCCATAATGAGATCTATCCACCTGTAAAGTTTCATGATTGTACCTTACATACTTTTTGAGTTATGCTCCGGACAAGAATCAAGTTATAAAATCAACAAAGGGCAATAACTCAAAAAATTTGATCGGCAGAGTTACGGTTCTTGTGCACTGCACCTCTCCATAATGAGATCTATCCACCTATGAAGTTTCATGACTCTACCTTTAATACTTTTTGAGTTATGCTCCGGACAAGGTTTGGTCTACGGACAGACCGACCGACCGACCGACCT
The DNA here is from genome assembly GCA_963680895.1 of Fragum sueziense. Lineage (NCBI taxonomy): Eukaryota > Metazoa > Mollusca > Bivalvia > Cardiida > Cardiidae > Fragum > Fragum sueziense. The sequence continues at coordinate 64,300,807 of OY804592.1, forward strand.
TCCGACCGACCGACCGACCGACCGACCGACCGACCGACCGACCGACCGACCGACCGACACTTGCAAAACAATATACCCCCATTTTCTTCGAAAGGGGGCATAATTAGTTTTTCTTTTATTTCCCTTCATCTAATGGGCGGAATTTATGATATTTTGTGCCCATGTATTAAATAGGATGTTCTAGACCATATTCTATAAATAATGTGTGTACAAAAAAGCTGTTATGGGAAAAGGGGGCTTAATGTATGATAGTTTTTATTTTGTGACAAATAGTTATTCGGGGAGCATAATCCGTCTGTGACAGCTCTTGTTGTCTATCAGTTACTGACCAACGCAGATACACGCTACTGTGATAACCTTTTAGCCTTTGTGTGAATTCTTGTCTATGCCTACGGAATACACGTCGTAAATTACTTGTCGCCAGTAAAATCGCCAACGGGCAAATTTTGTCGCCAGATTTTTTATTTTGTCGCAATTGGCGCCATTGGCGATCGACAGCGGGAGCCCTGACTAGGGTATGGAAAGACAGACAAATATGAATCTTTACACCAATCTTAATACCTGAATGCAATCCAATCAAAATCTATGTTCTGATCCTGATAAGGCTTCATTTTTGGACACATTGTTCTTGATCCCTGTAGTTTGAAAATGCTTTATTATACCCCCGCAAACGAAGTTTGGAGGGGGTATACTGGAATCAGCCTGTCGGTCCAGTGGTTGGTTGGTTGGATGGTTTGTTTGTTTGTTTGTTTGTTGGTCTGTCTCCAAAACTTTGTCCGGACAACTCCTCCTACAATTGTTGACCGATTTAGTTCATACTTGGCACAAGTGTTCATTGTGACCTGTAGATGTGCAAGAAGCAAATTTCATGAAAATCAGACCGATACTTTTTGAGTTATGGCCCCTGATTTGACCAAAAAATGCTTGTCCGGATAACTCCTCCTACGCTTGTGGACCGATTTAGTTCATACTTGGCACAAGTGTTCATTGTGACCTGTAGATGTGCAAGACGCAAATTTCACGGAAATCAGATCGATACTTTTTGAGTTATGGCCCCTGATTTGACCCAAATATGCTTGTCCGGCCAACTACTCCTACAGTTACCGTCCTTTTTATGCCCCCTTTCGAAGAAAATGGGGGTATATTGATTTGCAAGTGTCGGTCGGTCGGAAGGTCGGTCGGTCGGAAGGTCGGTCGGTCGGTCGGTCCGTAGGTCGGTCGGTCTGTCCGTAGACCAAACCTTGTCCGGAGCATAACTCGAAAAGTATTAAAGGTAGAATCATGAAACTTCACAGGTGGATAGATCTCATCATGGAGAGGTGCAGTGCACAATAACCGTAGTAACTCTGCCGATCAAATTTTTGGAGTTATTGCCCTTTGTTGATTTTCAAACTTGATTCTTGTCCGGAGCATAACTCAAAAAGTATGTTAGGTAGAATCATGAAACTTTACAGGTGGATATATATCATTATGGAGAGGTGCAGTGCACAAGAACCGTAACTCTGCTGATCATTTTTTTGGAGTTATTGCCCTTTGTTGATTTTCAAACCTGATTCTTGTCCGGAGCATAACTCAAAAAGTATGTAAGGTAGAATCATGACACTTTACAGGTGGATAGATCTCATTATGGAGAGGTGCAGTGCACAAGAACCGTAACTCTGCCGATCAAAATTTTTGAGTTATTGCCCTTTGTTAATTATATAACTTGATTCTTGTCCAGAGCACAGCTCAAAAAGTATGTTAGGTAGAATCATGAAACTTTACAGGTGGATAGATCTCATTATGGAGAGGTGCAGTGCACAAGAACCGTAACTCTGCCGATCAAATTTTTGGAGTTATTGCCCTTTGTTGATTTTATAACTTGATTCTTGTCCGGAGCATAACTCAAAAAGTATTAAAGGTAGAATCATGAAACTTTACAGGTGGATAGATCTCATTATGGAGAGGTGCAGTGCTCAAGAACTGTAACTCTGTCGATCAAATTTTTTGAGTTATTGCCCTTTGTTGATTTTCAAACTTGATTCTTGTCCGGAGCATAACTCAAAAAGTATGTAAGGTAGAATCATGAAACTTTACAGGTGGATAGCTCTCATTATGGAAAGGTGCAGTGCACAAGAACTGTAACTCCGCTGATAAATTTTTTTGAGTTATTGCCCTTTGTTGATTTTCAAACTTGATTCTTGTCCGGAGCATAACTCAAAAACTATGTTAGGTAGAATCATGAAACTTTACAGGTGGATAGATCTCATTATGGAGAGGTGCAGTGTACAAGAACCGTAACTCTGCTGATCATATTTTTTGAGTTATTGCCCTTTGTTGATTTTCAAACTTGATTATTTTCTGGTGCATAACTCAAAAAGTATGTAAGGTAGAATCATGAAACTTTACAGGTGGATAGATCTCATTATGGAGAGGTGCAGTGCACAAGAACCGTAACTCTGCTGATCAAATTTTGAAAGTTATTGCCCTTTGTTGATTTTATAACTTAATTCTTGTCCGGAGCACAACTCAAAAAACATGTAAGGTAGAAACATGAAACTTCACAGGTGAATAGATTTCATTATGGAAAGGTGCAGTGCACAAGAACTGTAATTCTGCCGATCAAATTTTTGGAGTTATTGCCCTTTGTTGATTTTTACGCTTAATTCTTAACCTTGCCTATATCCCGTGTCCTTTTACACATACAGCCTTGATATCTCACACATAGATACCTCCTATCAACATCGTTCACATTTAACCATGACCTTGGACCTTGTGACCTTGACCTTGGAGTTTGACCTACTTTAAAAAAAATAAACCCGGCATATATTTCATGACCTTTTACAAATACAGCCTTGATATTTCACACATGGACACATCTTACCAAGACCATTCACAATTGACTATGACCTTGGACTTTGTGACCTTGACCTTGGAGTTTGACCTACTTTTAAAAAAATTAAACTGGGCCTATATCTTATTTGCTATTACACATACAGCCTTGGTATTTCACACATGGACACATCTTACCAAGACCTTTCACATTTGACCATGACCTTGGACCTTGTGACCTTGACCTTGGACTTTGACCTACTTTAAAAAAAACTTTAACCTAGCCGATATATCATGTCCTTTTACACATACAGCCTTGTTATTTGACACATGGACACCTACGACCAAGACCTTTCACATTTGACCATGACCTTGGACCTTGTGACCTTGACCTTGGTGTTAGACCTACTTTAATAATACATTAACCTGGCCTATATTTCATGTCATTTTACATATACAGCCTTGATATTTCACACATGGTCACTTCCAACAAAGATATTTCACTTTTGACCATGAACTTGGACCTTGACCTTGGAGTTTGACCTACTTTTAAAAAACTTAAACTAGGTCTATATCTCATGTCCTGTTACCTATACAGTCTCAATATTTTACACATGGACACCTCCTATCAAGACCTTTCACATTTGACCATGACCTTGTCCTGTGTGACCTTGACCTTTGATTTTTACATTCTTTAAGAAATATTTAACCTAGCCTTTATCTTATGTCCTATTACACCTACAGCCTTGATATTTCACACATAGACACCTCCTACCAAGACCTTTCACATTTGACCATGACCTTGAATATTGCAACCTTGACCTTTGAGTTTGACCTACTTTTAAAAAGACTGAAACCAGGCATATATATCATGTCCTTTTACACCTACAGCCTTGATATTTCACACATGGACACCTCCAACCAAGACCTTTCACATTTGACCTTGACCTTTGCATTTGGCAAAACTTTAACCTGGCCTATGTTTCATTTTACTTTTACATATACAGCTTTGATATTTCACACATAGACACCTCCTACCAAGACCTTTTATATTTGACCATGACCTTGGACCTTGTTAACTTGACCTTGGACTTTGACCTACATCAAATGTAGGCCCTTGAGGGGGCATATATGTTTTACAAACATCTCTTGTTGCTTCATACTTGGCATACGTGTGCATTAGGACCTGTAGATTTGCAAGACGCAAATTTCACGAAAATCAGACCGATACTTTCTGAGTTATGGCCCCTGATTTGACCAAAAAATGCTTGTCCGGATAACTCCTCCTACACTTGTGGACCGATTTAGTTCATACTTGGCACAAGTGTTTATTGTCACCTGTAGATGTGCAAGACGCAAATTTCATGGAAATCGGACCAATAATTTTTGAGTTATGGCCCCTGATTTGACCCAAAAATGCTTGTCCGGACAACTCCTCCTGCAGTTACTGTCCGATTTGCTTCATACTTGGCACATGTGTGCATTAGGACCTGTAGTTGTGCAAGACGCACATTTCACGAAAATCGGACTATTACTTTTTGAGTTATGGCCCCTGATTTGACTCAAAAGTGGTTGTCCCGATAACTCTTCCTACACTTACTTGGCATAGGTGTGCATTAGGACCTGATGATGTGCATGACGCAAATTTCACGGAAATCTGACCATTACTTTCTCAGTTTTGGCCCTTGATTTTACCAAAAAATGCTTGTCCGGACAACTCCTCCTTTAGTTACTGTCCGATTTGCTTCATACTTGGCACATGTGTGCATTAACTTCTGCAGATGTGCAAGACGCACTTTTCACGAAAATCAGACCGACACTTTCTGAGTTATGGCCCATGATTTGACAAAAATGCTTGTCCGGACAATTCCCCCAACAGTTACTAAACGATTTGTTTCATACTTGGCACAGGTATGCATTAGGACCTGTATATATGCAAGATGCAAAATTCATGGAAATCAGAACTATACTTTCTGAGTTATGGCCCCTGATTGGACCATTAATTTCAAGAAAATCGGATTGACAATTTCTGAGTATGGCTCCTGATTCAAGAAAAACGCTTGTCTGAACAAAGGTGGTGGCGGGGGTATTTTTATCACCTTCAGTGATAGATTTCTAGTTAACCCTTTCCCAAACAAGACCTGGTTTTGACGACCCTAATAGAAAAAACATGGGAAAACATTGAAACAAAAGAAGAAACTGCTGATAACCAGCAGTTTCTCCTTTTGTTTCAATATTTTCTGTACTATATTTTTTACACTAATTCTATCTTTCATAACTTCCATTTTGTCATTTTTGACAGTTTTTGAAGTTGATAACCCTAAAATTTTGCCATTTGGGAAAGAGTTAAGGGCCTCTTGTTTCCAGCTCTTCATTTAACCCATTACCACACAATGACTCTATTTGACTCCCCACAAAATAATGGAAATGAAAAACATCATGGAAAATGAAGAAATTGCTTGTGACAAGCAATTTCTCCATTTCCCACGATGTTTTCCATAGAAAAGACACAAAAAAGTAAAAAATTCGTTCACTTGAAATTGTCATCTGCAAGATCTTTCAATTTGGACCAGCGTAAAATTTTGTCGTTTGGTAATGGGTTAATTATTACAATATTCTATAATTCTATTTACAGGCGAGGTCATGATGATCTAGGTGACCATTATCTAGACTGTGGCGATCTCAGTAATGCTCTCAAATGTTACTCCAGGGCCAGAGATTATTGTACCAGCCCTAAACATGTTGTAAATATGTGCTTAAATGTTATCAAGGTGAGTCCACAGACAACTCTATACTATGTGTTATAAATTGATTGCATTTATAATTGTAATGCAATTCAGATGTTAATGACATCATACTTTTAACCTTTCTTCCTGGTCAACCTTAATTAATTCATAGACATTCTGTAAAAGTTTGGCTGTATGATAATGCACTTATTGAGACCGGAAAATTGGCTGTTTTGAAAGATTATTATTTATATTTTACTGTAACATTTTCACTGAAATAAATAGATAACCCCCCCCCCCCCCCCCCCCCAAACATTGCATGTTTTAAAAACCCTTCTTTGTTTTGGATTTGGTTTACAAGTATCTATCCTTCATATTTGCAGGTCAGTGTGTACTTACAAAATTGGTCTCATGTTCAAAGTTATGTAAATAAAGCAGAAGGAACGCCTGAAGTCACAGAGGTTCGTAAACTTTCTTTCTTGTGCAATTTAAGGCCGCGGCCTTAGCGCAGTTGGTAGCGCATCTGACCCTCATTCGAGAGGTCCCGGGTTCGACACCCGGCCGCGGCTAATACCCTTTCTGACAAAATTGTCACCCACCAATGGGTTTGAAATTGTTAACCTAAGTGGGCGAGAAGCTGGAGGCTCGGTAAGGGTGTTGTGGTAGCACTGGTTTGAGAAACAACAGGAATCCATGGGAAGGTGCTCCAGCCGCCGCGATATGACCCTGGTAGTTGAAAACGGCGTAAAACCCCAATAAACTCAAACTCTTGTGCAATTTACAACCATTAAATTTGTAAAAAGGCCTGCTTTTCCATAACAACTTTTCCTTATTAGTTTACTTCTTCTGTATTTCATGCTATAAGCCTTTTAATTACTACAAATGTATGAACTATTTTCACAGACCTTTTCTACAAATCATATTTCTATTCAAATACTACTGTTTAACCAAAGCTAAGTAGCCACAATGAAAGCTCAATTGATTTATTAAGAAGTTTAGAGCTTGTCATGATACTATGGTACCGTTGTGCTGTTGCTATAAATTAAGATCATTTAGATGACTTCTCACAATATGCAACACTATGGATTAGTTTTGCTCTGACCACTGTATATGGAATATGGATAAAAAGTCACAAGTTAAGTATCTTTGACTCGTCACGCTAAAAGGGACCTTATCGAACTCCAATTTTCAAAATTTTGACCAACTTGTCAGACTCAAAACTGGCCAACTAGATCCCGTATGCGAAAATAAAGATATAGTAATTTAGGGAAAACATTCCTGATTTAGAAAATTACATAAAAGTGAAAAGTCGGCCCTAGTCTGGCTGCGCGGACTGCGCAGGCTGACTAGGGTTGATAGTTTTCACACATTCGATAAGGTCCCTTTTAGCGTGATGGGTCACATATATTTGTAAAACCTTATTAATTGTCCTATTACGCTGTTTCAGCATGGTAAGGATGGTGGTCAGTCTGTGTTAACCAAGTTAAAATGTGCTGCAGGGTTGGCTGATCTGGCCACAAAGAAGTATAAAACTGCAGCTAAATATTTCCTTCAGGCTAGTTTCGACCATTGTGATTTTCCTGAAGTAAGTACATCCAGTAAATCGTCGTTGTAAATGCAAAACCTCGTATCTCGTTTTTGGAAAAATTTTAAAGGGGTGGGAAAAAAATGTAATAACTTTCCCTAACTGAAATGTTTTACTTGAAATTTGGACATATTTTTCACAAATTATTTGTCATTAATACTGATCAGTAAACATATTTAAAAACATGGGATGATTGTCTAAACTGGACACACAAGTTTGTACTTTGAAAATTGCAGGAATCGACATACGAGGTTTTGCATTTACATCGACGAAATTTTACCATAGTTTATATAGACATGGCACATTCTATAATAAAAGTTATTATGCATGGATTGAGGATTCAACAATTACAAAACCAAATGGTCATTTGATATTATCCATTTATAGTCAGATATCTTTTACAACTTCTAATCAGATTAAATGTAAACTAGCCACAAGTCTCTCTCTTATGTCGACGAGCCCGGATAGCTCAGTCGGTTACGTCAGAGTTTGTCAATCCAGGGGTCTCCAGTATCCATTCTGACATTTGACAAGTCATATGTCTCTCACCAATGGGTGTGAATCATCTATGTGAGAGAGCAGCTGGAGGCTCGGTTTGGATATTGTGGTTGTACTGGTGTGAGAAATACCAGGAACCAACGGTTAGGTGCTCCAGCCGTCGCGATATGACCAAATAATTTGAAAACGGCGTAAAACCTCAATAAAATCAAATCAAATCTCTTTTATGTCATATTCACCTGACCAGGCTGACCTCATTGTTAAGATGACTTCATTGATTTCTGAAATGTCTGCCTTGAATTAGAAAACAAGATCTGTCACTGGCAAGTACATTTCAGTGGCATATGCTTAACCCCACAAAGCTATTGTTAAAAATGGTCATTCCCTTTCAGATTTTTATGCCCCCGTATCGAAAGATCGGGGGCAATATTGTTCTACTTGTGTCCGTCTGTCCGTCCATTTGTCTGTCCGAAAACTTAACATTTTGCAGCAAATTGCTTTTTGTCCAAAAGTATGTAACATACAATGCTCCAATTTGGTATGGAACCTTCTTTCAATGATCACTATCTGTTCCATGCAATATGACCTTCCGCTAGGTCATCAGTTAATCTGTATCAACCCTTTACACGAAAACTTATCATTTTAAAAAAAATAGCCATTTCGGGGGCATTTGTGTTTCACAAGCATGTCTTGTTTCTCTCCAACTTTCTGTCTTTTAACCTTTTCCCAAACAAAACCTGGTTTTGACGTCCCTAATAGAAAAGGCTTGGGAAACATTGAAACAAAAGAAGAAATTGCTGATAACCAGCAGTTTCTCCTTTTGTCCCAATATTTTCTGTGTCATGTTTTACACAAATTCTATCTTTAATACCTTCCATTTTGTCATTTTTGGCAGTTTTTTAAGTGGATCACCCTTAAATTTTGTTGTTTGGGAAAGGGTTAAGATGTTTTCACCTCCATATTTCAGCTCCTTTCTCCCCATGATGTAGCAACATATGGTGCTCTCTGTGCTCTAGCCTCATTTGATAGACAAGAACTTCAGAAAAATGTTATATGTAGCAGGTAAAACACAGAATTTTAACCCTTTCCCAAACAAGACCTGGTTTTGACGTCCCTAATAGAAATGGATTGGGAAAACATTGAGACAAAAGAAGAAACTGCTGATAACCAGCAGTTTCTCCTTTTGTCTCAATATTTTCTGTGTTGTATTATACACAAATTCTATCTCTAACAACATCTCTTTTGTCGTCAGTAGCAACTTTCAAATTGGATGACCCTAAAATTTTGTTGTTTGGAAAAGGGTTAAATGTCACACTAATTGCTTCATTTCATTCACATCTGGTCTTCAGCATTTTGATTTGATATGTAAACAATTAAAATAGTTGTTGTCTTTAAGATATAAATGCAACATAGGATAACAGACATGGCGAAGAACAACAAATCTTTGTCAGACATTCGGTCTGACAGTAATGAGTAACCTGTCAGACCAATAAAATTTTGTCAGTCCGAACTATTATTGTCTAGCTTACAGGTCTAAAACAAGGTCAGACAGTGGGACTGACATTAACAAAAAAATCATCAGACCGAGGGAAATTTCATCGGACATGTCTGCCGGTCCGACGGTCTTCGCCATGACTGGGATAAAGAGTTGCTTAAATGGCATAACTCATATAGATCTAGATATATATATTTCAATTAAAAGACATAGTACAGTCAAACCTCGATCTCTCGGGCACGGGCCTCTTCGAACACCGCAGAAAATTCGAAATAGAATCTCGGTCCAAACACAATTTGTTCTTTATTCCTTATTTTCAAGCGCGGATAACTCGCACACCTCAGGATCGAACTTTCGAACACGTTTTCCGGTCCCGTGCATTGATTTACTATATAATTCACCGCATAAAGTCGAACAAAGGGTTTTCCAATAAATCTACCTGGCTTCTATTGTTTGTTTTCACACATATCGATGGATAATCTCTTGTTGACAGCTTCTTGTTTATCAATTTAACCTGTGCGTAACTATCAATTGTCATAAAAAAATACACGTCTTTAATTACCATTTATTGGTTTTAATTGTATCGTGATTGGGTCTTATTTGCGAACAAAAGTTAATTGATTGGGTCTTCATTCTGATTTTAAAATTCGTAAACATCGTAACTACAGCTTAGCAGAGCTGCACTTACAGCATTTACAAACGTAGGCAGCTAGATCGTATTTATAAACGAAGGAGTTTTGTAGAGAATATGCTTTTATTTTATCAAGTATGTACATTATTTCGAAAAATTAATTATATGAAAATTTATTCTTTGTGATTAAAGATGTCCTTTGTTACACAAATAAAGATATCTTCTCGTGAAAACATTTTTGTTCGTCATGCGAGTATTCCGCTACATGTTTAAGTGTACCAAAAGTCGGATATAACCTATTTTCGGACGGACCACATTTCCTCGTCTATACGACGTCATCATGTCGAATTTTGGATGAGTCGAACTTCCGATATCTCGAACAAATTAAGGGGTCCCGTGGGTGTTCGAGAAACTGAAGTTTGACTGTATTTTCACTGTGTTGAGTTTCAGTTTACAAATTGACAATGACCTATTTAGAAAGTCTACTTCACTAAAGTCTAACTTAATACAATAGTAGAGTTGGAGAAAGTGTTATGATTTACAGTCAGAAGTATTTTAAAAACTATTGTACAACCATATGAAATCAATTGTTTCTTTTTTTTCAGTTCATTCAAATTGTTTTTAGAGTTAGAACCCCAGTTACGTGATATAATCCATAAATTTTATGAATCCAATTATGCATCCTGCCTATCTCTACTAGATGAATTAAAAGTAAGTAGAAAAATAATTTAGAACAAGACAGGGAAAAACATCACACAACAACATTTGCAGAGAATCTTTAATAAATATGACGGATTTGAAAATGATTTGAACCAGAGAAGATCCTGACATTTTTACACCTCTGCTTCAAACCAAAGTCAAATCAGTCCTGTATTAACAGATTTATTCAAGATTTTCTGTAATTATGTGATTCCATGCCATGTTACAAGCCAGTCAAATAAATGTTATTGAAAAGTAAGACAATTTACTGATAAAAATCAAATTCTAATTTATTTGGAGAGAAGATAAATGAAAGCATATTTAGCAAAGTACAGGAGTTTGGGTTTATATGTTTGTTTCGAGTAAAATGGATACCAAACAATGACGACGGAAAAAGAAAAAGCAGAAAAATATTGTCAAGTGATTAGCACTGTATAGATGTTTTGGAAGAATTTCAAGAAAACACAAAAGCCTTTTCCTATTGCACAGAAAACATTGAGGCAAAAGGAGAAAATTTCCTTTTTTGCCTCAACGTTTTCCTTAGCATTTTCTTCTAGGGGTGTGAAAATATGGCCTTATTCGTGAGTTTACTTTTATATTTATATTTCAGGACAATTTATACCTTGATATGTACCTAGTTCCACATGTAAATACACTTTACGCACAAATTAGAAACAGAGCTTTATGCCAGGTGAGATTTCATATTCTGTCTTCTGAATTGTGCTTCCAACTTGGCTATGTTGCTAGTTGTATTATTTTAACCTAAAAAATCATTTAGGATAGTCCACTCTTATAAAACCATTTAAGATAGTCCACCTCTAATGAGATTTGCACAATGTCAGAATGTTTCCTGTTACATCCTAAACATTCCTAATGTATCCAAACTTTTGGGCACATTACGAGTTGAGGAAAAAATTGATTCATTCCATCGCAGAATGTTACGATGTTGCATTACACGACATCGCTTGAATCCTGTAAGGGGTCGACTATGTTGATTATCATAAACAGGGAAAAATCCTTTACTTACGAGTTTAAGATAGCACATTCAAATATATTTTCATTTTCTAATTAACAGCTTTTCTGCTCACTAATCTATGTCAGCTTGGAATAAGTATTCATAGACTTGGATTCAATGTTTTAATGAAAAGGTGTTCTTTCAAGGCAGTTAGAAAACACTGATAAATAATTATACAAACATAAGTTGATTATAGATTCAAATGCATTTGACGATTCTGTTTTCAGTATTTCAGTCCATACTTGTCAGCAGATATGAGTAAAATGGCCAAAGCTTTCAATACGACGGTACTAGATTTGGAAGATGAACTCATGCAGCTTATTTTAGATGGTCAGATTAATGCTAGAATAGACTCACATAGTAAGGTATGGGAACATTCAAATTGACTGGAAGCTAAGAAAAAAGGTTGAAGAAAGTTTTTGGAAACTGAGAAAAACATTGATCTAGATCAGAATGTTCATATGCACAGGCTGATCAAAATCCATGTTGTTCTCTCTTGTGGTTAACAAAAGATCTTGAAAGAAACATGTAAACAATATAATATTGAGTCTTTGTGATAAGCTTGTAGGGTTAAAGGTCAAATGTAACGTCAAAATAATCTACACTTATTATTAAGACGAATGAAAAATATTAACGACACAATATTTGAAAATTTGATATTCATTATAATAAGGGAGAAATTCACAATTTTCTAATCGCTTACCTGTACAGGCTTTGAGAAAGTCAAATAAGCGTGACGTCACCGTAGGCGGACGATAAATTGGCTGCCTATATGCTAGGAATGCTAACATTGCATATCGTCGCTTTTCAACGAAACCCTTGTAACCGCAGCTGGTTATAAGCTGCAGTTACGAGGTTTTGTTGAATAGCAGCGATATTTATATTTTTCCATTGGTATAATATGAATCTGATATACAAAAGATCGGGATGTGTTGTATCGTCAAATATCTTGTCACTGTAGAGATAATAAACATAATAGCATTCTGTTGATTAACATTTGATAATCGGGTTACAGGGAGTCATTTCTTACTGTTAGTAAGTCTGTGTTCAAAATCTCGCAACTACGATACATTTATAGTGCAGTTGGTTCATTTTAGATATGGAATCTGGTCTACATAATTATGCAATTATATGCGCATTTATTAGTTAAAATTCTATTTCAATCAATGCCATGGCATATGCAGAAAATAACGAGTGAAATGAAATCTGATTATAATTTGCTTGAGTCAGAAGAAATCAACGTGTTTTAGCACAGAAAATATCGAGCGAAAAGAAGAAATTGCTGATTATCAGCATTTTCATTTACCCTTTAATATTTTCTAGAACAATTGCCACATGAGACTTTAGAAGCAAGTCTTTTCGGAATGAGTTAAGCAAATATATTATTTGGTGTGTGAAGACGTTTAGATAGAATGATAAATGTACAGAAAAGTCTGGAAATAATGCAACAACTTCGATAAATTACATGTTATAATCTAGAGACAAAGAAACTTGTGAAAGATCTATACAGTAACTTGTCCATTTATATATTCATATTTGTATATTTTAGGTACAAAATTACTAAAAAAGAATAATACAATTTTATTAAAGTTCATTTATTGGAATAAGGTGGAGTTATTTGTCTTCGATGGTTATATTCATATGTGTAAATACAAAGGACCTAAGTCCTTTCAGACGTTTACTACTTGATATGATTTTATTGATGTCTATTTTATAATAAAAATCGATAACACGCCCACCATAATCTCTCAACCAATCAAACGTGATCTTAGAATAGTATCGGAATTTTACCAATATTATCGATATGTCAATTTATCGATAACACGCCCACGGTAATTTTTCAGCCAATGAAATGCCTCCTTTTTTAAGTGTCAATTAAACCAGGAATCCTGACGTGCGAACGTCAACGTAGGCGCGAAAAATCGATTTCGGCCAGGTAAAAATTTCCGATAAAACACGCTGTGTTATTTGTTAATATCGTCTGTTTGGAATCGAACTTTTGAACGCGGATTTTTCATACCGATTTCTGTTATCTTAAAGAAATGAAAATAATTTTAAACGGGTGGTCCAAATTTTTGATTTCCTTCCACCTTTAAAGGAGATAATACCAAATAATTGTTATGTTTTATCCTAATGAAAGTCTAGTCTTTTTATACGCCATATCTTAAGATTGCAGTCTTTACGGCTGTCTGTCTGTCCGTCCAAAATTTAACATCAAATCTTACTGATTCATGGGTTCAGTTGGCCTTTTGGTTTGACAAATACACGCTGTTTTTAGCTCACCTGAGCACGAAGTGCTCAAGGTGAGCTATTGTGGTCACTTTTTGTCTGTCGTCCGTCTGTCTGTCTGTCTGTCTGTCTGTCCGTCTGTCTGTCCGTCCGTCCGTCCACAATTTCGTGTTTACACTCTAGCATCTACAAATATAAGCCAATCTTGACCAAACTTGGTCAAAACATGTATGGCCATAAGATCTCGGATGAGTTCGATTATGGGTCGGATCGAACTAGAAAGTCAGGAGTTATCTGCCCTTGAATGCGAAAAATACTTAGTTTAGACATTGTTTACACTCTAGCATCTACAATTATTGATCAGTCAAGACAAATCTTGGACATAACATTGCAGACCATAAGATCTCGGATGAGTTCGATTTTCAGTCTGATCTGACCTGAAAGACAAGAGTTATGTGCCCTTGAATTTGACAAAATTGCCATTTTCGGCTGTTTTTGACCTTGTTTACACTCTAGAATCTACAATTATTCATCAATCAAGACAAAACTTTGACACAATGTTTGGGACCATGAGATCTCGGATGAGTATGATTTTCAGTCTGATCTGATCAGAAAGTCGAGAGTTACTTGCCCTTGAATTTGACAAAATTGTCATTTTTGGCTGTTTTCGACGATGTTTACACTCTAGAATCTACAATTATTGATCAATCAATCCAAAACTGGGACACAATATTGGGGATCATAAGATCTGGGATGAGTTTGATTTTCAGTCTTATCTGATCAGAAAGATGAGAGTTATGAGCCCTTGAATTTGAAAAAATTGCCGTTTTTGACCTTATTTACACTCTAGAATCTACAATTTTTGACCAATCAAGACAAATTTTGGACACAAGGTTGGAGAACATAAGATCTCATATGAGTTTGATTTTCAGTCTGATCTGACCAGAAAGATGAGAGTTATGTGCCCTTGAATTTGATAAAATTGCCAATTTCGGCTGTTTTTGACATTGTTTACACTCTATAATCTACTATTATTTATCAATTAAGACAAAACTTGAACACAATGTTTGAGACCATAAGATCTTGGATAAGTTTGATTTTCAGTCCAATCTGATAAAAAAATTGAGAGTTATGTGCCCTTGAATTTGATAAAATTGCCGATTTTGGCTGTTTTTGACATTGTTTACACTCTATAATCTACTATTATTTATCAATTAAGACAAATCTTGGACACAATGTTGGATATCATAAGATCTCGGATGAGTTTGATTTTCAGCCTGATCTGAGTAGAAAGTCGAGAGTTATGTGCCCTTGAATTTGACAAAATTGCTGTTTTCGGCTGTTTTCGACCTTGTTTATACTCCAGAATCTACAATTATTTATCAAACAAGACAAATCTTGGACACAATGTTGGGCACGATGAAATCTTGGATGAGTTCGATTTTCACAATGTTATTGACCATAAGTTCGTTTTCAGTCTTAAAGTCATAAATATTTTTTGAAATGAAGAAAAGTGTTGCTTATATCATTTTGGTTCAGGTGAGCGATATAGGACCATCATGGTCCTCTTGTATGCTAGTTTATTAGCTCACCTGAGCACGAAGTGCTCAAGGTGAGCTATTGTGGTCACTTTTTGTCCGTCGTCCATCTGTCTGTCTGTCTGTCCGTCTGTCCGTCCGTCCGTCCACAATTTCGTGTTTACACTCTAGCATCTACAAATATAAGCCAATCTTGACCAAACTTGGTCAAAACATGTATGGCCATAAGATCTCGGATGAGTTCGATTATGGGTCAGATCGAACTAGAAAGTCAGGAGTTATCTGCCCTTGAATGCGAAAAATACTTAGTTTTGGCATTGTTTACACTCTAGCATCTACAATTATTGATCAATCAAGACAAATCTTGGACATAACATTGCATACCATAAGATCTCGGATGAGTTCGATTTTCAGTCTGATCTGACCAGAAAGACGAGAGTTATGTGCCCTTGAATTTGACAAAATTGCCATTTTCGACTGATTTTGACCTTGTTTACACTCTAGAATCTACAATTATTCATCAATCAAGACAAAACTTTGACACAATGTTTTGGACCATGAGATCTGGGATGAGTATGATTTTCAGTCTGATCTGATCAGAAAGTCCATAGTTACTTGCCCTTGTATTTGACAAAATTGTCATTTTTGACTGTTTTCGACGATGTTTACACTCTAGAATCTACAATTATTGATCAATCAATCCAAAACTTGGACACATTATTGGGGATCTTAAGATCTCGGATGAGTTTGATTTTCAGTCTTATCTGATCAGAAAGTTGAGAGTTATGAGCCCTTGAATTTGACAAAATTGCCGTTTTTGACTTGTTTTCTACCTTATTTACACTCTAGAATCTACAATTTTTGACCAATCAAGACAAATCTTGGACACAAGGTTGGAGACCATAAGATCTCAAATGAGTATGATTTTCAGTCTGATCTGACCAGAAAGATGAGAGTTATGTGCCCTTGAATTTGATAAAATTGCCGATTTTGGCTGTTTTTGACATTGTTTACACTCTATAATCTACTATTATTTATCAATTAAGACAAAACTTGAACACAATGTTTGAGACCATAAGATCTTGGATAAGTTTGATTTTCAGTCCGATCTGATAAAAAAGTGGAGAGTTATGTGCCCTTGAATTTGATCAAATTGCCGTTTTCGGCTGCTTTAGACCTTGTTTACATTCTAGAATCTACAATTATTGACCAATCAAGACAAATCTTGGACACAATGTTGGATATCATAAGATCTCGGATGAGTTTGATTTTCAGCCTGATCTGACTAGAAGGTCGAGAGTTATGTGCTCTTGAATTGACAAAATCACTGTTTTCGGCTGTTTTTAGCTCACCTGAGCACGAAGTGCTCGAGGTGAGCTATTGTGATCGCTTTTTGTCCGTCGTCCGTCCGTCTGTCCGTCTGTCCGTCTGTCCGTCTGTCCACAATTTGGTGTTTACACTCTAGCATCCACAAATATTAGTCAATCTTGACCAAACTTTGTCAAAACAAGTATGGTCATAAGTTCTCGGATGAGTTCGATTATGGGCCAGATCGGACCAGAAAGTGTGGAGTTATCTGCCCCTGAATGACGAAAAATGCTGTTTTTAACTTTGTTTACACTCTAGCATCTACAATTATTGCCCAATCAATACAAAACTTGGATATAATATTGGAGACTATAGGATCTTGGATGAGTTCCATTTTCAGTCAGATCAGATGAAAAAGTCAAAAGTTATGTGCCCTTGAATTTTTCAAAATTGCCGTTTTCAACCGTTTTCGACCTTGTTTACACTCTAGAATCTACAATTATTGACCAATCAAGACAAATCTTCAACACAATGATGGAGACCATAAGATCTCAGATGAGTTTAATTTTCAGTCTGATTAGACGAGAAAGTCGAGAGTTATGTGCCCTTGAATTTGACAAAATTGTCGTTTTTGACTGTTTTCGACCTTGTTTACACTCTAGAATCTACAATTATTGACCAATCAAGACAAATCTTGGACACAATGTTTGAGACCATAAGATCTTGGATGAGTTTGATTTTCAGTGTGATCTGACAAAAAAGACTAGAGTTACGTGCCCTTGAATTTGATAAAATTGTCATTTTCGGCTGTTTTCGACATTGTTTATACTCTAGAATCTACATTTATTAATCACTCAAGACAAAACTTGGACACAATGTTGGAGATCATAAGATCTCGGATGAGTTGAATTTTCAATCTGATAAGACAAGAAAGTCGAGACTTATGTGCCCTTGAATTTGACAAAATTGTCGTTTTTGACTGTTTTCGACCTTGTTTACACTCTAGAATTTTCAATTATTGTCCAATCAAGACAAATCTTGGACACAATGTTTGAGACCATAAGATCTTGGATGAGTGTGATTTTCAGTGTGATCTGACCAGAAAGAAGAGAGTTAGGTGCCCTTGAATTTGACAAAATTGTCGTTTTTGACTGTTTTCGACCTTTTTTACACTCTAGAATCTACAATTATTGACCAATCAAGACAAATCTTGGACACAATGTTTGAGACCATGAGATTTCGGATGATTTTGATTTTCAGTGTGATCTTACAAAAAAGACAAGAGTTACGTGCCCTTGAATTTGATAAAATTGTCATTTTCGGCTGTTTTCGACATTGTTTACACTCTAGAATCTACATTTATCAATCAATCAAGACAAAACTTGGACACAATGTTAGAGATCATAAGATCTCAGATGACTAGAATTTTCAATCTGATAAGACAAGAAAGTCGAGACTTATGTGCCCTTGAATTTGACAAAATTGTCGTTTTTGACTGTTTTCGACCTTGTTTACACTCTAGAATTTTCAATTATTGTCCAATCAAGACAAATCTTGGACACAATGTTTGAGAGGATAAGGTTTCGGATGAGTTTGATTTTTAGTGTGATATGACCAGAAAGATGAGAGTTATGTGCCCTTGAATTTGATAAAATTGTCTTTTTCGGCTGTTTTCGACCTTGTTTACACTCTAGAATCTACAATTATCAATCAATCAAGACAAAACATGGACACAATGTTTTGGACCATAATATGTCGAATGAGGTTGATTTTCAGTCTGATCCGATCAGAAAGTTGAGAGTTATGTGCCCTTGAATTTTAACAAAATAGCCGTTTCTGGCTGTTTTTCGATCTTGTTTACACTCTAGAATCTTCAATTATTGACCAATCAAGACAAATCTTGGACACTATGTTGGAGACCATAATATCTTGGATGAGGTAGATTTTCAGTCTGATGTGATCAGAAAGTCGAGAATTGTGTGCCCTTGAATTTGAAAAAATTACCGTCTTTGGCTGTTTTCGACCTTGTTTATACTCTAGAATCTGTGATTATTTATCAATCAAGAAAAACCTGGACACAATGTTTGGCACCATAAGATCTCAGATGAGTTTGATTTTCACAAAGTTATTGACTATAAGTTAGTTTTCAGTCTTACAGTCATAAATGTTTATTGAATTGAACAAAAGTGTTGCTCATATCATTTTGGTTCAGGTGAGCGATATAGGACCATCATGGTCCTCTTGTCTTTTGCAGATATTATATGCTAAAGATACAGATCAAAGAAGTACAACATTTGATAAATCTTTATCAATGGGTCAAGATTATCAACGTAGAACAAAAGCCTTGATACTGCGATCTGCTGTGTTAAAGAATCAAATTAATGTTAAGGTACGCAAAACTGGATTTCCTTGTTTTACCTCGATGATTTCTTAGCTATGCAATACACATTTTCTGCATTGTGTAACATTTTATTGGCAGCAACCTTCAAATTGGAAAACTTCAAATTTTCCTGTTCCGGAAAGATTCTATTATGCCTCTGATTAGGCTGTATACTTGAAGATCTTCAATTTGCTAGACATACCCTGTAAGTTTGTTTGGCATTTTAATTACAGAAAAAATCAAAACAAAGCGGTTGTTATAAGTGTATTCACAATTATGGAAGAAAGCACATTGGACCAACTAGTTACCATTCTTAGTACCAAAATATTTTTGAAATTTTGTCATTTCAGTGTCCGCAGAGAGATGGGGGGCAGGGTGGGGAGATGTCAATAGCTCCAGGGAATGCGTCATCAGCGCGTAACTGACATATAGACAGCCTATATCCAGAATTAGCTACAGTCTTTCAGCCCTGTGTGCCCCCCTGAATGTAGGGGAGGCCATGTATCGACAGAGCTGTAACAGCCCCACAACTATACCTACACGGAATATGTGCCACAAAATGTTATATGTGTCAAGGGATGTAAAATTTGGGCTTATTCAAATGATTTCTGTTGATCTATGGTTCAATATAAATTAAAAAAAACTTGACCTCTAACGAAGAATGTCTTACAGACACACAGAATACTTACCAAATGGAAGAAGTCTTGGCCTTATTAAAGGGACATTTCATTCCAATTTCAATTATTATGCCCCCTTTCGAAGAAAATGGGGGTACATGTATATTGTTTTGCAAGTGTCGGTCGGTCGGAAGGTCGGTCGGTCCGTAGGTCGGTCGGTCTGTCCGTAGACCAAACCTTGTCCGGAGCATAACTCGAAAAGTATTAAAGGTAGAATCATGAAACTTCACAGGTGGATAGATCTCATTATGGAGAGGTGCAGTGCACAAAAACCGTAACTCTGCCGATCAATTTTTGTCGAGCCCGCTTGCGGTGAGCTCGACATAGTTGTCACAATGGCGGTTCGGTGTATGTGCGTTAGTGCGTTAGTGCGTGCGTGCGTTAGTGCGTGCGTGCGTTAGTGCGTGCGTCCGTCCGGATGGAGCTTGTCCGGGCCATAACTTCACCATGGATGGAGGGATTCAGAAATAACTTGGCACAAATGTCAAGCTCAGTAAGGCGGAGTGTCGCGTGCAAGAACCAGATTCCAAGCTCAAAGGTCAAGGTCAAACTTGGAGGTCAAATGTCAAAAATGAGAAGATTTTTGCTTGTCCGGGCCATAACTTCACCATGGATGGAGGGATTCAGAAATAACTTGGCACAAATGTCAAGCTCAGTAAGGCAGAGTGTCGCGTGCAAGAACCAGATTCCAAGCTCAAAGGTCAAGGTCAAACTTGGAGGTCAAATGTCAAAAATGAGATGATTTTTGCTTGTCCGGGCCATAACTTCACCATGGATGGAGGGATTCAGAAATAACTTGGCACAAATGTCAAGCTCAGTAAGGCAGAGTGTCGCGTGCAAGAACCAGATTCCAAGCTCAAAGGTCAAGGTCAAACTTGGAGGTCAAATGTCAAAAATGAGATGATTTTTGCTTGTCCGGGCCATAACTTCACCATGGATGGAGGGATTCAGAAATAACTTGGCACGTTTAAGTATTTTCTGAATCTAGAATGTTTTCTCTACCTTACAATATTTTCGTTTTCCAAATACGACATCGGATGGACTTCTGCTTGGTCTGGTATATTTCTCGGAATTTGGTTTTATGGACTTAGCATAAGGTCCCTTTTAGCGTGACGGGTCACATATGTATACTCAAATTAATCCATTCTGGTATCTCGTTATAAATACATAGACATGTAATATTTTGTGAACAATAAACTGTCTCACCATGATCCCCATCATTCCAACTTATTTTGTCCCCACTTTTACAACGCCATTGTAATGACAGCTGTAGACATAGGTATGGTCTTCTTTCTTCAAAATGAGCGGGCTCGACATGTTGCCCTTCGGCATCTAGTTTTGAGTTATTGCCCTTTGTTGATTTTCAAACTTGATTCTTGTCCGGAGCATAACTCAAAAAGTATGTAAGGTAGAATCATGAAACTTCACAGGTGGATAGATCTCATTATGTAGAGGTGCAGTGCACAAGAACCGTAACTCTGCCGATCAAATTTTTTGAGTTATTGCCCTTTGTTGATTTTCAAACTTGATTCTTGTCCGGAGCATAACTCAAAAAGTATGTAAGGTAGAATCATGAAACTTCACAGGTGGATAGATCTTATTATGGAGAGGTGCAGTGCACAAGAACCGTAACTCTGCCGATCAAATTTTTTGAGTTATTGCCCTTTGTTGATTTTCAAACTTGATTCTTGTCCGGAGCATAACTCAAAAAGTATGTTAAGGTAGAATCATGAAACTTCACAGGTGGATAGATCTCATTATGGAGAGGTGCAGTGCACAAGAACCGTAACTCTGCCAATCAAATTTTTTGAGTTATTGCCCTTTGTTGATTTTCAAACTTGATTCTTGTCCGGAGCATAACTCAAAAAGTATGTAAGGTAGAATCATGAAACTTCATAGGTGGATAGATCTCATTATGGAGAGGTGCAGTGCACAAGAACTGTAACTCTGCCAATCAAATTTTTTGAGTTATTGCCCTTTGTTGATTTTCAAACTTGATTCTTGTCCGGAGCATAACTCGTAAAGTATTTAAGGTAGAAACATGAAACTTCACAGGTGGATAGCTCTCATTATGAAGAGGTGCAGTGCACAAGAACCGTAACTCTGCCGATCAAAATTTTTGAGTTATTGCCCTTTGTTGATTTTATAACTTGATTATTGTCCGCAGCACAACTCAAAAAGTATGTAAGGTAGAATCATGAAACTTTACAGGTGGATAGATCTTATTATGGAGAGGTGCAGTGCACAAGAACCATAACCTTGCCGATCAACTTTTTGGAGTTATTGCCCTTTGTTGATTTTTACACTTAATTCTTAACAATGCCTATATCTCATGTATTTTTACACATACAGCCTTGATATCTCACACATAGATACCTCATATCAACATCATTCTCAATTGACCATGATCTTGGACCTTGTGACCTTGACCTTGGAGTTTGACCTACTTTTAAAAAAATTAACCGGGCATATATCTCATGACCTATTACACATACAGCCTTGATATTTCACACATGGACACCTCCTACCAAGACCTTTCACAATTGACCATGACCTTGTGACCTTGACATTGGAGTTTGACCTACTTTTTAAAAACTTTAACCTGGCTGATATATCATGTCCTTTTACAATACAGCCTTGATATTTGACACATGGAAACCTCCGACCAAGACCTATCACATATGACTATGACCTTGGATCTTGTGACCCTGACCTTAGAGTTTGACCTACTTTTGAAAAAAATAAACTGCCCCTATATCTCATGTTCTATTACACATGCAGCCTTGATATTTCACATGTGGACACATCCTACCAAGACCTTTCACATTTGACAATGACCCTGGACCTTGTGACCTTGACCTTGGACTTTAACCTACTTTTATAAAAACTTTAATCTAGCTGATATATCATGTCCTTTTACACATACATACCTTGATATTTGACACATGGACACCTACGACCAAGACCTTTCACATTTGACCATGACCTTGGACCTTGTGACCTTGACCTTGGCGTTTGACCTACTTTTATAATACATTATCCTGGCCTATATTTAATGTCATTTTACACATACAGCATTGATATTTCACACATGGTCACTTCCAACCAAGACATTTCACTTTTGACCATGACCTTGACCTTGAAGTTTGACCTACTTTTAAAAAACTTAAACTAGGCCTATTATCTCATGTCCTGTTACCTATACAGTCTCGATATTTTACACATTGACACCTCCTACCAAGACCTTTCACATTTGACCATGACCTTGAATATTGCAACCTTGACCTTGGAGTTTGACCTACTTTTAAAAAGACTTAAACCAGGCATATATATCATGTCCTTTTACACCTACAGCCTTGATATTTCACACATGGACACCTCCAACCAAGACCTTTCACATTTGACCATGACCTTGATCTTGGCATTTGGCCTACTTTTAAAAACTTTAACCTGGCCTATATTTCATTTTACTTTTACATATACAGCCTTGATATTTCACACATATACACCTCCTACCAAGACCTTTCATATTTGACCATGACCTTGGACCTTGTTAACTTGACCTTGGACTTTGACCTACATAAAATGTAGGCCCTTGAGGGGGCATATATGTTTTACAAACATCTCTTGTTTAAAGTATGTCTTGATGCCAAGATTGGTTATTCTAATGAGTATAAATACTATTGGTTTTTTTAAGTTGTTGCCAATAAGCGAGAAACACGCATTTAAAGTTGAGACATAATCGATAAATTGCATATAAATCCGAACTGTTGTCCACAACAATTTGGTCAATTTCAACACAAAATATAAATTTCTCGTAAACGGCGCAATATTTTGGCTTGAAATTTTCAGAATTTTCATAAGGATATATGGTCTTTCAGATAAAAATAAAAGTAAAATTTATGACAAAAAATTCTGAAATGTCACTTTAAGACCACAGAGGCTTACAAATGAACTTACACAGACATTTCAATAAGCCTTAATTTGGCATGAGACAAGTCATATGTTGCCAAAGTGGGTTGAAATACCATTTCTTTGATTTGTTGCATGTTATGTGCACTGATGTTAGAATTAATGAATTGTAATGTGGGTCAAGCTGTAGTGACAACTAAATGGATGCATCCTGGCATTGATTGAAGAGGCCTGGTTTCAATCCGCATCACATCAAAATCAGTGACCCTTTTTGCACATGCTGGGGCCGCAATTATGCTGAAAATGTATGTGTGTGTTCAGGTCTTTAGATAAAGGTGCCAATTGACAAACAGTTGGAGGTTTAGCTTTGCGCAGCTTGGGTATTATAGAACAATTTTATGTTTGTTACACACTCTCTTTTACAAGTTTCAGACATTCTGCATACCGTAAGTTGATGATTAAAACATGTCATTTTGGGTCTTTCTGCATGAAATTAATTTTTCCTGCTTAGAAATTGTTATTTTCTAAGTAAAAGTATTCATGCCTAAACCATTGAAAAATATGTTGGGCATTTAAGAAGCTCAAGTGATGCCTCTTTGCACATAGAAATATTGCAGAAAAGAAGAAATTTTCATCGGTTTTCTCTGTGTTTTCGAAAGCTGTTACTACAAGGGATTTTAAGAGCAGCAGGTTCTCTGTTTTAGGCATTGTCACTAAAGAGTATTTTTTCTGTTGGGTTTTGCTCATGCCTGATATTTGATAAAGAGTTGAAACTTAGTTGTAAAATAATTACAAAATGAAATGCTTTTGAAGATCCGACTAAAGTTAGCCCATTCCAACATACTGACGCTGTGTAACACCCCACATGAAGATAAGTGGTTGCAAAACATTGTGGAAAATGGAGTTGCTTGTGACAACCCATTTCTTTATTTGCCACACTGTTTTCTACCAAGACAGACCAGAAATGTAAAATTTCTTTTGCTTGAAATTCTTGTCTGCAATAACTTTCAACTCGGATCAGTCGAAAATTTTGTTGGTTGGTAATGGTTTTAAGATATTCAAAGAAGAGAAAAAGGTTTACTTTGTGAGCCGACACTCAAAATGGTAGACTGACAAGAGCAAATAATAATTTCATTAGTCTGTCCAAAATAGTGCTTCTTTTTGACATAATATTTACTCTGACATTTATGCACTACTTATGCGGAATTGTGGATGATGAAGACAATAGGGAATGGTTTTATCCAGTTAGGTATGACGTTATATCGGACAAACAATAATATTCGGTAGGTGTTGTTATAGAATCTCGTAACTACGGCTTGATTCAAGCCGTAGTTCAGAGATTTTATAACAACTCTGACGGTTTACCAATACATAACGTAACCCCAGTCTATTTTTAGCACAAAATTCATTGCTATTGTCTTAGCATGCAGTACTCTTGTTTATACGAGTCATTTCATGAAAAAAGAAAGGCTTATTTGCGGTTTATATAGAAGTTGTTCCGGTGTTTGAAATCTGAATGGCCTTAAAAACCTTCTTATGTTTGTTGATTTTGTTTCTGTACATCTGAATGCTATTGCACCTAGATAAATATTTTGGGTTTGTCTGAATTTGCAATCTGTGTTTAATACTTTAGCAAACAGCAAAATCTAGACTGTCCCAATTTAAAAGCTGTTGCAGACTACAACATGGATGTGGAGCACGACTGAAAGGCTTTGTGTAAAATATGGCACAGAGAAAATATTGAGGCAAAAGGAGAAAAGGCTGGTTTTGTCCCAATATTTTCCGAAGCTTTTCTCTAAGAGACGTCAAAAGGAGATCTTGCCTATTATGATAGGGATTAATCTGTATTTGAATGTTTTCAAACGAATGCATCAGAATAAGCCATATTAGTGTTATGGGACGCATAGTTTTGCCTCTGTGCTATTAGTGATCTGAACTGGTAGTGACTTGTACATGTATTTTGTTAATATTTTTATGACATAAAAACCTAAGATAAACAAGCATTTGTATTTGTCTTTGATCTAAGATTTTTCTGGGAAAATGTAATAATTAATGTAGTGCACCTAATGAGATTTGTCGTCAGAATAATTCCGACATCGCATGAATCTCATAAGGGATGCACTACCTTAAGATTTTTAGCTCACCTGAGCATGAATTGCTCAAGGTGAAGTATTGTGCTCACTCAATGTCAATTGTCTGTCTGTCAACAATTTGGTGTTTATACTCTAGCATCCATAAAAGTTGGCCAATATTAATCAAACTTGGTCAAAGCAAGTATGGTCATAAGTTCTAAGATGAGTTCGATTATTGCCCTGATTGAATCTGAAAGTCTGGAGTTATGTGCCCTTGAATGTAAAAAATAGCTAGTTTTGACTTTGTTTACACTGGAGTTATGTTCCCTCGAATTTTACTAAATTGACGTTTTTGACAGTTTTCGACTTTGTTTACCATCTATGATCTAGCATCTACAAATATTCATTAATCAAGACAAAACTTGAACACAATGTTGGTGACCATAAGGTTTTAGATTCATTTGATTTTCAATATGATCAGACTAGAAAGTCATGTTATATGCCCTTGACTTTTACAAAATTGCCATTTTTGACGGTTTTGCCTTTGTTTATTTACTCTCTAGCATCTACAAATATTGATTAATCAATACAAAACTTGGACACAATGTTGGTGACCATAAGATCTCAAGATTCATTTGATTTTCAATTTGATGGGACCAGAAAGTCTGTGTTATGTGCCCTTGACTTTTACAAAATTGCCATTTTTGACCGTTTCCGACTTTGTTTTCTCTCTAGCATCTACAAATATTAATCAATCAAAACATAACTAGGACACACTGTTGTTGACCATAAGGTCTCACATGAGTTTGATTTTCGGTCTGATCAAATTAAAAAGTCCAGAGTTATGTGCCCTTGAATTTTACAAAATTGACATTTTTGACCTCGTTTACACTCTAGAATCTACAATTATTGATCAATCAAGACAACTTGGACACAATGTTAGAGACCATAAGATCTCAATTGAGTTTGATTTTCACTTTGATCGGACCAGAAAGTCAAGAGTTATGTGTCCTTGAATTTGACAAAATTGCTGTTTTTGGCTGTTTTCGACCTTGTTTACACTCTAGAATCTACAATTATTGGTCAACCAAGACAAAACTTGGACACTATCCTGCTGATTATAAGACCTTGCATGAGTTTGAATTTTGCTCCAATCAAATGAGAAAGTTGTCAGTCATGTGCCCTTGAATTTGACAAAATAGCTGTTTCTACTCAAACTACCACAAATAATGAACAATGAAGACCAAATTTGGATATGATGTTGATTATGATAAGATTTTGTATTAATTTGAGAATAATCAGAATAGTATTTGCTCAGTTATCTGCCCTTCAAATTTTACTCTAACAACCTCAAATAGTGACCAATCAAGATAAAACTTGACATAATGTTACTGACCTTTAGTTTGTTTTCAGTCGTAAAGTCATAAATATTAATTGAATTGAACAAAAACTGTCGCTCATATCATTTTGGTTCAGGTGAGTGATGAAGGACCACCATGGTCTTCTTGTTATATTTACTAGCAATTTTACCCGTCTCGAAATTTGACCTTTGACCTCGATGACCTTGACCTATCCGGGGCTGACCTTTGACCTCGATGACCTTGACCTATCCGGGGCTGTACTCCACCTAATCCCGTCCCGTAACCCGTAAGCAATCCCGTCCCGTAACTTAAGCAATCCCGTCCCGTAACCCGTAAAAACGATAAATTTGACCTTTGACCTCGATGACCTTGACCTTTCAAAAAATGAACCCCTCAAGCTAATATCCGGGGCCGCCCTCCACCTTCCCTCCAAGTTTGGTGAAGATCGGTCCAAGGACCTGGGAGGAGTAGGGGAACAAACAGACAAACAGACAAACGTTGCTCAAATTATAGTATGATGTAGGAAAGGTCCTACTTTGCGCTCGAGACCAATATGAATGACATTGGGCTAGTGTATACACACAATTTGGTCAATATCCATTTTGTTCTTATGGGGCTTCTTCGTTGGCCGCATCAACTTGCATATATATACTACCAACATGGGCCATAATTGGACTGTATTCAGCCTTGTTTCAAACATTGACATGTTTTGACACCGCAAATGATGAAGTTTTGGAAAACATTGAAGGAAAAGAAGATAATGCAGATAACGTATCTGAATATTGGATATACATATATTAATTTATTGAGTCTTTTGGATGAGACTGCAAACCGAGGTCCTGTCTCCATATGACCTTAGTTGATGAGTGTTACGTTAAACAATATTTATGCCCCCTTTCGAAGAACTAGGGTATATTGTTTTGCAATTGTCAGTCGGTCTGTCCGCAGACCAAACCTTGTCCGGAGCATAACTCGAAAAGTATCAAAGGTAGAATCATGAAACTTCATAGGTGGATAGATCTCATTATGGAGAGGGGCAGTTCACAATAACCGTTACTCTGCCGATCAAATTTTTGGATTTATTTCCCTTTGTTGATTTTTATACGCCCGAAGGGTCGTATTATGTTATGGCCCCGGTCGTCCGTCCGTCTGTCCGTCCGTTAGCAATTTCTTGTGTGCGCAACTCCTCCTACAGTTTTCATCGGAATTTGATCAAATTTGCCACAATGAATCTCCATGGTGTCTAGTTGTGCACACCGCTTACGGAATTCAGATAACTCGTTTAGTTCTTGAATTATCTGCCCTTGAATTTTTTAAAAAAAATGCCCATTTTACTGACAAGCCCCTCTCGGGCGTATATGCGCCGCTTTGCGAAGCTCTTGTTAAACTTGATTCTTGTCCGGAGCATAACTCAAAAAGAATGTAAGGTAGAATCATGAAACTTTACAGGTGGATAGATCTCATTATGGAGAAGTGCAGTGCAAAAAAAACTAACTCTGCCGATCAAATTTTTGGAGTTATTGCCCTTTGTTGTTTTCACACCTAAGGTTTACAAACTGAGAATGAAAACACCACTTTCTAGCCATACGAAATGCATCAAATTACACACACTTGTAAATATACTTTACATAAATTGATTCACTGTGCCGGATTTCAAGATAATGCTTCAAGAAGAAAATAATTTACAAATATTATTTTACTCTATATTCAAATGCAAGGGAGGTAATTTTGAACATTTTTGTCAAATATTTTCATAAGTATACATTAATTCAAAATTCTTAACCATACAAAATGCTTATGTTTGTATTTGGAATGGAAATGTAACACAGTTTAGGAATTACTGGCGCTTTTCAAATTTCGCCTCTCGATCTGCATTTCATTCTCAGTTCGTAAACCTTAATTCTTAACCTGGCCTTTATCTCATGGCCTTTTACACATACAGCCTTGATATTTCTCACATGGACACGTACTACCAAGACCTTTTTACATTTGACCATGAACTTGGACCTTGTGACCTTGATCTTGGAGTTTGACCTACTTTTTAAAAAACTTTAACCTGGTCAATATATCATGTTCTTTTACACGTACAGCCTTGATATTTGACACATGGACACCTCCGACCAAGACATTTCACATTTGACCTTGTGACCTTGACCTTTGAGTTTGACCTACTTTTAAAGAATTTAAACTGGGCCTATATCTCGTGTCCTATTACACATACAGCCTTGATATTTGACACATGGATACATCCGACCAAGACCTTTCACTTTTGACAATGACCTTTGTCCTTGTGACCTTGACCTTGGTGTTTGACCTACTTTTAAAAATCTTTAACCTGGCCTTTATCTCATGTCCTATTACACCTACATCCTTGATATTTGACACATGGACTGCTCTGATCAAGACTTTTCACATTTGACTATAAACTTAGACCTTGATCTACTTTTAAAAAAATTAAACTAGGCCTATATCTCGTGTCCCATTACCTATACAGCCTTGATATTTCACACATGGACACTTCCTACCAAGACATTTCACATTTGACCATAATCTTGGACCTTGTGACCTTGACCTTGGAGTTTGACCTACTTTTTTAAAAACTTTAACCTGACCTCTACATCATGTCTTTTTACACATACAGCCTTGATATTTGACTCATGGACACCTCCGACCAAGACCTTTAACATTGGACCATAACCTTGATCTACTTTTAAGAATAATTAAACTAGGCCTATATCTCATGTCCTATTACCTATACAGCCTTGATATTTCACACATGGACACCTCCTACCAAGACCTTTCACATTTGACCATGACCTTGAACCTTGTGACCTTTACCTCGGAGTTTGACCTCCATCAAATGTAGGCCCTTGAGGGGGCATATATATTTTACAAATATCTCTTGTTTCTAATAAATATTTAATTACGATTTGGTATTCTGTGCCACATTCGAATTAAGACCGGTCCATAGTCAAATGTGTCCTATTCAACCTATTCCCACATGACGCCTCTCAAGATAATGGTGTTTTAAACATTGTGGAAAATGAAGAAATTATTTTGAAAAGCAATTCCTTCATTTAGCACAAAATCCCCTTAAAAAAGTAAAATTCCATTCACCTAAAATTGTCTGCGACATCTTTGAATTCGGATCAGTCTAAAACTCGACCATTTGGTAATGGTTAAAGAGGTATAGTAGCGTATCATCCAGTTTTGAATGGCTGCTCTTTATTTCTATAGCCAAACTCTACTCTTAATTAACCCCTGACCAAACAAAACCTGATTTTTGATGTCCTTAACAGAAGAGGATAAATTAAAAACATTGAGACAAAAGAAGGAAATGATGATAATCAGCGTTTCTTGCATTTGTCTCAAATCTCAGAGCCATATCGTACACAAAACCTGTCTTTATCAACATTTATTTTGTCGTCTGCAGCAGTTTTCAAATTGGACCAACCTCAAAGTTTGTCGTTTTGGAAAGGGTTAAAACATTCTTCAAATGTCAGCATCTATTCTATATTCTATGCCCTTAGCTTTAGTTCTATGAATCGCCAACCACGTCCATCAGACGTTCATACTTTGTGGACGCAGAATTTTGTGTTATCGGACACAAGGGTCTTGAGCTTTGAAATTGCGTATACTTGTAAATCGTCTAACTCATTACCACACAACGATTCTTTTTGACTCCCCAAAACATATAGGCTTTGGAAAAAATTGTGGAAAATGAAGAAAATGCTTGTGACAAGCAATTTCTTCATTTCCCACAATGTTTTCTACCACAAAAGATAGCAAAAAATTAAATTGTATTCACTTGAAAGTGTCGTCTGCAACATCTTTTGATTTGGACCAACTCAACATTTTGTCGTTTGGTAATGGGCTAATTGACATCTAGCAGTCACGTATACATAGTTTGCGTTCACAACACGACCGGAGCACGTCCAAAGAGGGTAATTCGCACAGCATAACTGTGGACGTGGAATTGCATGTGACCAGGCCTTTACAGATGTTCATTGATAATGAGCGGATAAGTCGTTCGTTTCAAGAAGCAAGGAGGGAAATCTTTTGCATTGTCGTAAATGAAAAAAGACAGATTTGAGAAGCTCGAGTATTGTCTTCCGGTGGAAAAGTTACCTTCTGAAACGTAAAAATTATACTCGGTAAGCAAAATACAGACTCGATAAGCGAAATGTGGAAATAAGACATCATTTTGCCGTTGTGTTGCACAAATGTCGTAATAATACACAGCGACGTAAATATGACGTCAGAACGTCAACGTTAATTAGTCGTCATTGACAGCAACGCTACAGTAGGAAATGAGTCTAAAGTAGATTTATTCCTGTAGGAATGAGTGATCGTGAGTTGGACAATGCGTCCACAAGTACACCACAGCCGCCGGACAATAAGGCAGAAGGCGGGGAACGAAACTTAGGTAGGATATCAGATTTGTTTGGTCTTCACTTTATACATTGACTCGAATTTTCCTTGGACTGAAATGGTCTATCCATGCAAGTGTCTTGAATATTCAAACGTGATTTTTTTGTTTGTCCGAATGTAGGCCCTACGTCAATGCATGTTTACTTGACGAAAATCATCTCTGTTACATGTATTGCTGAATCGTATGAATCGAAAGCATAACTACTTCTTCCTGTGTTTCCGTAATTGTTTCAAACTAGAGCTGACAAAAAATCCTTGTGGCATTTGATCCAGATCACACTGTACATACGAACAGTTAGAGAGAGCATGATCCAAGCTAACATTTTAAATCATTATCAAACGACAAAAAATCGACTATTTCAATTTGAATGAAGTTGCAGACGACATCTTCAAGTTACTGAAAGTTTACATTTTTGGTCAATAGATTTAGGTAAACAAAATTGTGGCAAATAAAAAATTTGCTTGTCACCACTATCTTGTGGGGAGTCAAAAACAATTTTGCGTGGGAATGACTTAACCCATTACCACGCAGTGACTCCTTTTGACTCCCAACAAGATAATGGCTTTAGAAAACATCGTGGGAAATGAAGAAATTGCTTGTGACAAGCAATTTCTTCATTTCCCACGATGTTTTCTGCCAAAAAAGACCAACATATTTTGAATTTCCTTAACTTAAAATTGTCGTTTGAAACATCTTTGAATTTGGACCAGTCAAGAATTTGCCGTTTGGGATTGGGTTAAAGCTTCTTCGTCATCAGTAGTTTAGCTGTTAAGCGTTCGGTGCTGGCCAAAATCAGACTGTACATCTGAGTCAATGGTTGTTAAAGATACCATTAAAACTCCATTTTCCTAGAAAAGGGTCAAAATTAGCACTGTCTTTGTGAACATTTTAAAAATTTCTTATCTGGCTGATCTTTAATTAACCCAAACACAAAACGACAAAATTTGGACATGTCAAAATTCTGTTGAGTACTGGAGATTGACTTTATTTCTGAGAAAAAAAAATATCCAGTAGAAAAAGTGTTGCAGACGACAAATTGGTCTGAGTGTCAGATTGAAAATTCTTTTTGATGAGATGGAAAAATCTAGAAAGGGGAGAAAATATAGTATGGATAACGTCTACGGACAAAATAATCTCGATTCTGGTAAAATATTTTGCAATAACTTTTTTATTTCTGCATCATTTTTCAAAAGTTTTTTTTTTGCATGTACCCCGCCTTTTGGACTCTCTCATCGGATGTATGACTTGTTACAAGATTCTTAGTACTTTTCCCAAAATATTATCCCAACCGAACGGAAAGCGAAATGATTACAACTACGACTTAGAAAGTTATTGCACAATTTCTTACATGAAGCGGGACAAATTTGTCCGCGTTCGGTATCCATCCTATAATGCACAATCTCCACCATGAAAATGACATATGAGTCTAAAACCTCCGTCTGCAATTGGCACAAACCGATCTATTTTAGCAAAATACACTCACAATATCAATCCCTATTATATACAATAATTTCAGATGTGGTGAATCTGTCCAGTCAGCTGACCGATATGGAGATACTATCCAAGAGGAAGGCCAAGAAACGTGTCCGGTTTGAGCTGCCTGAACTGGAAAAAAGGCCTGCTTCCAGCCAAGATTTTGCGTCTTTCCGGAAACTTGCCAGGGTAAAACAAAGAAAGATTGTAAAGAAGGCGTTAAGTCTTGGAGAAGCGTTTTGCCTAGGCGATTCCCATTTGCAACGTGATGAGAAACATAAAGATCAACTAAAGCACTCGCTTGAATCACATAAAGGTGAGGACATTGTTCTTTCCAACGACATTCTGAATAATGATCAAAATAACGAAGATCAAACAACTGCTAAACGTCTGAAGCTAGAAGTTGTGGTTTTGGATGATAAAAATAATAACTCGTCTGCTTCTGCTAAACAATGCCTCAGACGGAAACTTCTGTTACATCGGCGACGTAAATTTGGAAAGATTAAGAAGATAAAACCAAATGTACGAAGCGTTAAGAAATCCATGTCAACAATTAAGAAGAAGTTGTTGAAGAAAGCAAAGGTGCTAGCAACAAAGAAAAGAAAGCGAAGCGCAGAGGATAACAAATACATTAGCCATAGTTCTAAAAAGTCGAAAAGCATGAACGCCAGTAAATCGAAAAGTAAGCAATCTCAGAACAGCAAAAAGAAACGTGCTTCAAGCTCTGTCAAGAGTCGTCATATGAAGAAGCATAAACTCAAAAAGTCCAAATCGTCTTCCAGACAAACGAGCAAAGGATCTAGATTAAAGAAGAAACCAAAATCGTCAAACAAAACAAAGCGAAGTGTTTTGGTAGCGAAATCGCTTAAAAAGAAGGCATTGAAAAGAAAACTTGCTCTCAAGCAAAAGCAAAAACTTCTGGCTGCAAAAAGAATAGCTAGAAAGAAGGCCCTACTCAAAAAGAAACTCGCGGAAAAACGAAAGAAGAAGGAAAGTAAGAAGTGTAAATCCTGCCAAAAATCAACGATTGAACGTCAAAAGAAACCGAAAAAGCCTCGTTTTATCCCGATAATTCGCGAGGAAGAAGTGAGCAATTCCATGTGCGAAAGTTTGTTGATCTACCGAACAATACAGAGAGCCAAGACTGAACATTTACACTGCTGCTCCGATAGATGTTGGAGGGATTGGGAAGAATTAGATATAGAAGATGTCTATATCGACTTTGAATAAAATGTAAATTTTTGTTTTGGCTTTGAATAAAATATTTTTGTCGTTTATTTTTGGATTTTTTTTATATTTTATTCAAATTCCCGAATCTTGCCCCTTGTGATGATTCATCTGAATATGGGTTTAACCGTTTAGAATAACTCCAAGGAAGATAAGAAATGCTGATAAATTATCTTTTCTTTCCCCCGAGGTGTTCTATTCTCGGACATGAATATCATTTTTCAAAGAACTTTGCATTGTCGAGGCACATATAACACGGTGGGGATTGTGCATGCTGGGATGGATAACGAATACGGACAAAAATAATCTCGAATCT
This sequence comes from Fragum sueziense, assembly GCA_963680895.1. NCBI lineage: Eukaryota > Metazoa > Mollusca > Bivalvia > Cardiida > Cardiidae > Fragum > Fragum sueziense. Next base: position 64,335,192 of record OY804592.1, read on the forward strand.
TGTCAAATATTTTGCAATAACTCCTTTATTTCTTTGTCGATTTTCAAAAGGTCTGTTGCATGTACCCCGCCTTGAAAATCTCTTTCCTCGGATACATGGATTATTTGTGGTATCCTTTTAATTTTTCTAAAAATTGATCCCAAGTGACCAGAATACGAAATGATAACGACTACGGCAAAATAAGCCACGCTTCAGGTAGGAAATTGTGCAATAATTTTCTTATTTCTGTGTCAATTTTCAATCGGTTTGTTGCATGTACCCCGCCTTACTGATCGCTTTCCTCGGGTGTATTACTTATTTGAAAACTCCCCATATTTTCCCCAAAAATTGATCCCAACTGACCTGAAAAAAAACGATCAGATTTTTTGTCGTTTTTCTGGTCGGTTGGGATCACTTTTCGCAAAAAGTACAAAAAGGTTTCGTGTAAAGCATACATCGGAGGAAAGAACTCAGTAAGGCGGGGTACATGCAACAAACCGTTTTTGAATTGACGCAGAAATAAGGAAGTTATTGCAAAATGTCTTGCCTGAAGCGAGGCAAATTTGTCCGTAGATTTACCCATCCCAGCATGCACAATTCCCACCGTGATATAATGAGAACATGGCGATAATTAAGAAATATCATTATTTTTATTCAACTAAAATATTTGTAACAAAATACATAGATCTACAAAGTTGAATAACAAAATAAGCATTTTATAATGAAGCTTGACAACTATTATGTCTCTAAATCAAAACGGGCTTGGATAAGGGAAACGGGCCAATAAGACATTGAGACCTACATGTACATGGATTCAGATAAGCTTACACATAACTACAATCTGGTCAGGGTCGATAGTTGCATGACACTTTATCCCGACTCCTTTCCAAAAACAGCAATGTTTTACAGTGTCATAATTTGGCAGGTACTGCAAAGAACACAATGTATGTGATAAGAAATGTGTAATATGCTAGAAAATAATGGGGCAAAATGGGAGTATGTTGATTATCAACATTTTCTTCTTTTGTCTCAATGTTTTCACAGTCACTTTCTTTTCGATGCATTAATAGGCGTCAAATGGGAAAGGGTCACATTCCATGAAAAAGTGTTTTGTGGCGAAAATATGGATCTTGATCGGACTCTGTGTATGTACAGGCTGATCTGGATCCGTGTTAGTATCAAATGTCGTACAAGCCATTTTCCATATCCAAGATTAAATAACCATTATAAATGTATGAAGTTAATAATGAAAAGATATTTTGGAGGATAGAGTATTGCGAATAATATTATTGTATAATTATGCTGCCTTGTTATGCATTTGTGACCCGTCACGCTAAAAGGGACCTTATCCGACCTCCAAAAACCCAAAGTTTGACAAACTTGTCAGACTCAGCACAGGTCAACCAGATCCCGTATGGAAAATATGAATAAATAGTAAGAAAGGAAAAATCCTCCGGAATTACAAAATTACATAAAAGTGAAAAATATCGGCCCTAGTCTGGCTGCGCGGACTGTGCAGACTGACTGGGGTCGATATTTTTCACAAAACCCATAAGGTCCCTTTTAGCGTGACGGGTCACATTTTTTAAAACATTTCCTTACTGATCAATGTTTAGACTGTTCCAAATTTAACCTTACTGCATACCACCTGGATTCATATAGACTATAGCGATCTCAAATGCTTTAACCCTTTCCCAAACAAGACCTGGTTTTGACGACTTAAAAGGAAAAGGCTTGCGAAAACATTGAGACAAAAGAAGAAAATGCTGATAATCAGCATTTTCTCCTTTTGCCTCACTATTTTCTGAGCTATTTTGTACACAAATCATATTTAATTACATCCAATTTGTCGTCTGCAGCAGCTTTCATATAAGACCACCCTAAATGTTTGGCAAAGAGTTTACAGGCCTTTTCCAGATTCCAGCTCATGCATACGAGAGATTCGTACACGGGGACTCCGGCATTCTTTAAACCTTTCCCAAACAACAAAATTTTAGACTGCTCCAAATTAAAAGATGTTGCAGACGACAATTTCAAGTGAATGAAATTTAAAAAAGATTGATCATTTTGGGTAGAAAACATTGTGAACAAGATGTGTTTGTGAAACACAAATGCCCCCGAAACGGCCATTTTTCTAAAATGTTAAATTTTCGTGGAGTAAATGGTTATTAAGGGTTAAGGGATGACCTTGAGGAAGGTCAAATTGCTTGAAACAGATAGATATCATTGAAAGGAAGTTGCATACCCAATTTGAGCTTTGTATGTCAAATACTTTTGGAGAAAAGGCAAAGGTTAAGTTTTCGGAGTAAAAGGTTAAGTTTTCGTAGAGTAAAGGGTTAATAAGGGTTAAGGGATGACCTTGAGGAAGGTCAAATTGCATGGACCAGATAGATATCATTTAAAGGAAGTTGCATACCAAATTTGAGCTTTGTATGTCAAATACTTTTGGAGAAAATGCCAAGGTTAAGTTTTTGGAGTAGAAGGTTAAGTTTTCGTAGAGTAAAGGGTTGATAAGAGTTAACGGATGACCTTGAGGAAGGTCAAATTGCATGGAACAGATAGATATCATTGAAAGGAAGTTGCATACCAAATTTGAGCTTTGTATGTCAAATACTTTTGGAGAAAATGCCAAGGTTAAGTTTTCGGACAGGCGGACGGACAGACAGACAGACAGACAGACGGACGGACACGAGTAAAACAATATGCCCCCGATCTCTCGATACGGGGGCATAAAAATGAAGAAATTGCTTGTGACAAGCAATTTCTTCATTTTCCACATTGTTTTCCAAAGCTGTTAACTTGTAGAAAGTCAAAAAGAGTTACTGTGTGGTAATGGGTTATACCTTTCCCAAACGACAAAAATTTAGACTGGTCCAATTCCAAAGCTGCTGCAGATGACAAAATAAACACTAATAAATATAGAATTTGTGTAAAATATGACACAGGAAATATTGAGGCAAAATAAAAAAATGCTGATCATCAGCATTTCTTCTTTTGTCTCAATGTTTTCTCAGGGCGGCGTCAAAATCAGGTCTTGTTTGAGAACGGTTTAACTTCACATCTTTAATTGATAAATCTAACAACAGAATAACACGAGATTCTTGACCCCCATACTTCAGCTGCCCTCGACATCTCAACAAAACATGGTATATTGTAGAAACTGAAATAAAAGATATATGAAGAAATCGGTTTGGGACTACTAGAACTTTATCAAACGTATGTTTCCTGAAATCATAAATTAAATCGTAAAAACAAAATCGGCAAAAATCAATACTGCACGATTCTTGAACTGACATTATTTTGATTTAAATCTCAAATGTTACGTTTGGCCTAATAAACAGCATATTGCAAGGAAATTACAATTTATGTCCATGAAGTACCGGAAGACATTATTTATTTCTTTTTCAAATAAATATCACAGTAATTACAATTTGCTAAAATGTACATGTATATTTATTATAATTATTCGATATTTAAGATATAGAAGTAGGCTACGAAATTTGAATGATTTAGAACAAGATACAAGATGATATTGATGACGCTTACTTCATTTCTAGTAAACTGTGCCACATCATCAGGTCCCCCAGTCTTCTCATGCTGGGTCTGGAATATGTCTGAAAAATCAAAAAATATTATAATTCCATTACCACTGCAGCATGTTTTCTTTCTAGTTACAAATCACGAAAGACAAAGAAAATCAGCGATTCTTTCTATCATTTAACTCTCATGGAAACGTTGTCATCAGCATTGACTTTAGATTTCGACTAGTTGCTGTTGTTTGGAAATAAGTTTACAACAAAGTTATCTGTCGGAAGTAAGGCATCTTCGCAAGCCAAGGGTTCTACCTCCACTATGTTCCTTACGTTCGTAAGGAACAAAGTGGAAGTAGAATCCTTGGCTTGCGAAGATGGAAGTAAGGTGGAGAAAACACATTTGGCTTAAGCTGCAAAATTTTCATTACGTTCCATAACAATATCGTCTTCATCAAGGGAATATATTTTAAGAGACAAAGTGTTGAGTGGTCTGGAGTATTTGTCACTGTTCTAAAAATGTAAAGACTCGACTTACGGAACATGGCTACTAGTTTACACATGACGATGATAAAGTCTTCTAGGTTGATCTTTCTAGACCTACTACCATACCGTCTAACGATCGATGTTAACACCATCCTGCTGACAGGGAAACCTGGAAATAATGTACCATGCATGATATAGGGAACAATTTTATCCAGCTAACCGTAACGTAATTTCGGACAAACAATAATATTTCGTAGGTGTTGGTATATAATCTCGTATATTCTGTTTTTATTCGGGAGACAGGGCGGAGCTTAGTAAACGGTTCATTCCATTTAAGCTTGGGGAGAAACAGCCTTCTCGATTAGCGGTTATTCGTCGGTATTGTTGCAAAACATTATACCTACAGCGTGAATCAATCTGTAGCTACGAGGTTTTATGACAACACATTTTACAATCGCGCAATATGTTCATGCTCGTGCCGCACGTTTTTTTCTCTTCTATCAACCAAGGTATCGAGAAATAATTTCGTCGAATAACCTCTTTACTTAGCCACACCCTGTCAGGTGAATAAAAACGGAATATAACTACGGCTTGATGCAAGCCGTATATTTCATAAAAACACAGACGGTTTATCCAAACATAACAGTAAACCCAGTCTGTAGTAGAGAAATCGTTGGGCACATTGCATTGAGAAAATATAATAATATCGAATACAATCCCGTTTTCCTTTTCCATCGATACATTTTAAAGCGTTGATCACTCCTATATTGCAACATTTGAAAGTTGAACGCGAAAGTCTTAAATACCTACCTAAAGCATTAAACATAGATCCTAGTTCTATCGTATCAACTGAGTTGGACTGGTCCTTATCAAACTTCTTAAATACAGACTGAAATCAGAGAGTCCAAATTTAAGATTAACGAACTCATTTTACAAATATATACTGAACTTCGAAATCATATTATAAGGATAGAATGATACACGTCATAATTAGGCCTAAAGTCTATGCGTGTCCATAAACTCTATGATCAAGTATTATGAACTTGGATCTAGAAAAGCTTTTGAAACTATCGTAGAAAAAGACAGCATTGTATCTATGTAAAGTCTAATCAGGACCCATGTCATTCTTTTACGGCTGCTACAAGTAATGAAAAGGCTATAGGAGAACTACATCAACATGGATCTTATTTAGCCCGAGTCCGAGCTCAAGCTAATTCAGATCCAAGTTGATCTCAATTGCCACAACGGTACGAAGATTACTTAAGACTCAATTACGGATTTATTAAGTATCAGAATTGCTGTATTAAATTATCAAGTCACGACAAATATAATTATAAGTAAGTTACCTTGATAATAAGTATACCTTAAATTGTTAAAAGCAAATACATGTAATGTAATTTATCATATGTATGACATCGTATTGAAAAGTAACTTTCAGTTGATGATTAGTCTAGTGTAGTTGCATGCTATACAAATACAATGATATTATATACAAGATGTTAAAATTTAGATACAAAGTTGTATATAAATGTACGTATGGTCGCTTTTCAAGAAAAACCTAGTAACTGCAGTTTAAAACAAGCTGCAGTTACGAAGTTTTTGTTGAAAAGCATCGATATACACGTTAATCTAGCCATCGACGTCCTTAGAATCATTAAGATGTGATCACCTCTGAAACTAACCATATAACTTTTAACTTCTTTATAAACAGCCTTAGCTTCTTCCATGTTTAAATAGCCTGTCATATCTCGCTATAATCGCATTGTTAAGGGAAAAATGACGAAACAATAATGCAATAATAAACCTTGTAGGTTGTAGATTTAAAGAAAATGCGCTTTTCCTATTCAAGTCAGCATCTTTTTTACCACCTTTCATTTGTAACAGTTATGGTTATTTGGGAGATCTATTCGTTACAAAGTGAAAATATGTGCACGCGCGCTACGATTCCTACAAATCTCTTTGGTCATAGATAATGCTGTGCACCAAAAGCCATGCTCGGACAGCACCTAGATTGTTCTGATGGCCACATTTCTGGCACGAGTCCCTGTTTACCATAATGTGACTCCTTGGTAAGTGACAGAAATTTGCTAGACAAGTCCAATGTTTTAATATATCTTGGATCCAACAAAAATGACCGTAAACAACATTCTTTTCTAAATAAATTTTTCATATCAATAGACTTTTCTGTATATTGAACTTGTACAGGACAAATCACTTTTTATTATCTTCTGTTATATTCGATCTATTTGTAGGAATACAACATGTATTAAACATATACACAGTAGGCATAAAAGCAGAAAATTCCCACTTTTAAATTCTATATAAATGGCATTTAAAAAGCAAAGACCAGCAGTACCCAAGCTTATTCTATTGCATGCACTGATTCTACTTGAAAGCAGTGTAATTGTATAGATGATCTTGCAATTCATTGAGCTGCTATACATGAACGCTCTTTTTTCAATCCAAATGTCCAGGTAATCAGTAAGGTAATTGATATAATCAAACGGCTAATGTCTACAGTGATATCGTTTCGATGCTAAACGAACTGCGTACGAGTACTTGGAATGACAATGTAATTATACAATTTTGAAGCACAGAAAGCAGTGAATCCGCAAAATTCTTCTCGCATGGCCCATTACATCACCCTAGATAATGATACGCCGTGTTATTGTTACAAATACAAGATGTCCGCGTTTCTACACAGTCAAAGCTACAAGATTACAAGTTTATATATGTCTGGTATATATGTATCTGGCAACATGCTGCCCATAACCTACCGAATACACCCTAACTTGGTCAAACACTTTCAACGCTTGTTCTATAGACAGATAACCACTTTTATTCATCTCACTCAGTAAAGGAAAATTGCAAAGGTAAGCAGAGTTGGTAATTCCTATTTCCAGGGCGAGTTACGTATACAGTAGCATATTTTTAATTATCTGTTGTATGTATGTAGAATTACAATGTGAGGAGATAACCCTCTGGTTGCATGGTACAAAGTTATCATACAGTTTTCAACATTTCGAAGTTAAACATTTGGCCTGTTCCTACAAATGACAGCATTTTCTTCGGTAACTAGAAGACCTGAAGGTCTTGAATCGTTCCACAGGCCTGAGATTCTTTAAATATTTAATCCAAGTGTTGATTAGCTAGTGAAAACAAAGTCACAATTAGCATTTTTTTCAAATTGAAAGGCATATAACTGAGGATTTATCTTCCTATCAAGCTAAGAATCACACTAATGCAAGATCTTAACTTCGTCTACATCATGTAACTCATGTTTAAGTTTTGAAGTGCTTGTTCAATACTTGTAGATATGGTACAGAGAGAAAAACGAAGTCGAAAATAGCAATTTTGTCAAATTCTAGGGCACATAAAACTGGATTTAAGATTCAGATGATGCTGAAAATTATATCCATGCATGATCTGTTAGCCAGTAAGATTGTGTGAAAGTTTCATATTGATTGGGAGATATTTATGGCTGTTTGAGTAAAAATAAGGTCAAAAATGGTAATTTTGTCAATTTCAAGGGGACATAACTCATGATGTAAAGTTCAGATTAAGCTGAAAATTACACTCTGGCAAGAACTTATGTTCACAAATATTGTGTCAATGTCCTGTCTTGATAGGTCAATATTTGTAGTTGCTAGAGTGAAAACAAAGTCAAAATAAAGCCGAAAATGACAATTTTGTCAATTTCAAGGGCACATAACTCATGATATAAAGTTCAGATCAAGCTGAAAATTATACCTAGCACAGATCTTATTGTCATCAACATTCTATAAAAATTTTGTCTTGATTGGTAAATATTTGTAATAGCTAGAGTGAAACTCAAGTAAAAATTGGGCCGAAAATGACAATTTTGTCAATTTCAAGGGCACATAACTCATGATATAAAATTCAGATCGAGCTGAAAATTGCACTCAGTCAAGATTTTATTGTCACCAACATTTTTACCAAGTTTTGTCCTGATTGTTTGATTTTTGTAAGAGCTAGAGAGAAAATAAAGTCAAAACAGCCATTTTTTTCAATTCAAGGGCAGATAACTCAAGACTTTCTGATTCAATCAGCATTAATTTGAGGAATCTGATAGAGGATCACCCAAGGATCATTCCTGTGAAGTTTGATTGAAATCCGTCCAGTAGTTTCTGAGGAGAAGATTTTTAAAGAAAAAGTTGACGACCGGACGCACGGACGGACGGACGGACAGACGCACGCACGACGGACACAGAGCCATGACAATAGCCCGCTGGCCTGAAGGCCAGTGGAGCTAAAAAAGAAGACATGGAACAAACAAGAAACATTTTTTATGTTGGGTTCGCACCCGTTCAGAAAATAGTAATTTGCTGAATATTCAAGATTGTGATATGGCATAGTACACAAAAGGATACGTCCATTAGAGTAACTAAACTTCTACAAGCCTCTCGGTTGAATGCAATTGGCTGCTTCAATTCTACAATAAAAAGAAAATACATGATAATTATATAGCACAGGTAAAAATGAGTACCTTTCAAGGCTTTCATTTTTAAACACTGATGACATCTGGTATATATATTACAGGGATTTATCAATAATGTCTTTTAGAAATTCTTTATTCGTGAAAATCTATTAACAAAGCAGCATTTTTTATCGTCAAACATTAAATCTACAAATAACTAGTCACAAAGTCTTACCTTTTCCAGTTGCTTCTAACAGAAAACCCTTCAATTCTTTAAAGTCCATCTTCCCGTCTTCTCCAGCATGTTTCTGGTATAATGCTGATATGGCATCTTGGCTGGGAACAGCTGGCTATAAATATATCAACACTACCACGTAATATATAATTGGCGTAAAACAACCTTATTTCATGAAAGAATATCATATTGTCATTTCCAAGTAGCAAACAATTATTAATCTGATGTATGACTTAGCACTACCTATACCTGTATCAATGAACTATCTATTTCGCGCTGCCATGAGACACATCAACATTTTAGTGTTGGAAAATGTCCTGCGATAAATTTCCTATATGCAGAATGATATAAAGTTTTTCATTTATATATTGAGCTGTCTACTTTTAGGGAAAGAGTTGGAGTTAGGCCTTACTCATTACGGAATAGGCATAAGGGATCAGTATACTTGCCACTGTGGGACTGTTATTTTCGTCCATAACTCTGAAAGAAAACAAAATCTCTGTTTGAAAAGAAACACTGACAACAAACAATGCTACATACAATGTATTACGATGATCATGTAGTTATACAAGACTCACCCCACCCTACCCAATAACTGAAATGGGCTAATTTATATACAATAACACTTTACAAGGTTACAATACATGCCATCCTTATTTGTAAGGGCAAATGCCAAAAGACATATCTACTGCTAGATGTAGTCTATATTCATTTTGTTTATAATATTTCGAGATATTAATGTCATGGACATTATTGTTTGGTAATTGACAGTCGCCGACAGCCTAACAGCCTATCTATCAATCGACTTCTTACCCATGTCTTACCCGGTCATTAATCTAATGCTATTTCCAATACGGAATACTTTATTTGCCCAAGACAAATAAATGAGCCGGGATCTGGAAAAACGTCCCTTATAGCATTTTTAAAAATTGAGTTTGCAAGATCAGCCTGTTGACAAATGGAGTCCAATATGCATCAATGTTGCTCTCTTTAAGTTACTACATGTCACGAAGAAGCTATTAGAGAACAACATGGATCCTGATCAGACTGTGCGTATGCAGAGGCTGATCTGGAGCTATGTTGGGCTCAAAAGCCTTAAGGGACGTTTTTCCGGATCCTGGCTCAATTATATCATTGTTTGTCTGAGAGATTTTCTTAAAACAAAGATGTAACAGGTCCGAAAGTTTTCCACTAAACAAGTGCGATTGGTTCAGTACATCTTTTATATCACTTACTCAGCTTCCACTTCCTTTTCAGTAAATATTCTCAGCAGAAACTCGGCTTCCTGGCCCGGGTCGAATGTACTGGGTATGATGACATAGTAACCGGGCTTGAGTTCGAATCTCGTCATGACCTCTCTATAGAACTGGTACGTTCCCGATCTCTCTCGCCGGATAAGAGCTCCCCTGGGTAGAGCCTCGCCATTCAAAGGCCGCCGCCTCGGGTCTCGAATCTGATTTTAGAATGATATATAGATCTATACAAAATACAATAATATATGTCTTAGAAGCTGGAAATTGCAAAGGGATACCATTGACATTTGAAAGCAATGCGGATTATATCACACTTCTCCTGTACAAAGTCTTTTCAGATACACAGATCCATGTTGCTCTCTGTCAGTCTCAGACGGTAGGCCTAATGTAGATGTTATACGACAGCAGCATTCGGATTCGATTAGACTGTGCGAATACACAAGCTGGTTTGGATCTATGATGATAGGCCTACCTTACGTTCCCTTTTCTATGTATCGATATAAATATCTGGGTAATATTTTTCATATCATTTTTTAATTAAATTGTCTGTAAAAAAAGTTTGCACATGAAATGTATGCGAATATAGATTTTTCTATATTTAATTGGACTGATCCGCAGCAAATAATATTCGAGGTCCATAATTACTACACCTTGAATATCGCTGCTTTTCAACACAATCCTCGTAACTGCAGCTTGTTTTAAGCTGAAGTTACGAGGTTTTTGTTGAAAAGCGACGTCATACATAAAATGAGCAACAGTCACAGCAGCTTACCTCGAATACATCATAACCTATTGCAATTTTGTTTAAGTCTGTTGTAGCGCTCTCCTTTTCCATCAATGAAACAATCATGGTACATTTATTCACGCCGTCTGTGGAATCTGGATCTTTCAGGTGAATCTGGAACTGGGGATTCCTCCAAAATAATTCTGAAAAGTGAATTCAAGTTATACTGGTGAGCGCGAATTCAAGATACATTGTATTTATGTTCATTTGCGTAAATACGAGTATATGATTGTAGAAATCGAAATGGGCCCTTACCACGAAAAAAAAATCAACCCGCAAAGATACATACACTTACAGTATGTACAAACGAACGAGACTGGGAGATGCCTTTCAGCCATCGATGTACCTTGATATGTGTAACCATTTTTAAATCAATCCATTGAGGGAAAATGAATCATGTATTTGGTGAAAAATGTACATTTTTCTTTAACAACACTCTAGCAGATTTAGCACAAAACCAAATTGTACATGCATACAATTTCACGTACGCTATCTTTTACAAATCTATATAGTATGTACCAGTGATCATGTTCAACATCCAGCAATATTCGCAGTTTCACAAAACAATCGACCACAAAACAACCGATCTGACTGGTCGATCAATTGGTTTATCAATTGGAAAATATATCGTTGGTGGGGAGTCAAAACCTCGTAACTACAGCTTGAATAAGCTGTAGTTACGATGTTTTGACTTCCCACCGACGATATAATGGACAATATGATAGAGAATGCCCTGATGTTCACGTTAGAAACACACCTTGATATGGCGGGTTACCACAACCTCCCGCAGTCACGCCTTTAATCCAGGCATCATGATACACCGTCACACTCCAGTTAGCCTTGTTCTGAAGAAAACGTAAATTATGCACCTTCAAGACGTTTCTAAAAGAATGCTGTTTTAACCCTTTCCCAAACGACAAAATTTTAGGGCGATCCAATTTGAAAGCTGCTGCAGGCGACAAAAATTATGACAATAAAGTCATGATTTGTGTAAAATATGGCACAGAAAATATTGAGACAAAAGGAGAAACTGCTGGTTATCAGCAGTTTCTTCTTTCGTTTCAATGTTTTCCCAAGCCTGTTCTATAAAAGGCGTCAAAACCAGGTGTTGTTTGGGAAAGGGTTAATATATAAACTTTATATTTCTGTCCTACATAAAATGTATATGTTCTTTTATCTTACCAGTGGCCCTGTGAATTTGTAATATTACCCCAGGTTGGCTACATATCGTCGCTTTTCAACAACAAGAGCTATCCGAAGACAGCGCGCTCGACTTTCTAAGTTGCTTAGTATAAAGGGGGCATAACTCCAAATAGAGTGGTCCAAGGGTCATGGGCCCTGATAGTAAGGTAGAGGGTGTGATGGTGAATAAGTATTCCAACTTTGGGTTGAATCCCTTTGATAGTATGGAAGTTATTGATGTTTGAAAAAACTTTAACCCATTAATGACCCGTGTCCTTTATTTAGTACGGTTATGGAATCTGGTTTATGTCAACAGTTATCAGTGTTGAATTGCTATTATCTCTTTATTGTGACTGAAATATTAGTCTGTTGGATCAGGTAACACCAATTTAGAGATGAAACAGAAACATTTCATAGTCATTTATATGATTAGACTGTTGAAAAAGGGACAAATTTTTGGTATAGTGAAAATGACAAAGAAAAGATAGGCAATATTTATGTCCTTCAAAAGCTGTTGATGAAATTAATCCAAATTAGCTATTATAATGTAGATTAGTGTCTCTTTTATACAAGCCAATACAAAAGTAATGTATATTTGATATGTTTCCATGTTTTTTTTCACTTGTGATATAACGTCCCACATTTAGGACGATGGTCACTAGAGTATACCAAATATGAGTTCGTATGAATATATGCGTTTCAAGTTCTAACGTTTTTACTGACATTAAATCATCATTTATTATTCAGAAATTCAATTTAAATGAGGTGCTACATCTTCTGGAAGATGACAACGCCCTTCAAGAAGCCCAGGTCCGTAGGAATGGGGGGTGGGGGGGGCTAGGGGGACTTACTAAAGTTGGCCAAAATGCCGAATTTTCCTTCTTATACACTGTAAATTTAGGGGAAATCAAATTTGGTCCTCCCAATAGTCAGACACAGGGGCTCCAGCCCGCACAATATGAAAATGCTTCCTACGGACATGAAGACAATGTATTTTTGACTGGACAGGAGGATTCAACAAAAAGTGACGAAGACAGTGGTGATGAGGATCTTGGTGGAAATATAAACAATCTGACATGAAATCAATTACGGGCAGATGCAACAGTGTCTCTGCGACATGTCACCAGACTAGACTTCAATACTATAGGTGAAGAAGATTCTGGTATTTCAACGGATGCAGAAAGCGACATATCAGAATCTGTTTCGCATTCATCTTACATTACCATTGACAATGATGTTCAGATACCTGCGCAACCAAATGTGCACCCGAGAGGTGCTTCCAATCAAACAGTGAAAGGAGCAAATGCACCCTACCTCACTGGATTAGACAAGATATTCCCAATGATCAGACGGATATCTACTCTTACAGTGTTCCACTGCAGGACAGATGTTTCGTGGAATATCATCGCCGGTAAAGTAGGAATGTACTAAAAACTTATAAACAAACATTGCTGAATGTGTTTTTGGATTAATAATCTCATAAAAAGGATAAATAAGCATCATGTTGTGACAAATATTATGACGGAAAGTTGGATTATTTTTCAAAAATGATATCTCTAGTGACCCATGTCCTAAATATGGGACACAGCAAAAAATGCATTTTTCAACATTATTTCAGTTGGAAATCCAATTATTTTGTTATTTTTCATCATAGCTTCCACAAATGTATCATTTTTTGATAAAACGTCAAAATAAAAAAATGTGGTCATTAATGGGTTAACCTTGGTTGCAACGCCAACGCCAACGCCGACGCCGACGCCCGGGTGACAGTATAAGCTCTCATTTTCTTCGAAAAGTCGAGCTAAAAACCTCCCAACTGCGTATTATTTTAAGCTGCAGGACTCACGAGATTTTTTGTTGAAAAGCAGCGATATACTGCAAAACTGTACAATACATAGACTATTCATTGGTTGAAATCCATAACCCATTACCAGACGACAAAATTTTGGGGTAGTCCAATTTGAAAGAAGATGCAGACAACAATTCAAAGTGAACGCAATTTAAAATTCGTTGGTCTTTTGGATTAAAAAACATTGTGGGAAATGAAGAAATTGCTTGTTACAAGCAATTTCTTCATTTTCCACGATGTTTTCAAAAGCCATTATCTTGTAGGGAGTAAAAAAGAGTCATTGTGTGGTAATGGGTTAAACATCATAGATTGAAGTAATAGGAAGTGACTATACTTATAACGGTCGTGGTGTCAGGAAACAGAAATGATAAGTATTTTATTATTATATGTTGCCATAAGCATGGTGCGGGTTATTGTTTTGAACGTGCTGTTCTTTACCTTTGCATTTGCTAGTTCCTGGTGCACTGCGTCAGGTTGAAGATGGCACATTTGTACTTCATCGAAATTGTCCAGGAAGTCTTCAAACGACATCCTAAATAATAGATTACATGGTGACAGATTATCAGATCTAGTACACGTAGTATACGGGAATGATAAGACGAATCTTTTTCGCTCATGCATGTATTATGAACAGCAATTGTCTACACGGCTTTATTGTGAAGGTCAATCTGATTTTGAGAGACATTTCAGGGAAAAAAACTTAAAATTCATTTCGGCAAAAATAAACTTCACAGCACATGGTTTACGTTATGACATCATGACACAAGTGTATCTGTGTATGCTTCTCACAATATATGGTATAGTTTTATGAACCTCAAAATAGAATTGGGTGGTGCCTACTTAAGGATAACAACCCAACAGTGTCTACTCAACAATTCGTGCAACTTCGGGCGTCATCCGTGACAAGGGAAATTACAAACTCCACACAGCGACAATGCCTTACATTATCACTGCAGGCATATAAATCACGTGACCATGGTGAATGTCATGTGATATATTAAAGATGGCGAAATTTTATTTGTATTTCTGAAATCAGTTTTTTAAATCCAATTATATCTTTTATTTGGATTCATATCTGACACCTCATATTCTTAAAGGGGGCCATGCTAGGTTTTTATGCTTCCGAACTGTTCGGGAACTCATATTTGTGCATGGAAAAACAATTTGCAATGCATAAAAACCTCAATCACGGCGAATAACCATTTTTCCTTTGCTATAGACCAATCCTTTACAAGCGTGTTTACACATTCTATTTTTACCTCAAAACAAGACAAGGTCAAGGTCAACGAGACACACCTCCGCGGTATCAACACACCGTACAACCGGCTGTGTCGATGACTGTGACCTTATTTGCGAGGGATACATGGAAAGGTTTATTTTGTACAAGCACTGAACATTTATACGCGTATTTATCAACTATAGAATACCAAAGATCCTTTCGTTTATTCATAAAAGTGAATTCATTTGACCTACCATGCACATGACATCAGATGCCGAATCTGTCTTCGATGACTTTCGACGCAGCCGGTTGTACAGTGTGTTAAATCTCACTGAGCACAGATGATGTATCTCTGACGTAATTGATTTTTGAAGGTTGGGCATATGTAGCCGTTACAAAACAAAAACAAGGATGCCAGCACGTTATTAATTGACTTGGATTTTAATACTTAATAAAGCTCGATGAGTGCTTACTTGTGGACATAAATGATCTACCCATTCAGGTTGGTAATTTCATACGTTATTTCTGGTTTGCAATAATTTTTTTTATTATTTTTTATTATTATTATTATTATTTATTAATTTTTTATTATTGTTCCATTTGCATTTTCGACAGCCTAGCTGGCCCCCTTTAAAACATCACTTAAGGCATGTTTACTTTTTAGAATAAAAATCAAAATAAAAAAATCAATTACCTGAAATCTTGGTAACTCAAGCTGTGTCGACAGAGATCTACCCAATCCAAATTCAGGGGAGATAACTGCGAAGGAGATTGAGAAAATTAACGAGAGATAGGGGCTACCCTCATTACTTTCTTGGTGTCATACCCTCATTAGTTTCCGTTGACTACGGATGACGCCCGAAGATGCAGGAAGTGTTTTGTTCTTGATTATGGGTTGTAATCCTTAATAACATACCAAAACTCTCCCTCGTCTTCGACCACTATGTTCAGGTCTCTCTTTAAGTCCATAGGTAAATTACGGATTTCATACGAACTGGAAGAAAATTTAACTTTCCAAGAAATTCAATAAAACACAAATGCAAAATGAAATGTCATTTTATCTTTGTTAAAAAGTATACATATACCAGTGGATAAAAATACACTGTATATGAAACAAATTATACACAATCCATCACTCAACTATAAGTTTTCCATCTTCACAAAATAGAGTTGTTAGAAAAAGCCATATTACAAAGGGTAATCCATACTTGTTCTATACGAAACAAGAAAAACATGTTTTATTAACAATTCACGATTCTTTAATAACTGTTTTCCATGTTGGCTGTCGAGAAATGTAAAACAAATACATGTAAAAGAGAGTTGCTTACTTATCTGACCAAGGTCCCTCCCATTCCTTCCTACCCCATGGATTTCTTAGCCGCAATAATCTCACAGAGGAACCGTGCCAGGGTACCTACAATATAGACACATATGTGACTCGTCACGCTAAAAGGGACCTTATCCGAACTCCAAAAATCCAAATGTTGACAAACTTGTCAGACTCGGCACAGGTCAACCAGATACTGTATTCGAAAAATGAACGTAAAGTAAGATAGGGAAAACATTCCAGATATAAACAAGAGCAACGCTGGGCGTGGCATTATACGCCCGAAGCTCAGAAATAAATGGGTGTGTGATATTTGTCGATGTCCTGTTCTTTTCTAAAAGTCTCTTGCAAGTATCCGATAAAACAAAATTCACCAAGGACCAAAATATTCACGAAGTGTTGCAAGTACCCGAGTACTACTAAAATATTCACAAATTTAATCAGATTGAACACATGTGAAGTTTCAACATCGTAGGCCTTGCATTTTGAAAGTTATGGACCGGACACAAATTTGCAAACTGAATCAAACAAAGGGCAATAACTCAAAAATCATAAATGGTAGAGTTAGGGTTATTGGGCTCTGCACATCCTAGCTATGAGATCTATACACCTGTGAAGTTTCAAGACCATAGGCCTTATAGTTTCAAAGTTATGGACCGGACACGAATTTGCTAACTGAATCAAACAAAATCAAACAAAGGGCAATAACTCAAAAATTACAAATGGTAGAGTTGTTGTTCTTGCGCTCTGAACACCCTAGCTATGAGATCTATACACCTGTGAAGTTTCAAGACCATAGGCCTTATAGTTTCAAAGTTATGGACGGGCCACGAATTTGCTTACTGAATCAAACAAAATCAAACAAAGGGCAATAACTCAAAAATTATAAATGGTAGAGTTGTGGTTCGTGCGCTCTGCACACCCTAGATATGAGATCTATACACCTGTGAAGTTTCAAGACCATAGGCCATATAGTTTCAAAGTTATGGACCGGACACGAATTTGTAAACTGAATCAAACAAAATCAAACAAAGGGCAATAACTCAAAAATTAAAAATGGTAGAGTTGTGGTTCTTGTGCTCTGCACACCCTAGCTACGAGATCTATTCACCTGTGAAGTTTCAAGACCATAGGCCATATAGTTTCAAAGTTATGGACCGGACACGAATTTGCTAACGGACAGACAGACGGACAGACGGACAGATGGACAGACGGACAGACAGACAGACGATGCACGCGATAACATAACACGACCCTTCGGGCGTATAAAAAGTGCATACAAGTGAAAAGTGTCGGCCCTAGTCTGGCTGCGCGGACTGCGCAGACTGACTAGGGTCGATATTTTTCACATACCCGATAAGGTCCCTTTTAGCGCGACGGGTCACATATTCATTGTCGATATCATAACTTAGTGAATCAAATCCTTATGGCTATTCATAGTAAGGAAATGGTGTGTCTAGACCATTGTCACACAGGTCCTGAAATAGGGCCTATATTAACCCTATCCCAAACGACAAAATCTTAGGGTGATCTAATTGGAAAGCTGTTCCAGACGACAAAATTCATGTTAAAAGGGAAGGATCTGTGTACAATATGGCACAGAAAATATTGAGACAAAAGGAGAAACTGCTGGTTATCAGCAGTTTCTTCTTTTGCCTCAATGTTTTCCCAAGCCTCCTCTATTTGGGACGTCAAAACCAGGTCTTGGTTGGGAAAGGGTTAATTATCTAATCGCTTAGGCATTTAGCATAGAACACGACAAGCATGCAAATACGTGTATTCCGATTTTATGTTATACTAGTAGCCAACTAGGTATAATTCAACACGACATTGGTTGAAGTAATGATCCTCATCAAGTAAAATAATTCGCTATCTTACCACAGATATAGCCGTTATACTGTATGCGTGCCCCATGTATAGACCATTCGATCTTCTAACTTCCGGTCTAGTGGCCCCTTCCGGTAACTACAACGAAAATAAAAGAGTTGTGACAGATTATTCTGTCAGAAAAATCATTTTACATCACTGCTTCCATATTTAAAAAAAGAGAGATTGGATTCAAAATAAGGATGGCCCACTACAATAATCTGTGCATGAACAGCATTTCGTAACAGTATTCATCACAAGTAAAGGGACAATAGGAAAAATTAAGGCAAACAGACAGACATACCTTGAAACAAGAATTGTCCGCGGACAATAAAGCTCGCCCCAACGAGAGCCTGTCACAAAGAAAAGTAATTTCCTAGGTCACGGTAAAAGGTCATTTTGAAAAATAGGACAAACTCCAAGGTCATTGTCAAATGTGAATCGTGTTGGTATGAGGTGTCCATGTGTGAAATATCAAGGCTGTATGTGTAAAAGGACATGAGATAAAGGCCAGGTTAAAGTTGTTTAAAATAGATCAAACTCCAAGGCCAATGTCACAAGGTTATGGACAAATGTGAACGATGTTGGTAGGAGGTACCCATGTGTGAAATATCAAGGCTGTATGTGTAATAGGACATGAAATATAGGCCAGGTTAAAGTTTTTTAAAAGTAGGTCAAACTCAAAGGTCAAGTTCACAAGGTCAAAGGTCATGGTCAAATGTGAACCGTGTTGGTAGGAGGTGTCCATGTGTGAAATATCAAGGCTGATTGTGTAAAAGGACATGAAATGCAGGCCATGTTAAAGTTTTTTAAAAGTAGGTCAAACTCCAAGGTCAAGGTCACAAGGTCATGGACAAATGTGAACGGTGTTGGTAGGAGGTATCCATGTGTGAAATATCAAGGCTGTATGTGTAAAAGGACATGAAATATAGGCCAGGTTAAAGTTTTTTAAAAGTAGGTCAAATTCCAAGGTCAATGTCAAAAGGTCCACGGTCATGGTCAAATGTGAACGGTGTTGGTAGGAGGTATCCATATGTGAAATATCAAGGCTGTATGTGTGATAGGGCATGAGATATGGGCCAGGTTAAAGTTTTTTAAAAGAAGGGCATACTCCAAGGTCAAGGTCACAAGGTTCAAGGTCATGGTCAAATGTGACAGGTGTTGGTACGATGTGTCCATGTGTGAAATATCAAGGCTGTAGGTGTAAAAGGACATGAGATATGGGCCAGATTAAAGTTTTTCAAAAGTAGACCAAACTCCAATGTCAATAACACGAGGTCCAAGGTCATGGTCAAATGTGAACGGTGTTGGTAGGATGTGTCCATGTCTTAAATATCAAGGCTGTATGTGTGATAGGCATGAGATATAGACCATGTTAGAGTTTTTTAGGCCAGAGTTTAAGTTTTTTAAAAGTAGTTAAATCTCCAAGGACACAAGGTCAAGGGTCATAGACCCAAATGAAAGGTCTTGGTTAAAAGTATCCTCAGGTATAATATCAATGCTGTATCTGTAATAGGGCATAAAATAAAGGCCAGTTTTAAAAAAAAAAACGGACAAAAAGTAGGTCAAACTCCATGGTCAAGGTCACAAGGTCAAAGGTCATGGTTCCAAATGAAAGGTCTTGGTAAGAGGTGCCCACAGGTGAAATATAAAGGCTGTATCTCTAACTGGGCATGAGATATGGGCCAGGTTAAATATTTTGCGGACGCTGGCGCCGACGCCAACATCCGAGGGTATGACAATAGCTCTTCCGAGGCTTTCGCCCCGGGCGAGCTAAAAAGTCAGGAAAATGATACTTCATGTGGGACCGACATGCTAATGTACATTTAAGTGTCGACAAATAAAAATGATTTATCATGCAAGGGCTATTATTTGCTACTCTCCATTGCCGAGCTCTATTGATTAAACCATCAAATATGACCTCTGCAGTTTTCGGTACTCCAACAGCCTATTTGGTCGTCATAATCTAATAATAGCACATCATTTGAATTATCGAATCAAAATCATTCAGTTTTATCTTGCATAATCATTACGTATACATTACATCGCTTCTATTTTTGGCTGAAGCCGGTAACATTTGAATTATCGAATCAAAATCATTCAGTTTGATCTGGTTTGATTACGTATACATTACGTCGCTTCTATTTTTGGCTGAAGCCGGTAATTTGAAGCGTCAGCCAATGAAAGTTTGTATCAGCTTTTTGAATTGTTGTGTTGTGTATCGCCAACGATTGGATACTGAAATCCCGCCAAGGCCCCGAGATTAGACGTGAAATGACCCCGCGAGAACAGAGCTCATTCTATCGAAATGGAATGTAGAGATAATGTGCTCTGTTCATAAGAGAGTATTATTTGCATGTGAGTTCAGTTCTAAATAGTTACTTGTGCTTACATAAATACTGCCACCCAACATAGAGTTCATCTGTGAGCTTTTCCAGAGTAGATCATACAGGTTGCCCGGTATTTCTTGTCGAATCTGTAGGTTAACCCTCTCACCCAAACCACCGGTAAAGTCTACAAGAGCGTCAGATAGCTTCCCTCCATCTAGTGCCATGTAGGATCCTCTCAATCTGGAAAAGTTGACGCGTCGTTATATTCATACCATTATTAATCCTTCATCAGGCAAATAATTGTCCAAAATCAAAGATGTTGCAAAAGAAGCTATTTAGAGAATGTTTTTTATTTTGATGGGTCTTTTTTTTGGGGGGGGGGGGGGGGGGTAAAAAACTTTGTGGGAAATTAGGACATTGCTTTTAACAAGCAATTTCTTCATTTTCCACAATGTTTTCCGAAGCTTTTTTCTTGTGGGACTTGTAGGTTAACCCTCTCTCTCAAGATCACTAGTAAAGTCTACCAGGGCGTCTGATACCTTACCATCATCTAGTGCCATGTACACGGTGTATAATCACATGACTCAGAATTTCCGATAATCTTCAATATCTTTTTTTATACTTGACCAATTTGAATTCGGTTTGAAGCAAAGAAGGTGGGAAAATGCCAGCAATAAGCTGGACGTATTGCATTTTTGAAAAATCAACTTTTAAAAAAGTTATTGAAGATAAACCAAATTTTTTATCTTCAATAACTTTTTTATCAGTTGATTTTTCAAAAAATAGCCACGCCCATCTAATGCGTGGCGTCTGTCCACATTCTCTGCTTCAAACTGAATTCAAATCGGTCCAGTATTTACAAAATTATTAAAGATTTTCTGAAAATATTGTATCACGTGATTATCTACCGTGATGTATGAACCCCTCAATCTGGAAAAGAGGATACGCACATGATAACATTCATAGATTGTTAACCCTTTCCCAAACGGCAAAATTTGAGGGTGACCCACTTCAAAAACTGCTACAAATGACACAATAGATGTTATTAAACATATATATTTTGTTGAAATGTATTTGCTGTATTGCAACAATATTATGTAATATTATGCAATTAAAATTTTGAATTGAAAAAATCAAAGATAGGATTTGTGTAAAATATGGCATAGAAAATATTGAGACAAAAGGAAAAACTGCTGGTTATCAGCAGTTTCTTCTTTTGTTTCAATGTTTTCCCAAGCCTTTTGTATTAGGAACGTGAAAACCAGGTCTTGCCTGGGAAAGGGTTAAGGTACTAATAAGATGCTAAATACTTCTTCCATCCTAGGCAAAGAAAATTGACGAGGGTATCACTAGTCACGTTGCCACGGATGGTGCCTGGAAAGTAACGAGAGTATACCATCGTCCATTTCCGATAACGCCCGAAGTTTTCCGAGGTGTTTGGTATCTAATGATGGATGGAATGCATTTTAAAACTTTAAAATTTACTCTTTTAGTAGAACTCAAACAACGAAATGCAAGGTACAAAGTCATTGATTTTAATTAAGCGTAAACAATTATAAGTTAAAATAATAAGATATTAAATTAACTCACTTTGCGTATGCCTTCTCCATAAGAGCACCCCAGAATTCGTCCTTCTGTTCATCATTCTGACAGAAGATGAGTCTCTGTCCGTCCGTCGGTAGATAGTCGTCTATAATGACCTCCTTCCACTTACCGTACCACCAGAAGTTAAAGTGAAATATACCTGTAATACAGACCAGGATAACAGATAAGAGGGGATGAAGACCATGTTTTTTTTGTTTCAAATCAAAACCACTATTTCGAGACGATTCCAATGAGTACCCACAACATACATGTATGGTATGATGAATTGTCAGCGAAATATTTCGATTTACCGTACCACCGAAAGTTGAGGTGCAATCTACCTGTAATATAGACCAGGACAAAAACATTCAACCGCTACATTGTGGATACGATACGTACTCATTTGAATGGTCTCGATGAGACGATATTCTAATATGTACCCACAACATATGGGGTTGATGAACATTTGGCGAAATTTTTTTTTTCTTTTCATTCTACACAGGAAAAACAAAAACATTTCATCAATTTCGAGTCACGCGTGATTAAATGAATGCATAATTATGATTTTAAAAATGAACATTCCCGAAGATGTTGAAATATGCCTTTTCTAGACTACTATTTTTTACAATGTTTTGAAACGTTTATCAAGACATAGCAGCAAGTTCTTAATGGTGGACAAAGATATCGAGTATACAAGTTAGAATATCTTAGCCTACATACAGATGTCGTTTGAAAGACAGACAAAAGAACAATAAAATACAATAAATAAATAAACTTGAACTTGCCTGCATATCTGCTAGGTTCAAATCCTTGATCAAGGGGGACAACTCTCTCAAACTGTTTTTTTGGTCCGTTAACCAATAAGGATGCTGCAGCAACATACCAGCAGTTACCTGAAGCATAAAAGTAGAAACACGTCATACCTTTCACATAGGCAAAACTATAGACAAGTTTCAATTTAAATCTAGATTAATCTGAGTCTTCTCTGATGAAATTGTGCTCTTTCATATTTAGATGTCGCTATTTAATAATAGCGACATCCAAATGTCAAAGAGCGAATTTTCATCAGAGAAGACTCGGATTAAATCTAGATCTACTGTAGATTACAAAATACATTATTACAACAAGAGCTGTCCGAAGACAGCGCGCTCGACTTTCTAAGTTGCTTAGTATAAAGGTGGCATAACTCCAAATATAGTGGAGCCAGGGTTTTGGGCCCTGATAGTAAGGTAGAGGGTGTGATGGTGAATAAGTATTCCAAGTTTGGGTTGAATCCCTTTGATAGTATGGAAGTAATTGATGTTTGAAAAAACTTTAACCTTTGTTGCAACACCGACGCCAACGCCAACGCCGACGCCCGGGTGACAGTATAAGCTCTCATTTTCTTCGAAAAGTCGAGCTAAAAACGATTGTTTCTAAAGTACAATATAGAAGATAAAACATTGCGGCAAAAGAAGATGATGCGTTGAACTTTCATATGCATTTGCTTATTTGTCTCATTTCCACCAAAGCTTTTCTGTTATGGACATGAAAACAGGATATTCCTTAGAAAAGGATTAACCCATTACCAAACGATAAAACCACCACCTATTTTTGCTATATTTTTTTATATATTTGTATAGTGTTCGAGATAATGAGGTCAGCAAAAATAGGTGGTGGTTGTCACGAAACTATGTAATGTTGGAAAATTTGGATTCATAAATCCTCCCCTATGTCGTGCCATTTAGAAAATGTATTTTGTGAATTAACACTGTATATCGTTAGTGAACGACCAAATACATTTAACCCTTTCACAAATGATAATTACATCTGTTTACATTTGAAAGCTAATGTAGACGATAATACAATAAATATAATTCCTTATTTCGCTCTGTTCCATCGCAAGGGGTAGGCTACATGATGACGTCATTTGTATGAAGTATGGAACATTCGGAACACCTCGCTTATAATCTCGGTCTTAAAAACGCTGTATCAAAAACATATTGAGATATCTTTAAAAATCTCGCTCTAAGGAACGCGCCTAAGGTCTTGTTTGGGAAAGGGTTAAGAAAAGGAAACCCCAAAAGATCTGAGTTGTCAAGGTAGTCAACAACTCTAATATTCTATTCATTGATGTCCGTAAAACAAGGTATTATATATCCATTTCAGCTATAGGAAAAAAACCCAGACCAAGTGCAGACCTTACAACAGCATTTTCCGAAATAAAGCTTCTCATTGTAATCGAAGCAAATATCTGATGAACAATGGTAACGAGAAAACGATAAATGTGCCAAGTAACATTTGTTTATTCCTGATAGAGCTATCTGTTGTACTTGTATTTCTCAATTGATGCTTCCTTTACACAGTGCAGACGTTATTGTCAGCCTCTAATACATTTGAACCAGGATCTGGAAAAATGTCCCTTAAGGCTTTTGAGCCCAACATGGTTCCAGATCAGCCTGTGCATACGCACAGTCTGATCAGGATCCATATTATTCTCCAATAGCTTCTTAGTGACCTGTAGTAACTTAAAGAGCAGATTTGATGCATATTTGACTGCATTTGACAACAGGCCGATCTTGCAAACTCAATTTTGAAAAATGCTATGAGGGACGTTTTTCCAGATCCTGGCTCATTTGAACAGGAATCTTGGAAAGGGGGCCCTATTTATAGCAGTTGGGGTTACCATGTATCCATGTGATACGTACCTAATAATCCCTGGTCCAGGTCGGATCTCGTGGCAGATACAGACACAAACTTGGGATCTCTGACTATATCCTGAAAGAAAAATTAATAATAATAATAATAATAATAATAATAATAATAATAATAATAATAATAATAATAATAATAATAATAATAATAATAATAATAATAATAATAATAATACCGAGTAATAATAATATCTTTATTTATCGAAGGTAACTTATAAAGATATCACCACTCAATAACAGTATAATGATTAGCTTATTTAAAATAAGGAAAATTCAAGATGCCATTTTAATTTCAATCCTTCCCATGTTAAGGTAGTATAACCGTAATGAGATTCGCGCGATGTCGGAATTATTCGGGCGACGCTGAAAACATTCGGCGGTGTAACTTTCCACCGCCCAATGTTACTACAGCGCCCGAATAAGTTCGGATACGTTACGACGACGCTCGAAAACTCCCGATGTTTAATGAATCTCAAAATGGCCAAATTACGGGCGCAGTCTACCGAAGTGAAAACAAGCAGGCAATAAAACATAGAATAAGGACATACTGCACCGAAATTAGGTACAGATTCATGCGCGGATCCAAAGGGGGGGTCAGGGGGCCATTATTTTTTTTATTATTATTAAAGGGGCTCGTTCTATGTTTTTATGCTTCCGAACTGTTCGGGAACTCATATTTGTGCATGGAAAAACAATTAGCAATCGATAAAAACCCCAATCTCGGCGAAAAAACATTTTTCCTTTGCTATAGATCAATCCTTTACAAGCGTGTTTACACATTCTATTTTTATTTCAAAACAAGACAATGTCAAGGTCAACGAGACACACGTCCGCGATATTAACACACAGTACAACCGGCTGTGTGGATGGCTGTGACCTTCTTTGCGAGGATTTCGTGAAAAGGTTTATTTTGTACAAGCACTGAACATTTATACGCGTATTTATCAACTATAGAATACCAAAGATCCTTTCGTTTATTTATAAAAGTAAATTCATTTGACCTACCATGCACATGACATCAGATGCCGAATCTGTCTTCGCTGACTTTCTACGCAGCCGGTTGTACGATGTGTTAAATCTCGCTGAGCACATATGACGTATCTCCGACGTAATTGATTTTTGAAGGTTGGGCATATGTAGCCGTTACAAAACAAAAACAAGGACGACCAGCATGTTATTAATTGACTTGGATTTTAATACTTAATAAAGTTCGACGAGTGGTAACAATGGACATAAATGATCTACCCCTTCAGGTTGGTAATTCCATACGTTATTTCTGGTTTGTAATTATTGTGCCATTTGCATTTTCGACAGCCTAGCTCGTCCCCCTTTAAGTAGCCTACCGCATTTATATAGCGCTTTTATCATACTAAAGTACGTTCAAAAGCGCTTTACAAACATAAAATCTACTAAAATATACATCATACTAGATCTAAAAAGAAATATCATACATACGTTATAAGAATTATATGAGTATAAAATTATGAACCGTGAAAGACGACACACGTAAAAGGAAAATCATTAAGTATTTCTTGAAACATGAAATAGTAGAAGCAGCTCTTGGGGCCATGACCCCCCTGGAATTTGGCGAAAAGGGGGGTTATCAAAAAGATTACTGGTTATGTCCCAAATAGGCTGAGCTGCGTCATTCGTCCCTGTATGCCATGACAAACCGTTGTTGTATTTAGTCCTTCATGGTATGACCTCTGCGGACCCCCCCCCCCCCCCTGGAATTTGGCGAAAAGGGGTTAAAGATCTGATGACACCCCCACCCCCCCTGGGAAAAATACCTGGATCCGCGCTTGTCAGATTGTATTCCTACCAAATCGAGCAAACTAGCCTATAGGAAATCACCATTACAGTGGTTCACATACAAGGCCCAAATGCTGCCTTCTGGTTTACATAATTTAGGAAAGCATATCATAGCGAAGCCGCCTGTGATAGTGCAGAAGAAAAACAATCCGTTTCTATTAGTTTCGTCAAAAACATGTCTCGTCTGGGAAAGGATTAAATCAACCGTTTGTAGCATTACAGGATACATAAATGATATTTTTCCAGTCGGTAATCATACTTTTTAGAATCAAGCAGTATTCGATAAGCGATTTGAAGACGTGGATTATCATAATTACCACAGGCAAAATCAAGTTAGCATCAAATAGGTTGTAACTACATCTTACACAAAATGGCCATGCATGATTTTGGAAGCTATTCTGTGATGTTATCTTTGATGTAGAACCCCAAGGAATCTAGTTCTGTGCTTTATAACTAATTATCCGTGTAGTTTTGGATCAAAACGGAGGCAGTAAATAGATTTTCTCCTCCAGAAAGTATACATGTACTTATTAGTCCCCTACCGGTGTTCACACCGGAGGGGACTATAGGTTTGCCCTCCGTCTGTCCGTCCGTCTGTCCGTCCGTCCGTCCGTCCGTCTGTCCGTCCGTCTGTCCGCTCAAATCTGGATCCCGCGATAACTTAATAACTAAGCAAGCGTTTTTGATGAAAGTTGGTATATGACTAGATGGCAATGTGTAGATTATGCACATCATTTTATTTTTGTTTTTCGACTTAAATTGAGGTTGCTATGGTTACAGAAATAGTGAAAATATGGCCAAAAATTGGATCCGGCGATAAGATAATAACTAAGCAAGCTAGTTTGATGAGACTTGGTATATGACTATATGGTAATGTGTAGATTATGCACATCATTTTATTTTTGTTTTTAGACTAAAATTGTTGTTGCTATGGTTACGGAAATAGTGAAAATATGGCAAAAAATATTGGATCCTGCGATAAGTTAATAAGTAAGCAAGCTAATTTGATGAGACTTGGTATATGACTAGATGGCAATGTGTAGATTATGCACATCATTTTATCTTTGTTCTTTGACGAAAAGTGCGGTTGCTATGGTAACGGAAATAGTGAAAATATGGCAAAAAATGGATCCTGCAATAACTTATTCATCTTAATCTATTATTGATTACCATATTGAGTCAATGTGAAGCCGGCAGGGGACTTTATGTGTTGCATACAACACCAGATACTTGTTAATTCTATTTTTTCCAGAAATTTGGGACATTGTCTGTCTGTCTTTGTCCGTCTTTGTGCCTATCTGTTTTCCTGTCTCGCTGTCTCTTTCTTTTCGTCTTTCCGTCCGTATGTATCGATCTGCTTGCATAACTTCTTTCGGATTAGGCCTATGCTTTTCAGTACCACAAACCCGTCCACTAACAAATCAAACCCTTTGAGGTTGCCATACATTTTAGCTCGCGACTGTGGCGAGTTTACGAGAAGCCTATTTGACTCAGTATCGTCTATATAGCGTTAACGTAAAATTTACATTCATTGAAAAATGACACATAAAATGTTTAACCTACACATAATGTGCAGATTTATTCATGTTCGCTGAGTTGAAAATTCAATGGTTTCTACTATCTGGTATTCGTAGGCGTTTGGTGTGTCACTGAAAATGGGACAGTCTCATTGACAATGTTCAGTATAACATCGTCGCTTTTCATCGAAAACCTCGTAACTGCAGCTCTTTTTAAGCTGCAGTAACGAGGTTTTCGATGAAAAGTAGCGATATATTAGCTGAGACATGGAGAATGACACATTATGACATTTAGACCATCATTGATCCGGATTAACTCTTTTCCAAACAAGACCTGGTTTTGACGTCCCTAATAGAAAAGACTTGGGAAAACATAGAAACAAAAGAAGAAACTGCTGATAATCCGTGGTTTCTCCTTTTGTCTCAAAATTGTCCATGCAATATTTTACACAAATTCTATCTTTGATAACTTCCATTTTTCCAGTTTTTAAAGAGGATCACCCTAAGGTTTTGCCGTTTGAGAAAGGGTTAATGTGTCCCTGATCGCAAGCTGATCACGATATACAATTCTTTGCTAGAGTAGCGACAGGCAATGTAGGAGATTATAAGAAAACAACATGGATCTTGGTCCATGTTGGTCTCCAATTATGTCATGTAATTAAATGCCCTTTTCCAGATCCCGGTTCTCATAATGATTGAAAGTAACGATGATCTGTCGCGCTCCCACGATAGATGCCATCGGTCACATTCAAGAATAACGTAACTACAGCTTATTCAAGCTGTAGTTACGACGTTTTCGAATACAACCCGCGATGAAACGACCAAGCATTGGTCTTTGTCTTGTTCATGGTATAAATTTTAATTACAAAATTACAATAAGCCACGTGTGTTGTATTTGGTAAAAATATTCAGCAGTTTTAAACATCAGAAACAATATAGGCCAAAATTACACGTAGTAG
Source organism: Fragum sueziense (assembly GCA_963680895.1). NCBI lineage: Eukaryota > Metazoa > Mollusca > Bivalvia > Cardiida > Cardiidae > Fragum > Fragum sueziense. Next base: position 64,364,235 of record OY804592.1, read on the forward strand.
GCATAACAACCCCTTTCTTTATTCTCAAAGATATTTTTCAAGTGGCGCATAAGAATTTTTTTATATTGATCTTCAAATCGATGAAGCTATGGGCAAAGGGATATATGAACATAATGAAAAAAATTAAAACACGTTCGATCACCTTCTACTTAACCTCATAGTGCTCAGTATTGAATGAAATGCAAAATGTTTTCAGTACATTTCATCTTGTATGGCGTCAAATTTTAACCCCTTCCTGGACAGGGCCTGATGCTGACGTTCCTAATTAAGAAAACATTGGAAAATCATTGAGAGAAAATAAGAAAACGCTAATCGTAAGCATTTCTCTTTTGCCCACAATGCTTTTCGTGATTTATATTGGCTACACATTTTGAATATCTTGGTAACATTATTCATCTTGTCGCCTGCAGGTTGTTTGGATTTGAGTCAGTCAATAATTTGCTTATTGGTTAAGCTTATTGGTTAAGGGTAAACTAAAAACAGGTTATTAAAAATTAACTAGCGGTTTTCAACATTTGGTCAATAGCAATATATTTTGTGATAAGAATAGACTCAGTTTAGCGTTATGTTTTGATAAACCGTCATTGTTGTTATTAAATCTCGTAACTACGACTTGAATCAAGTCGTAGTTGTGAGATTTTATAACAGCAACGACGAAATACAATTGTTTGTCCGAAATTACGTCACGGTTATAATACGTTCAAAGTTAAACGAGAATAATTTACGATTGTTTTGGTTTATTTTTAGGTAGAACTACTACCTTTACGTACGTAAAATTAAAGCAAGACAACCGTATCTATTCTCGTTTAATTGTGAATCTATTATAACTGAATAAAATCATTCCCTATTCAAGAAATTTTCTGTTTGTGTTAGGGTAAACAGGTAAACAATTACTCACGATTGGCCGTCGCCATTCAATCCTTCTCACAGGTATATTCCTGGTTAAAGGTCCTTTTCCCGTAACACTTTTAATATCAGGTGGAAATTCTTCGTCCACAAACAGAGACTTGGAGTCCAAGAGATGCTTTCTTATTGCGTTAAACTCCGACATATTATTTCTGTTCGTCATTGTTTATTTGTTTATGGATGTATGGTTATATTCTAAAGATATAACTTAACCACTTGTATTATCCTAAAATACCTTTCCAAAAAACGACATAATTTCAGACAGGTACAAGCTTAATCCGAGTTTTCTCTGATGAAATTCGCTCTATGACATGTTGATGTCGCTCCTTTGTAAATGAGCGACATCAAGCTATCAGAGCGAATTTCATCAGAGAAAACTCGGATTAGTATAAACTGGATGACAGCCGCTGCAGACGATCATTAGTGGTATTTGATTTATACTCTCTGAACCATAGCACAGAAATTATTGAGAGAAAAGATGAAAATCCGGATTATCAAGATTTTCCTTTTTTCTAAGGTATTTTCTTTCGATGCGTTTTCCTAACTTGGTACATGTTTATCAAATATAGCAGAGTAAGTCGATCTTTGGAAATGGGTTAATGATCTTACCAAACCGTATCATGTAATAGGGCCTATGTATCTAGTATAGGCTAGGTCTAAGTACTATAATTAGTCCTAAAAATAACCGTACGTGAGCAGGATGTTAAAACTATGAATAAAATATCGACTTCTCGTCGCTTTTCAACGAAAATCTCGTAACTGCTGCTTATTTTAAGATGCAGTTACGGGGTTTTCTTTGGAAAACATTGTTATGTCCGTTTAACCTTTATAATTTTATGTAGTAGACAGGCCTATAATGCTTTTCCACAAAAATTTCTCCTCTTCACAAAGCGTTGCTTAGTCAAAGACAATACGCGTTAAACCGAATTTATCAAGCCCAGGTGTGAGGTCCATATAAAAAAGATTATCAAAACATTGAGGGAAAAGAATAAACTACTGATGATAACCATAATGTTCATTTTCACACACTGCTTCCAATGCATTAGCATTAACATTTTCCGCCTGGGTGGCGTTTTATTCTTTCGCCTGGCAGTAAAAGCAGTCTACAAACGTGACGGTGAGAAAGGGTTCATTATTTCTACGAACTATGCGAACTTCACGACCCATTGATTCATGCACCGTGTGCAGACATGCACTTCATGATAATCTGCCCACATGCGTGATTATTCACAAAAATCCACAAATTAAACAGAAATAATCCACAAAAATGTCTAAATAATCGTTAACCTACATCTCCTTACTCACTAAAATATGCTATAAACAGCAAAATAAGGTGTAGATTCTGTTCTGCTCGGTTAGTTACCCTTTCCCCAAAACGCTCCAATAATCAATCTACTTTACCCTTACCTATAAATCGTCGCTTTTCAACAAAAACCTCGTAACTGCAGCTTGTTTTAAGCTGCAGTTACGATGTTTTTGCTGAAAAGCAGCGAAATACTCCCACATACCTGGTGATATACCTCACGATAAATGACCTGACAGAGTAGCCCATGCTAATCGAATGGAATGCTCTGCCAGGTCAATTCTCGTCCGCTATACTAGAGATCAATAGGATATGCTACATTCGATCTTTGATCTATTATTGTTGTTGTTGTTGTTGCTGATTTTTCTAGGACAAATTTCACACATTATCCTCTTTAGTTATTCTTATTTTTCATTGAGAGGTCTGTCTCACATTCTGTTCTGCTCGGATTGTTGCCCTTTCCTCAAAACGCTCAAATATTGTCTACTTTTACGCTCTTTTTTGGCGAAAAGTTTACCTTTTCCCAAACGGCCAAAGTTTCGGGCGGTCCAATTCAAAAGCTGCTGCTGACGACAAAATGGGTGTCGATAGAGAAAATAAGGTATAAAATAAATATTGAGGTACTAGTAACTTAAGGTGAGAAAATGCGGATTATCAGCATTTCTTTTTTCACCAATGTTTCCAAAGCCTTTTCTGTTAGCGACATAAAAAGCAGATCTTGATTTGGAAAGAGTTTACAAGGGCAGATCTAGCGGGGAGGGGGATCAGGGGTATGAGCATCCTGGTATTAGCCGGAAATTAAATTTTACTACTAGTATATAACGTTAGTATAACGTTATTCACATTTAAAACATATTTTATAATGCATAAAATGCTTATTTTTGGGCCATTATAGTCATTCATTATCGGGAGGAAAACGGGCCGTTATCGGCAGAAAAAAGTGTATTTTTCAGGAAATTGTGAGAATCAAAATGAATATTTCTCACATAATAGCACAGAAAATGTTAAAGGAAAAGGAGAACAAAAAAATAAGGTATTCTATTTATCAGAAGATACCAATCCCTTCGTGGACGGCACTCATGTCGAGCGAGACATTCATAGGCCTAATGTTGTGTCCGGCCTTAACTTTTTATTCAAATTCAAGTCATTTAGTTCTACATATATATTTGTGTCTTACCTGTTGTGCCTTCATGCAATGTTCCAGGAAAAACTAGACAGTCCTGGCGGTCTGGACGCGCTCCACAGGCCTGAATTATTTGTTTTCTTGAAAGCAATTTCAAAATTTCAGGCTGCGCAAACAAGCAAATCCATGACTACTTTTACATCAATGATTTCACATGGTCTTTTTTTTTTTGGCAATTTTGTCAAATTCAAGAGCACATAATGTTATATTTCTATCAAGCTTAGGATCACACTCAAGCAAGATTTTTACTTTACCAACATTTTATTAAAGCTTTGACCTGATTGATAATTATTTGTGGATGTAAAATGGGTGAAAACAAAGTGGGAAAGAGCTATTTTGTAAACTCAAGGGCACATAACTCTGGATTTGACATTCAGATCATGCTGAAATTTACAAGCAAGTAAGATCTTAATGTCAGTTAAGATTCTGTTAAAGTTCTGTATTGATTGGTTCATCTTTGTGGTTGTGTGAAAATAAAGCCCAAAATGGCAATTTTGTCAATTTCAAGGGCACGTAACTCATGATGTAAAATCAGATCAAGCTGAAAATTATACCAAGGCAAGTTCTTATGGTCATCAACATTCTGTTCTAGTTTTGTCTTGATTGGCCTATATTTGTAGTTGCTAGAGTGAAAACAAGGTCAAAATAAGACCGACAATGGCAATTTTGTCAATTTCAAGGGGACATAACAACTCATGATGTAAAATATTCAGATCAAGCCTAAAATTATACCCAGACAAGATCTTAAAGTCATCATCATTCTGTCCCAGTTTTGTCTTGATTGGTTAACATTTGTAACTACTAGAGTGAACACAAAGTCAAAATAAAGCCGAATATGGCAATTTTGTCAATTTCAAGGGCACATAACTCATGATGTAAAATTCAGATCAAGCTGAAAATTATACTTAGGCAAGATCTTATAGTCACCATCATTCTGTACCAGTTTTGTCCTTCATCATTCCTGTGAAGTTTGGTTGAAATCCATCTTGTAGTTTTTGAGAAGAAGATTTTTAAAGAAAAGGGTTACGGACGGACGGACGGATGCACGCACGCACGACGGACACAACGCCATGACAATAGCCCGCTGGCCTGACGGCCAGTGGAGCTAACTAGCATACAGCAGCAACAACAACATAGGAAAATATCGGCGATTTTCCGTGTATTCCTGTCATTTTTTTAAAATAAAATAGGGAACGATTTCATCAATACAAAGTAAACAGTGACGTTTCAGACAAACAATATTAATTCGTGGGTTTGTTATAAATTCTCGTAACTACGGCTTGATTGAAGCGGTAGTTACGAGATTTCATAAAGACACTGACTATTTATCAAAGCATAACGGTAAGCCCAGTCTGTTTTAGCACAAAATGTATTGCTATTGTTTGAACATTATGGGATAAGGGAGACCGGGAGTTACGGATGAGTAACTATAAAACTGCATAATCAGCTTATTGCATCAGGACGGAAAAACATCTTATGATATCGGCTCATTTCAATAACTTGAATGTTCCCAATATTGAATAAAAAAGCAGGACGCAACATCCACTACCAGGGGCATAGAAACACGTGTAATCAGGTACTTATTTGAGTACAATTCGAAGGCAATAATCGAAAATAATAAATATTTCGAAAAAGTAAAACAAAAAAAGATATTGACTACAAATCGTCGTTGTAAATGCAAAACCTCGTATCTCGTTTTTGGAATTTTTAAAGGGGAGGTAAAAAACTAAGTGTAATAATGTTTCCCAAACTGAATTGTTTTACTTCACAAATGATGTGTCATTAATACTGATCAGTAAAAATATCTCAAAACCTGCAAGAACAGTCTTTAACTGGACACACAAGTTTGTACTTTGAAAATCGCAAGAAGCGACATACGAGGTTTTGCATTTACACCGACGAAATGTTGCGTTTGATTTTCATATTCTATAACTTTAAAGTGTCCGATGATTGGCAAAATTAAAGTCTTGTGTCGAAAGAACACCTTACTATTAACCAACATTAGAAGTGTTTTTATTTCGTCTTTTAAATTGGATATTTTGGTCTTTTCCGATCTTTGCCGAAGAAAATACGCTAAACTTCCGACTTGAAATTATGACGTCATACTGGCCACTGAATGACGTCATGGCGGGAAAAACAGGCAGTCATGGGTCATTTCCCGGAAAGTCTGAAATTTCTGAAGAAGTTAAATGTCCGACTTTTCTGTCATAATGCGACTTCCCCAATCGATACTCAAAACACGGAATTCGTCCTCAGTAAATGTTAGAAAAAAATGTTAAAACAGTCAAAGAATAGGTCGTAAGTGAATTAAGGAATGTGCCAAAGAACGGTTTAAGTTTGTCTGTATTACTCTTACGATCGAGAAATGGATAAAAACTGAGACTTCGCTATATGACAGAAAAGTCGAACACATTATCTTTGTCAGACACCTCATGCTCTACATTGGGGGCGGAGTCAAGCCATTGATGACGTCAATCCGTGGCAATTTTACGGAAATTGCCGATCTTTATTTTCTCGAAAATCAGTTTTTCAACGATGTAAAGAAAAGCAAATAAAACTTTTAAAACAACCGAGTTTTGCGGATCTTTTATAAAACACGTTAATTTAATGATTTTCTTCCAATATACGGTGCAATAAACTGCCAAGCTTGGTAGCCTTTAACGTAATACCAATCGACAAATTTTAGACTGGTTCAAATTCAAAGACTGCAGACGACAATTTCAAGTCAATCACATGTTACATTTTTGGTCTCTCTGGGTAAAAAACATTGTGAGAAATGAAGGAATTGTTTGTCACAAGCAATCACTTCATTTTCCACAATGTTTTCCCAAGCATTTTCTTGGGGGGGGGGGGGGGGGGGTGCAATTCAAAAGCCCTAGTCCCAATGCTCTTTGAGTACAATGCAATTTCTTCTGGCTACACACCTGACTGCAAATGGAAATAAATCTGCTGGACATTGTTCTTGTTCTATCCCTTATTCACTTCGAAAATTTCGGACTTTCCATTTTTCAGACAAGAATCTTTATTCAGGTAAAAGTATTCCAAGTATTCAACCCTTTCCTGATCAACAGAGTTTTTACACTGGTCCAATTTGAAAGACCGAGCCCGGATAGATCAATCGGTTACGTCGGAGTCTGTCAATCCAGGGGTCTCGAGTTCGAACCCCGGCTCGGCCAGTATCCATTCTGACATTTGACAAAAGACATTTGTCTCTAACCAATGGATGTGAATCATCGATGTTAGAGAGCAGCTGGAGGCTCGGTTTGGATATTGTGGTTGTACTGGTGCAAGAAATATCAGGAACCCACGGTTATGTGCTCCAGCCGCCGCGATATGACCAAAGAAGTTGAAAACGGCGTAAAACCCCAATAAAATCAAAACCAGTTTGAAAGCTGCTGCACATTACAAAATTGTCTTCTTTTGTGTAAAATGTTCCCAAGCCCTTTAAAATTGGGACGTCAAATCAGGTTCTGTTTTGGAAATACGGTCGAAAAAATAACAGAGGAAAAGGATGAAAAACGGGTCAAATAAAGACGTCATTTTCTTGAAATAGTATTTTTTTAAAATTTGCTATATAGACACAATTTTGACATTTGGTTTTATGTAGAACTGGCTATCAGCATTTTCTTCTTATCAAAATTGTTAGCAAAGTCGTCTGCCAATTTGACGCTGAGGATTACAACCAATCGTTGACTACAGAACAATTTGTGCGTCTTCGGACGTCATCCGTAGCAACGGAAATCAACAAGGGTATCCCTCGTCAATTTCCGTTGCCACGGATGACGCCCGGAAATGGAAAATGGCATCTCTCGGTAATTTCCGTTTTCACGAATGGCACCCGAAGATGCACGAAGTGTTTGGTATCTAATGTTGTGTTGTAATCCTTAACTATTATGATCCACGTTTAACCCTTTCCCGAACGACAAAATTTTAGGGTGACCTACTTCAAAAACTGCCACAAATGATGAAATGGATGTTACCTAAGATAGGATTTGTGTAAAATATGGCACGGAAAATATTGAGACAAAAGGAGAAACTGCTGGTTTTCAGCGGTTTCTTCTGTTGTTTCAATGTTTTCCCAAGTAATTTCTATTACGGACGTCAAAACAAGGTCTTGTTTGGGAAAGGATTAAATGACCAGTATAAAATCGTTTAATCTGGTAAGATATGCGAGTGTACGATTTAATTAGTTGTAGCGCAGTAATTTGATCGAATCAGCTAGCTCCTTTCTCATAAAACTCCCAGAACTCCTTGTCTTTCGAGTTTGTCGGTTTTAATTGCACTTTTTCTGGTGGCGGCGTCACAGGGGGCGTTACAAACACAACTTCCGGAAAGTCTGTTTCCGGTTCCTTCTTGTCCGCGACTTTCTTTGGTGGTGGCGCCTTTTTCTTTGGTGGCGCTGGCTTTTTCTCTGGTTTCGTTACTGCAGGGGCGGACTTAGGTTTGATATCCGTGGGCCAGTTGGGTTTATACTTGGGTAGGTTTGTCAGCAGCTCGTGCCATTGCTTTGCTAGTTTATTGTATAGAAATTGATGCTCCGTCCATGTACCTATTTAGAGACAATAATTGTTATCATTTCTCGAAGGACGTCGGAAAATAAAGATTGTTGTATTAGATGTAAAATTGAAGCAGAGGATTTACAAGTGACAATATTGCACAGAAAACATGAAGACAAAGTGGGAAAATGCTGGTCCTGAGTATTTTCTTTCTTTGCCTCAATGTTTCGATTTTCCTGTAGTTGCGTCTCAAACATTAGCTTATTTTGGGAAAAAGTATAAACAGAGAAAAGATTTGACATTGGCGTTATTTAGACATATAAGTCTGAGGTATAAACATTGGGACTAACCTTACGGTGAAGAGGCAATAGTATAAAGAACATTTAGAGGTAAGCACATGTACGTGTATATGTTGTAAGCAATCTTGTATTTTGAGTAGTTTTAAAAAACTTAAACGGAACTTTGAGCAATCAATCTTAAGCAATTTTAAAAATGCTCAATATTTATTCCAAGATTGCTTAGGATATATAGAAGCATTTCCGACTTGGTCACAGTAGAGGTGCAGGGAAAGCAAAGAAACGTGCAGTTTTAGGGGTAGAATGCGACCTTGAATTCTGTCTTTGAAGAGGAGACTAGACTAGACTCGGTGTATCGCAAAACCTTCTTTCATTTACAGTGAATTACTTTATTCTTTTGACATTCGAAATTGAAAGAAATATCCATGTGAATGAAAGGAATCTTAATTAGATTGCTCGTTCTTTTGTAAGCCGTGTTTAGCATGATTAGCCTACCCTTTTCATAAGTAAGTCGCGGTTTTGATGACACTATCCAAAACTTGTTAGATGATAATAAACTTTTGATCGTAAAGAAGAAAAGCATCTAATCAGCCAACAGATTCTTCGGTATTATTGTGCTTGAAAATGTATATTCCTTCAATATACTCAGTAATATTTGTTAAATCGCAACCCGGGAGCACCACGTTAATTGGTTTCGTGTCCAACTTTTTGCCGTTTATTGAAGAATTATTGTTCAAATGCATTAAGATTTGATGGGCACGTAACCGGAAATCAAGCTTAAGTTATAAAAATGACTATGACACGGACTAGATTGAAATGAATATTTCGTTTTTGAGTTTTAGCCTAAAACATAACTAACAAATGCTATTTTTCTAGTGTATTATACTAATAATTTATAGGTGTTTAAATAAAATACATAAAATAAAACATAATCGACACACATAATACAACGACGAAAACAAGTCTTTTATCACAAAAATACTGTTGTTTGTAGGTACTTTAACTAGCTTTGTGCCCCGGCTTTCTTTTGTAGGGTTTCAATGAAGTATTGCTCCCATGCTTTTGTCATGCGTTGGCGAAGTACATTGTGCTCTGCCCATTTACCTACAAAGGACAAAGGAAATCAAGGTCACATTTCAAGGTCATTATTATTGTAAAGAAAGGAGGTTAGTCGAGAAAAGCAAAATGTAGATGAAGGCAAGTGCACAAAGAAGACATCGCAAATTTGAAATGAAAAAAAAATGGAAAAGTTCACCAAGCCAAAACCAAAAACGCAATCTTAACCCTTTCCCAAACAACAAAAATATCTACTGTTCCGATTAGAAAGTTGTTGCAGACAAGAAATGAGTGTAGGTTTGATGAATAATGGTAGAAATAACGGATGTATTGTCCTGAAAAATCATGAATCTGTGGTATACGTCGCTCCAATGGCAATTAAACATCCCTAAGTGCAAAAAAGTCATAAAATGATAAGCAAGCCACAAAATGTTAATGAAAAATGCGCAGTGTTAAAAGGGAATAAGTATGTGCAGATGGTACATGATTTGAGATCCAAATTGGCAATAATCTAAAATGAAAACCCACGCACATTTTAATGTAAGGATCTATAAAGATGTTTAAAACGAGAGATGTAATCATGTTATTGTAAATAGGTGAAAAAATGAGAGTTAGTATAAAAGTTGCTAAAACAATGGTGTAAAATCGGTACATGCATTTGCACTTCTTTCGTACGGATATGATAGTTGCCTGTATCATGTTAGGAAACTTGACTTATATTTTACAGTACTAGAACCCAAATAAGCCTACATCACACAACTTTCTACTCGATAATGGATCTGCTTTAACTTAGGCCTAATGTGTAGATTTGTGACGCGAAACATTACCAGAATGCTCTCGTTGAATTAGAATCAATTTAGAATTTCGAAACAAAATTTGTAGAAAACTCATATTCATAGTAGCACTGTTGGTTATAAACTAGATAAATACTTACTGAGTTCATCTTTTTGGTAGCGATACTGATCTGGATCTCTATATCTGAACAAATGAACCTGATCATTGAAGGCTGTTTTGGTGGTGCTCACTTTTTGGTCTATACTGTATCCGGGTACTACATTCATCCGTAAAGCGTTCCCTAGCATCTCATACTCTGGATTCATCTCCTTAGTAAAAGTGGCGACTTTGTAAGGTTTACTCGGTCGTTGACTACTAGATTTTTGTTCATTTTGTTTTTTAATTGTCTTTTCTACAGCATTTTGGTCCGCCAGAAGTGTATCACAAACACGACTTCCGAACTGATGTTTGATATTGGGCGGTAAGTTCACCGGCGCTCTTCGGCCAGCGCTTGCTACACCGGAAGTACGTGGTGTCGCTTTAAAACTGTCCACTAGAGGTCCCTTCAAGTCGCCTTTACCGAAACCCAGATTCCTCATCTGTATATCAGTACGTTCTCGTCGTGGAAAGTCCATCCCTGGTCTCAGCACGTCACCAATCAGACTGTAGTTATGGACAGGTGCCCTGGGCCCGTATTTATCACGATTATAACTCTGATTGTGATTTAGTCCAACAACATTGATCTCCTTCGATCCTTCCAAGTCTCGTTCTGTGAACCACTGAGACCGACTGGTATCTGGTCCTGAACTTCTAGCTGTCTGGTCCCCGAAATGGGTTCTGCTATACAAGATTTCTTCTTCCTTTTGTCTCAGATCATTTATGATTGCTCTAGCCCTGTTTTTCTGGAGACCAAATTCTTCCTTGGATCTTTCGAAGACTGCGGCTTCTGAAATATTAAACGTAAATACATGTAGGTTAAAATGATGATGGTTATATGCTCCGAAAAAAACAAATATATTCAATGAAACAAGTTATGGGCATATCTTCTTTTCCCTAATAGTGGCTATGCTACCGCAAATACGACATATTTCTACGTGTAACACAGATTATCTTCTGGTGGGTATTTTTGTGAAAGTCGTGGTCATAGAAACATAATAATAATGACAGAAAGGCAACTTGGACTCATCTTTTTTTAAATGGAAATAAAATGGAGGTTATATAATAAGTAAATGTTTTATGAACGTGTTCTTGATGTGAAATAAATTGAAGCAGTAGTGGAACTGATAGAAGAGAAAACAAATGTCAGATTGGAACAATTTTGAAGAAATGAAGGTTCAAAACACTGTGTACATAATATCCTGCTTTGGTTACTCATCAATGTCATGTCTACATGTAGATTGGTATGTGACAATTGTCAAAATTATCTGATCTCATACCTAAAACAAACTCCTTTAACCTCTTAATTTGAACAAAAACTCCGCTATATCGTATACCAATCACCAAATTTTATCGAAAGAAAAATATATAATCCTTTGTAATACCCGTAAAACAAAATCCAAGTGTTTTGCTATTGTATTTCACCAGTCTTTTATTTCCAATACGTGATCGGTTGATTTAGATCGATAATCAATACGATCCGATTATATTTCAATACACTCCAATGGTAATAAAATGCATGTTACGTAAAAAAAGGGGTCAATCAGTGATATGAATTAACATTTAATCCATTTTCGTATAATGACATGGCGAGAGCCTCTGAAAACTTCCAGAAAAAGGGTGAAAATGCATAGGCCTATGGTCAAGTTTTCTTCTTTTCCTATCTTTATTCATATATAGCTACAGCTAGAAATTGGATTTTGCATCAGTTTTAATCATATTTAATTTTACTTATCAGCATAACAATTTTGTCTGGTAACGGATAAAAACGTGTTTGCCATCTTAATATGTATGCATTTAAACTACAGCATTGAGCCGGGATCTGGAAAGTGCCTCGTGATATTTTAGACTCAAGTGTTTTCAGATTAGCCTGTTTCTGGGCTAATCCTACTCTCCAAAGCCGAGGTCTATTGATTAAACCATCAAATATGACATCTGCCGTTTTTGATACACCAACAGTCTATTTGGTCGTCATGATCTAATTATAGCACATCATTTGAATTATCGAATCAAAACCATTCAGTTTTATCTTGTACAATCATTACGTATACATTACGTCGCTTCTATTTTTTGGCTAAAGCCCGTAATTTGAAGCGTCAGCCAATGAAAATTTGTATCAGTTTATTCAAATGTTCTGTTCTTTACAGACAACGATTGGATACCGAAATCCAACATAGACCCCGAGATAAGACGTGAAATGACCCCGCGAGAAGGGAACATCATTCTATCGAAATGGAATTAGGAGATAATGTGCTCTGTTTTAAGAGAGTAGGCTAATCCAGGTCCATGTTACTCTCTCGTAGTTGCTGGAGGTAATGGAGACATTAGAAAGAATATGGATCTTGATTTTACAATATTTGTACGATGATCTGTTTACAATGTGGATATCGTTGAGAAGGCACAGTGGTTTCGCAGATATCTGGTTAAGAGCATATTTAGTCAATGCGGTAGACAAACAATGGTATTTATCAATAACACAATCTTGAGAATATTCAGTTCCTCAGTTGTCTGTTATTCAATACTGGTACTCATTAAACCTCAGTTCACGCGATAGGTCCATGCCAGAACTTAACCTGACGTCATGTTCATTTGTATACATGTCCTGTAGGTCTATCTTTGCAAACCAAGCACAGATCTAGTCTAGATTCCAGTATGACAATTCCATTTGTAGGCCTACTTTTCCTTGTTAGAAATGTCAATGTCTACCAGACTAAAAGCAGGAGCCACAACTTAATAGATACGGGTATTTATGACGTGTTATCAAATCCGCATGGTGGCGCCTTTTGTTGCCCCGCAAGATAAAGGCTCTGGAAAACATTATGGAAAATGAAGACATTGCTTGTGACAGGCAATTTGTTCATTTCCCACATTGTTTTCTACGCAGAAAGTCCAAAATGTGTTACATCAAAATGTTCATGAATTCACTTGAAATTGTTGTCAGCAACAATTTTGCATTTAAATGAATTAAAGTTTCATCAAATCTGGGAAATAGTAGCTTTAAATGTTTTGATGAAACAGGCCCCTGTTCGCTATCAACCCTTTCCCAAACGACAAAAATTAGGGTCAGTCCAACTTCAAAGATGTTGCAGACGACAATATAAAGTGAATGAAATTAAGTATTATTTGGTCTTTTATGGTAGAAAACATTGTGGGAAATGAAGAAATTGCTTGTCACAAGCAAATTGCTTGTCACAAGCAATTTCTTCATTTTCCACAATGTTTTCCAAAAGCCATTATATTGTGGAGAGTCAAAAGGAGTCACTGTGTGGTAATGGGTTAAAAAAATAAGTAGAGCTAGAATAATTGGCTTGTGGGCGTATTCCTACGTGTTCTGTTGCCTGTTTTCAGTAATTGACCAAACGCCGACTGTCAATCAAAAACATCGATTAGCCAATGGACGATCACAAAAATGTTATGCCCCAATTGTTCATCGTTGCACGTGGTTTTGTATCGATTTATCGACTGACAATCAAAACAATCGACATACCAATGGCAAAGAATTTTGTGCTAACAATAGACTTGGTTCAGAGTTATGTTTTGATAAACCGCGTCGGTGTTGTTATAAAATCTCGTAACTACGGCTTAAATAAAGCCGTAGTTACGAGATTTTATAACAACAACTACGAAATACTACTTTGTTTGTCCGAATTTAAGTCACGATTAACTGGATAAAATCGTTCCCTAGTACCGACCACATGCACATTGTTTGCCTTAAATTCTATGTTGGGCGGAGCGATCTGTCGATTGGCGTTTGGTCAATTGATTCAATGTAGCTTTGACACTAACAGAAAAGAGTAGCCTGGGTGTTGGATACTGTCATTAATATAAGTAGCCGAATATTAGTAGCCGAATATTTGGAATATCAAAACTACAATCTGTGATTTTTCATGATTAAAAATTGTGGAAGCTGAAAGAATGTAGACTATACCGTAATACAAAATATGGGTTTGTAGGGCGATCGGAAAATGACAACTTACGAGGAAGTCCACGTTTGACGTCTTCTGGCAGTACAAACTGTTGACCTTTGCCCTTTACCGGGGGTGTTCTGGGTAATTTGATCTTGGTCGGGTCTAAAGATTTCACACTTCTGGCGCTCTCCTCGTCCTGCAGTTCCAGCATGCTACCAAACAGCGTGGCTTTAGGCATGGCCTCGGTCCGCCTCGTCGTGAGGACGGTGGGCTGGGCGCCACCTTCACTGATCGTCATCCTGGCTACCTGAAATGTTTCAAAGCACAGCAAGTGGGTGGATGAAGCTGCCATTACGACAATTGTCCAATGTTAATTTTAAAAAGATAATTGATAGCGTCAATTTACGTAATGTTCAGTCGTTAACAATCGCAGAGGACCGCACAATACTTAGACGGCCCTCGTGCTTCGCACTCGGTCGTTGACGTAGCCTACGAGTATTTCTTGGGCCCTTGCGAATTTTAACGACCTCAAAAGCGTAAATTTACCCTATATTGTACAAGTAAGAATTGAATTAAAATGAAATAGAACTTAAGCATGGATCCGTAGAAGGTCCCCTTTAATCATTTGAGAAAACCGTCTTTCCAGACCTACATGTGGTCTAATAAGGATCCATCCTTGCAGTACTGCTGCTATGTATAGATAATAATAAAGCTGTTACACGGTGGGTAATCACGTTACTCAGAATTTCAGAAAATCATCAATATGTTTGCAAATTTTTGACCAATTTGAATTCGGTTTGAAGCAGAGAAGGTAAAAACAAGCCGGGAATGAGCTGGACGTGGTAGATTTTTTGAAAAATCAACTGATAAAAATGTTGGTTGATCTTCAATATCTTTTTTATCAGTTGATTTTTCAAAAATCTACCACGCCCATCTAATGCGTGACGTCTGTCCACATTCTCTGCTTCAAACCGAATTCAAATCGGTTCCATGTTAACTAAGTTATTGAAGATTATCTGAAATTGTTGTATCACGTGATTATCCATCGTGTGTTAGAGAACAACATGATTCCTGATTAGATTGATCTGGAACCTTGTTGGTCTCAATTGCCAAAAGACGCCTTTACCATATCCAGGCTCAAATGTATGAATTTAACAATACAACAACATTTCATTCAATAATGCAGGCCACCGGCCTATGATAACATTAATTTTGTACAAACATTTAGGCCTATATAAGAGAGTGAGAGGTGTTAGTTTTTGGAACTATCTGAAATTTTAAGGTGTTAATTTTTGGAGCTATCTAAATGACATAATTACAGACGCGCAATTCGGTTTCTAACAGGATTTTAGTACTTTAGATGCTATTTTCATTTTAAATTCTTTTATCGAGCAAAAGTTTGCTTGTAAACAAAAATTATATTGTTGTTTTGTAGACTTTGAAAAGTGTTTCGATAAAAATAGACAGGAATGCACTGTGGGTAAAACTTATTCGAAATGGTATTAAAGGTAAAATATTCAATATACTCAGATCTATGTACAATGAGATAAAGTTATGTGTAAAACATTTAAATTCGCTTTCAGCATTCTTCGACAGCCATCTTGGATTATTGCAAGGGGAGATAAATTCACCATTTCTATTTTTATTATTCGTGAATGATATTGAATTGTTCCTCCAGGACGAACACAACAGTGCCCTAACGCTTGATGAACTAGTTATTTGTCTGTTACTTTTTGCAGACGATTCTGTCCTCCTTTCGGAATCGGCAGAAGGGCTGCAAAAATTAATTGACAAGTTTGAAATATATTGTCGTAAATGGAGTTTAACAGTAAATGTCGATAAGACAAAAGTAACAGTGTTTAAAAAGGGCGGTACCCGAAACCCAGTTGAACATTTCACCTACGACGGTAGACCATTAGAAGTTGTTAAAAGTTTTAATTATTTGGGTATAGTACTTAGTCATGGAGGATCATTCAATAATGCCATTAACACTTTGGCGGGAAAAGGTCTCAAGTCGCTAAATGCGCTTTTTTCTATAACTAGCGGTAAAGAAATACCAATTAGAATTATGTTAGATCTTTTTGATACGTTCGTTTCTTCAGTCCTTTTATATGCATGCGAGGTGTGGGCATTTTCTCCGCTAGAAGCGATCGAAAAAGTCCATAGAAAGTTTATGAAAAGATTATTAGGGGTGAATCAACGGACGTGTAACGTAGCAATATATGGTGAGTTGGGCAGATATCCATTGCACATCACGATTAAGTCTAGAGTTATTATATACTTTTTAAAACTTTTTACCACCAAGAATAGAAATTGTATTTTGTCTTCAGTGATAGGAAATCAATGTAGTGAAGTCACAAGAAACACTTCAGTAAAAAAATTGGTCAAATAAAGTTAAAAAGTTATTGCAAAGTATAGGATTATTTGAAATCTGGCTTTTCCCGTCATCGGTAAATATTAATCAATTTAAACCTGTTTTACGTAATAGACTTAGAGACATTTATATTACAGATTGGTTTGCAGAAATGAATGTAAAAAGCTCAATGACATTGTATAGATATATCAAGACAGAATTCGAAATATCAGAATATTTGGTTCGAATCCCTAATATAAAATATAAACACATTTTGGCCAAGATAAGAACATCATCACATCAGCTTGAAATTGAGGTCGGTCGTCATAGAAACATTGAACGAAAAGATCGAATTTGTCCCCTCTGTGATTCTAGCGAAGTGGAGGATGAGTACCATTTTGTAATGGTCTGCTCAGCCTTCACTTCGCTCAGGAAAAAATATATCAACAAGCATTATTACAAAAAGCCTAGTATGTATAAATTCAAAGCACTTTTGACAAATAGTAATTCAAAACACCTAAACAGCCTCGCACAATTTTGCATTTTAGCTTTCGATCATAGAAAATCTATTACTGATAACACTTAGAAATACTGATAAATATCCTTCCGCATTTAGACGTTTTAGACATTTCGGAATTATTTGTATTTTGTATGTCATGTTTTTTTCGCATGTATTTGTAATTTTGTTTGACGGTGATGGACGGTTGTGTCCAAACCTTATTTGTAATAAACTCTTGTTCTTGTTCTTGTTCTAAAAATTCTTGACGTAAACTAAATGCTGATGATAGATAAGTGGCTATATACTATAAATTTGATCATGGTTTTCAGTCGATAGAAGTTTATAAAACCGAGCTATAGAGGAATTGTGTCATATACACACACTACAATGCACCCAGATCAGCAACTTCCTAAGTACTGTCTGATCAGAATCCATGCTGCTCTATCAAAGGCCAGACAAATAATGAAGGAGATAAATCATGTGAAAACAACATATCCCGATTTTGATCAAAATATATGTATACGTTGGCTGTTCTGATTCGTGAGGGCACTGAATGTTATATCATAAACAAGCTCTAATGGATTAAAATGCCATTTCAAAATTTTACAAGATTCCCCGTACGTTGGTGATAAGATTATTTTATACCTTTCCAAAGCAAGATCTTGTTTGCCGTCCCATTTTGGAAAAGCATTGGGAAAACATCGAGGCAGAAGGAGAAAGTACTGATAATTAGCATTTATCTACATGTATCTATATATACTGCCTATATACTGCCTAACTCCCCTTTCGGGTATTTCTGGCAGGTGGATATATCATGCACAAATTCTAAGTTCATCAACAACCAGTTTGTCGTTTGCAGCCTTTTTTCAAATTTTGAGGTTTTTGTAATGGGTTAATATTGAAAGTGAAGTGGGTTGTCCATGAAATTTAATATAGAACATAGCAAAAATCAATATTTCTAATTCAGAAATGGATTTGAAAGGCCTAACAATTGACAGTCGATAAAATTCAGTCAATTTTCCGCCATTTAAAGGCGAATTTCATATCGATTCTGTAAATATTTGTTTTACCATGGCTTACAAGACTGGTTTTATATACACCGATAGGAGGCCATGGTCTTGAAGTCGTTTGGCGATTCCTTTTGTAAAATTAATGGTTGCATATTCGATTTAGTTTAAATGACCACTATAAGCAGTGGCGGATCCAGAGGGTGTTCGGGGGTTCAAACGAACCCACCTTTGTAGCCTGATTATTTCATTACCGTGCAGAAATTCATTTGGTCCTATCTTTCTACTGGATTCGTTTTCATTTTCCCGCTCATTTATGCACCGAGATTTTTAAATCATATGTCTACTTTAGATGGTAT
Source organism: Fragum sueziense (assembly GCA_963680895.1). Taxonomy (NCBI): domain Eukaryota; kingdom Metazoa; phylum Mollusca; class Bivalvia; order Cardiida; family Cardiidae; genus Fragum; species Fragum sueziense. Next base: position 64,382,531 of record OY804592.1, read on the forward strand.
ATTATACAGAAAGTCGAAATTTTCAGTCCGACATAGATGTGTAGGCCTACGCATTTATTAATTTTATATAAAAGTATCTTTATAGATCTATCGTACTTATATTTAACTAGATTAACCCTTTCCCAAACGTCAAAATTTTAAGGTGATCCACATCAAAAAGTGCCACACAAGATAAAATGGATGTCATTAAAGATAGGATTTGTGTAAAATAAGGCACAGAAAATTTTGAGACAAAGGGAGAAACTGCTGGTTTTCGTTTTCAGCAGTTTCTTCTTTTGTTTCAATGTTTTCCCAAGCCTTTTTTATTAGGGACGTCAAAACCAGGTCTTGTTTGGGAATGGGTTAAGTAAAATATGATTCATCTAAGCCTTAAAATTGCATTAATACCAAAGGTGTTAAGTTATCGCTAAAAGTGTGGTAAATATTTCGTCTCTAACTTTACAACACTTAACCTGTTCAAGCTTAGTCTATATCTATTAACATCGACAAATTTATTGTTTGTCCTGTAAAATGTCGAACCATTTCTGTTTGGGCATACACTATAGACAACGATCAGCCTGCACAGGCGTGCAGTATGGTCTGTGTCTATATTGTATGCTGCCAGGCAGACCAATTAGAAACCTTCCGTTCAACACTTGCCATCTTTCATGATTGTCTATATAGCCTATTGATGAGTTTAACAAATAGCTGTAGGCCTAACCTTATTTAAATTCGTGTTTCTTTAAACTTGTGAGAAACTTTCAAAAATCTATTATTTGACTACAATAAACATGAATCATACCTGTTCATTGTTTAAATTTCCTGTTGTAAACAAATCTCCTTTACCCGAAAAGTAAAATTGAAATTGTCACTCTACACTTAACGACCGACGTTGTTACCGACGCTACAAAGTTAAATAAAGACATCACGTGATCGTCACGTGACACTGACAACGGCGCATCTTTCCGCGTCATCGGAAAACGTTCTTTCGCGCAAACTTGAAGAAAACGCCACGTTTTATCAGATTGTTCGTATCATTGATCTTTGAAAAATAAAATAAATTTTAGATAAGATGACGATACGCTTCCAAATTATCATATGATCTTTTTTTTTTTAAGATATGATCAATAATCGCATAATCCGGATTTAAACTAGAGAGGGTCGGTGGATCAAACGACTCACTCAGGCTCTGAAGCCTGATTATTTCATCTTAATTCAGAAATTCAGTAAAATTTGTGTGGTGGAAGGAAAGCAATCCCCTCCCATTAGTATATTCGAATCCCTTTCTCAGAAATCCTGGATCTGGGACAGAAAACGGTCCAGCAAAACGCAGCTGGAGAAAACAGTTTTGAAAATGTCAACGAGCATACTTTCTCGTATTTTCATCTTGGGAAAAACATTGATGCAAAAGAAGGAATCAATAATTACCGGCATTATCTCATTTTGATTCAATATGTCTATACTATGTTGTAGACTAATCATAGGCTATATTCATCAACATCCATTTCGTCGTCAGCACCAGCTTTCAATTTGGAACAGTGCAGTGATCAACCATTTCTTAGATGGCAAGATCTCAGACTGGCAAAACTTTGCCATAGATGCATACCACAAAATAAACATTTGTCCTATGTTGTAGGTTATACAACATTCTTCTACGAACATACATCTTTTCCTTCAAAGTTTTCCAAAAGTCCTGTACATGAAAATCATGGTTTGGATAGGAAACGATGCAGTTTAATCCACGAACTTGCCTGCAAGCAATTCAGCCTTGTTGCATGATTCCCGAGACATATCGATGAAAGGACGCAGAGACGCACCAAATTGTCGTAAATCGCTGCTTTTCATCGAAACCTCGTACCTATAGCTTTAGACGTCGCGCACGGTATTGCGACCAATTTATGTAACGTCAAAATACATGGGAAGATGTTGCGTGCAACGAACATTCTTTGTCATCCGCGCTTTCTTTCCCGTTTATCCAAGAAAAAGGCTCGATCGGTGTCGTTTAATGAGATATTTAGAAAGCAGAAGAATACATGGATAAAAGAAATGAATATATATCTGAATTATAGTTCAATTAAATTTCTACATTTTGTTGATTTTGTTGATGAATAATGTTATGCGTTTGAGTATTGTCGCTACATTATAAACGCCGCGCTGGCGGTATTCAACACTAAATTTTGAAAATATAATATTATATTTTTTTTACACAGTTTGCAATTACATTTGCGAAACATACATCATATCACTTAATATGAGCGGAAAAATTTAGTTGTAGGCCTACATCTGAATAGTTTCTGTTGTCTGTATGTTATTTCATATCTTAAATATTGTGTCATGTAGAACATGTTTCTTGTTTAAAGAAAGAAAAGAAAAAAAAAAAAAAAAGAAAAATGGAGAAAAATAACTATTTTTGCTTTTTAAAGTAAAACTAGTAAAACAATTTTATGGTTGGATATAATGCATCATGGGTCTTCCATTACAGCAAAATTTTATTATTGTATGATTCGTGTAATCATGAGCGAATGATTTGAAAGAGACGCACGAAGAAACTTTTATTAAATTGCATGATTTTATTCAACATTTTAGTCGGCGAAAAAAGACAAAACCCCATTACCATTTATTATAAACGATGCCATGCCACTAATTGTAATTGTTACAGCTTATCCGAAATATTAAACACCTTTTCAATACAATAGAAATCGACCGCATTTAACGTCGACGTTAAACGTCCATTTTGACGTAAATTTAGGGGGTGGACATTTCTGTTTTACCTGGGAAAAAATTTGGCGTTTCTCGTATAATTATGATACGCATCTACATGTTACACCATTTTGAAGATTTTATAATGAACTAACTGATTATCAAAACATCGATGCTTAGAATTTGACGAATTTAAACATATTAATGTTGAAATGTGCGGTAAAACATTTTTCCGCGAAAAAACGCAGGGGGTGGACATTTCTGTTTTACCTGGGAGAATTCAAAATAAAACATGAAAACGACGTAATAGATTGTTCATATTTCATATATCTAAAGTTCATTTGTTGAACTTGATTGTGAATTAAGTTTAAATGAAAATGATACCATTGTTTTCATTCCAAGGAAAATGAAAAATGACATTTTATTGTAAAAATCCAGAAAATAGCTCACGTCACGCGCCAAAGCGAGTTTGTTTTTTTATTATACTGACCTTAATTTTTGCATGTTTTTCATAAAAATCATATTTTTGTATAGCGAATAGGATAACAAAACGAAAAGTGCAATCTTTAAACATGAATTTATGCTGCAAATACACGTTTTATTTGGAGTAATCAAATTTGTCGAATTTTTATGTTACACGTCACGCTTAAAAACTGGTATCTTTTTCGTAAAATAAGTACCGAAATTTATGACTTTCCGGTGTATCGTGTCCATGTAAAACTATATACAGACAGTTTCATATATACAGAAACAGATTCTATCAATAAAATAATTCTTCACTAAATATGCTTCTTGAACTAGCGCATCTCTCGTTGATGATCCGGGTTTTTCACGACTAGTCGCAATAACGTGCGCGACGTCTTTAACGAGCTGTGGTTACGAGGTTTTCGAAGAAAAGTGGCGAAATATTGGAAAGCACATGACGATGCCTACTATGACAACAGAAAACTTTTGCAATGGAAAGCAGGCTGGGCAAGCCCGGTGTTGAAGTAAAGACTTAGTCCGAATTATTTCGCTTTGTGTCGTTTATATTTTGTTTCATCGCCGTTTCACCCTTTCCAAACAATGCCTGATTTAGACGCCCGTAACCGAAAAGTGTGGAATGAGGATACACACGTTGGAGGAAAATACTGATGATCCGCTTTTTTTCTCTTTTTTATCTCGATTAAAATTCTCAAAACTAAATTACAAATCTAGTCTCCAGTATTTTGTTTCGCATGGTCGAAAATTGTCTAGTTGGCATAGGGTTTATTCTGTCCAAAGCAAATTTTACAGAAAGTACTAGGGGAAACATAGACAATTAAAACTAATATAGAAATTGTTGATAACCAGCATTTTCTTATTTTGCATGTATCCAATTAGTCCTCTGTAGCATCTTTCAATCTCGTAGGGTAGCTCAATCAAAAAGCTGCTGTAGACGACAAAATGGACATTAATCAAGGTTGGTTTTATGTATAGTTTTGCTCAGAAAATATTGAGACAAAAGGAAAAAGTGCTGATTATCAGCACTTTCTTCTTTTGCCCCAATATTTTCCCAAGCCTCATCTCTTACGGACATCCAAACCAGGTATTGTATGTGAAAGTATTAATGTGAGGAAATAGATTGTCAAACTATTTTTGAAAAAGAGCCGACAAAGACGGAAACTGTTGTCGGTGGGATTGTTGGACACAAAATCTTGAGTAGATTGAAGGATGAAATATCGCACCTAGACGATTTTCCATGACGAGTTATGGTGCCTTAAAGAAATAGGCCTAATCCATGGTCTCTTTTTTACATTTTTTTCTTTTGACAATCGTATCTCCTTGAATTTTACAAGTGACTGATTCAGTTTGGTCTGTACACATGTAGTTTCTTCGACTGGTGTTCCTATGCTAGGTTCGCACTGTCGACCACACCCATTGGTGAGAGACAAATGACTTTTGTCAAATGTCAGAATGGATACTGGCCGAGCCGGGGTTCGAGCTCGAGACCCCTAGATTGACAGACTCCGACGTAACCGACTGAGCTATCCGGGCTCGGCTGTTTTACAAATACAGGCCATGAACATTGAGATAAAAAGAGAAAATACTGGTTTTCGGCATTTTCTCCTTTTCTCTATATGTTTCCAAAATCGTTCCTATCGACGAAAGTTCAAACCTGGCTTTGCTTGCAAAAGAGATAAATGCATAACTATTATTAAAATATGTTTTGTGATAAATGAAATACTCGTACACATTTTTTGTAATAATTTAATATCTATTCTAAACTACAAACGGATTTAAATATAAAAAGAAATCGGAAAGAAGAAACAAATAAGGGGACAGATAGGAACATTATTATAATGACCACATCTTCATTGAAAATAAGTTAACCCTTTCCCAAACGGTAAAATTTCATAAGTTCCATTTCAGAAGCTGCTGCAGACGTCAAATGGGTCTTGTTTAAGATAGAATTTGTGTACAACATAGCACAGAAAATATTGAGACAAAAGGAGAAACTGCTGGTTATCAGCAGTTTCTTCTTTTGTTTCAATGTTTTCCCAAGTCTTTTCTATTAAGGACGTCAAAACCAGGTCTTGTTTGGGAAAGGGTTAACTAGTCCAACATAATGACTCTTTTTGACTCCCTACAAGATCATGGCTTTGGAAAACATTGTGGAAAAAGAAGCAATTGCTCGTGACAAACATTTTCTTAATTTCATACAATGTTTACTACTGATAAAAACCAAAATATGTAAAATTTGATTCGCTTGATATTGCCCTCTACAACATCTTTGAATTAGGAAAAGTCTTACATTTTGTCGTTCGGTAAAGGGTTGACTAGTTGACTTGTGGTCAATATAGTCATTAATATACATGTAGAATTTACTTATAATCAAAGGGAGAATTAACAGAGCTAAAGAAAAGAGTGGGTAGTGGATTTATAAATTTCAAACCCTACATTGTGAGAATTCATTAGAATCGTCTCATCGAGACGATTAAAATGAGTACCCACAACGAAATAACAAATTTAGAATGCATTTACCCCCCTATATTATCTGTTTGCTCTGGAATAACTCCCAATAAGCAAATTGTGCTTTTACATAAACACGGTGGATAATCACGTGATACGACAATTTCGGAACATCTTTAATAATTTTCTTAATACGGGACAGATTTGAATTTGGTTTGAAGCAGAGAAGATGGACAGACGCCATGCATTAGATGGACGTGGTGGGAAAAAATCAGCTGATAAAAAAAGTAATTGGAGATCAACCAAAATGTTGGTTTATCTTCGGTAACTTTTTTATCAGTTTATTTTTCAAAATTGCTTTACGTCCAGATCATTCCTGGCATTAACCTGCCTTCTCTGCTTCAAACCGAATTGAAATTGGTTAAGTATTTATAACAAGAGCTGTCCGAAGACAGCGCGCTCGACTTTCTAAGTTGCTTAGTATAAAGGGGGCATAACTCCAAATATAGTGGAGCCAGGGTCATGGGCCCTGGTAGTAAGGTAGAGAGTGTGATGGTGAATAAGTATTCTAAGTTTGGATTGAATCCCTTTGATAGTATGGAAGTTATTGATGTTTGAAAAAACTTAAACCTTTGTTGCAATGCCGACGCCAACGCCGACGCCCGGGTGACAGTCTAAGCTCTCATTTTCTTCGAAAAGTCGAGCTAAAAATGTTGATTTTTTATTTTCAAATTCTGAGCCACGTGATTAACCACCGTGATTAACAGAACATGCAATAACTACCACTTATTCAAGCAGCAGCTACGACGTTGTCAATGTAACCATCAAATTACTATCTTTTGTAGAAATACAAGGCTCTTTTGTGGTTACATGCCTCAATACACCTTAGTAGTTCCCGTTGGTTGACTAACTTGACCAACCAACTTGACATTTTACTTAGTTATTAGCATGGTTTGTATGTCTAGGCTAATCCTTTAGCCAAGCAATTTGTAAGTAATTGAAAAGGAGCTTAAATTGAACATAAGAAAAGTGTCATCATAATAAATACAACAATAATAGATCTAATTAATCAAGGAGTAAATTAAAATGAAGATCTAAAGTGCAAGCTAGAGGTATTTAGTTGGTATAAAACAAACCTTGTGATTTCAAAAAGCTACAAATATCTTTATAAAACTGCATGAAGAAAGTACAGACTATCTAAACGTTAATGTTTATCTACTTTACTTCTAATAACAATATTGATAAGAATCATACGAGAGGTCTTTGAGAATATTCAAAGAACAACAGACAAAACCATTATAACTTGATGCATATAGAAAGAACACATACAGAATGACAGACATGCAACTTGGATGTTGGACTTGACCTAACTTTATTACCTTACAGAGCTAAAGATAAGAGTGGATCAACCGTCATGGCTTTTCAAAATATTAAATATCTTTCAATGTACACTAAAACCTATGTTGTGTGTACTCATTGGAATCGTCTCATCGAGACGATTCAAATGAGTACTCACAACATAGAGTTTTGATTTAAAATGATAAATTTAGAATACCTTTATCCCATCTTATATATTGCTCTGTCTGTACTAAAAAAATGATGAAATATGCAGCCATTCATCACAAGTATATGTAGCATGATTATCAAGTTCAACTAAACCACTTATAACAAAAGAAGAATTAAAGCTGTTCAATTTCAATGGAAATTCAAAGGACTCAAAAAAAAATCCAAGTGTCTTTTCTAGGATCTAAACAAAAAGGGGAGACTTACATTGTAATCCTATATATTTTTCGAAAAGCAAATATATAAATAAATGTTTTCCCCCTGCCTTATCCTAGCTTACATACAAGCAATGTTAACAATCAAAATAGATGAGCAAATAACAAAGCTATCACAATGAAATTTAACAAAGATATGATTAATACAGCCATGTTCATCTATTACCTAAATCATTCAAAGCTAATAGTATCAAATAAAGCTCTTGGGGATTAACCCTTTCCCAAACAACACCTGGTTTTGACATCCCTAATAGGAAAGGCTTTGGAAAACATTGAGGCAAAAGAAGAAACTGCTGATAACCAGCAGTTTCTCCTTTTGCCTCAATAATTTCTTGGCTATATCATACACAATTTCAATCTTCAATTACATCCATTTTGTTGTCTGCAGCAGCTTTTGAATTGGACCTGCCTAAAATTTTGTCGTTTGGGAAAGGGTTAATGACAAACCATGATATTTCTGCTTTTTATCAAATACCATGTGTAACTGCAGCTTAAAACAAGCTGGAGTTACAATGTTTTGGAAAATAAATGACAATATATGACATACAACCTAGAGTTTGTATCTTGCTATTCAATATCAATATTTCAAAATGATTCAACAAAATTTAGATCCAGATCAGCAAGCACAATTTCGTGCTTGCAATGCTAGTCAATAACAAACTGAAATCAAAATACCGATGAAAGGTAGGAAACGCTGCAAATCAGAATTTTCTTATTTTGTCTCAATGTTTTGCTTACATCTTTCCAATTTAAGTCAAAACCAATTTTTTTTAGCTAAAATATAACTCTTTCCCAAACAATAAAATTAGGACCTGGTCAAATTCAAACTGAAATGTGTTGAAAACAGAATAATTAAGAAGAGTGAAAATTCTTTCCTTTTTTGGGGTGGTAATCATTAAGGAAGGTTATAAGTTTAAAACGCTTAATTATACCAAAAGTATAATTGTTTGGGAAAGCTAAGGATTTGTGATATGTGCTTTGCCACTGTAATTATCATGAGATTTGTTCTTCTGAAATTATGATACCTGATCCGAGTCTTTTCTGATGAAAATTTGCTCTTTGATATTTGGATGTTGCTATTTACAAATAGCAACATCCAAATATCAAAGAGCAAATTTTTTTATCAGAGAAGACTCGGATAACGATTAAATGATACCATACCAGAGCTACAGACAAGAGTGGTAATAACCTTTTACATTGCAAAAGATCTATCAATGTTCATCAAACCCTATGTTGTGGGAATACCTTTGGATCAACTTAAGGAGAGAAAAATCAAATGAATACCCACAAGATAGGGTTTGGATTTGAAATAACTAGTTTCGATAGTTATTTACCCCCCCCCCCCCCACACACACACACACACACACACCCACCCCCAAATCTGTTGCTCTGCCATTTTGTTGATCAACGTTCTGTAACAGAGCTAAATATAAGTGGGAGTGAAGATATTTCAACTTTTATCGCAATTCCAAACCTTATGTTGCCTAGTTAATATGGACCTAGTTCATAAAATTTGAGACTATAAACCACCTTTTATGTTGCGGGTACTCATTTAAATCATCTCGATGAGACTATTTCAATGAGTACCCACAACATAGAGATTGATGAACTCCCTCTTATCTGTAGCTCTGCTGTAAGACTGTCAGATGGTCTTCATAGTCTGGATAGCCTTGCTGGATAATGAATGGAGCTTGTAGTACATGTTGAAAGGTTTTGCGTTAATGGTTGTAGTTGTTGTTGGTCTAATAAGATAGTTATCTGAAATTGATAAACAAAATTGAATTAATAGGAATTAAATCCCCTGTTGCATAAAAACCAGTATGGGGTTCTGCAAGGTACAAATACGGAACTCATGATGCCACATAGATGAATGTGGCTTAAATTAAGTTTTTGGCAGACGATTTAGGAAATGATCAGCCTTCAAGTTGGCATTAAATAGTTTTCAGCTACATAAAATGCATAATCAAAGTGCATCAATGTCTTCACACAAACCTTGAAATGCCAGAACACAAAGTTAACTAAACCTTGAAAATGTTCTGCCTCTCAAAAATGTTTATTTGTTCCTTCAGGTTATCTGGAGCACAGGGCTTTAGTTCAGAAACTTTGAGCGCAATTATCTTGATGATAACATAGTTCACATAGTTCATAAAGGCCGTACACTAGGTGTGTAAACTATTTTGCTTCTAGAGGCCATTTCTGATGTGTTTTCCCTCGTTTTTGAATATAAGGTGAAGTCTTAAAGGGGCTCATTCTATGTTTTTATGCTTCCGAACTGTTCGGGAACTCATATTTGTGCATGGAAAAACAATTAGCAATGCATAAAAACCTCAATCTTGGCGAAAAACATCTTTCCTTTGCTATAGATCAATCCTTTACAAGCGTGTTTACACATTCTATTTTTACTTCAAAACAAAACAAGGTCAAGGTCAACGAGACACACCTACGCGATATTAACACACCGTACAACCGGCTGTGTCGATGACTGTGACATTATTTGCGAGGAATACGTGAAAAGGTTTATTTTGCACAAGCACTGAACATTTATACACGTATTTATCAACTATATAAATACCAAAGATCCTTTCGTTTATTTATAAAAGTAAATTCATTTGACCTACCATGCACATGACATCAGATGCCGAATCTGTCTTCGCTGACTTTCTACGCACCCGGTTGTACGGTGTGTTAAATCTCACTGAGCACAGATGACGTATCCATACCTGTCAACTTTCACGAATAAATCGTGACTAACACGATTTCAAGTGCAGGAGTTCATCACACGCTTGCAATTTCTGTCTGCCTTTATTGTTTATCATTGTGAAATTGCACCCTTACTCGCTCAATTATCTTGTTTATTGTCACCTTCCTTGATTGACAATCAAAACGCGCCGATGCGTTAACTCGACGATCTCGGGTATCGACTTATTACAAATGATGTAAGTGTAAGGCGTGGCTAATATCGACAAGTCAACCAATCAAAATGCGCGATATGTTATCGAGGGGGCAGTTTTCCGATAATCTGTCGATGACAATTAGTGCTTGCCCATTCAGTTGTAAACAAACTTTGATTATCGAGTTTATCTTCGCAATTCTACCATTTAACAAGATTTAATGGATGATGATCAACTAGTATAACAGCCTACACTGAGAATATCAGATCGATCGTGGGCCACCGCTTCGATAAGATTCTGTACATTCCAGAAAATCGGTAATATGCACACGTAGGTTGTTTCGCCCCATTATGTTTCGCGGTTTACCTTATATTCATCTATATTGCACTTCTATTCTAATGGTTTTCTTATACGCAAAATAACCGCGATATGGTTAGCATTATTTTGCATCATTTACCAGACTAAAAGAAATTTTTTTTAAAAAAAGGGAAGGAACTTGGCAATTGCTAAACTGTCAACAGGTTACAGAAGAATTAAAAAAAAAAAAAAAAAAAAAAATTGGTTGGTGAGAATTGTTTGGAACAAAGGATGTCTTGTTTCCTACAATAATTATCCTTTATGAACTTTGCTATTTAACTATTCTGCTTTTGCAAAGAAATAAAATGATAAATATAAGACCTACAGAACAAGCTACTGTCTTTGTTTAAAGACTCAAGTTGAAGAAACACTGCAAAAAAATCTCACTCCTAAAAGTTGAGGTCAAATCACTCTGCGCGAAAAATACCCGCGAAAACTCCTCATTTAAAGGTCGTCGCGCGCAATCTCACTCTTTGAAATTTCCATAAGTTGACAGGTATGGACGTATCTCTGACGTAATTGATTTTTGAAGGTTGGGCATATGTAGCCGTTGCAAAACAAAAACAAGGACGACCAGCATGTTATTAATTGACTTGGATTTTAATACTTAATAAAGCTCGTGGAGTGCTAAGAATGGAGATAAATGATCTACCCCTTCAGGTTGGTAATTTCATACGTTATTTCTGGTTTGTAATTATTGTGCCATTTGCATTTTCGACAGCCTAGCTCGTCCCCCTTTAAAATTTACCATAAATTAATCGTCATCATCATCATCGGGAACAAAGAGATCTGTTTCTTCTAAAAATTCTGCAAATGATTTAGCTAGATACTGTCCTACAACGATTCCAGCAACGATGCAAGCAGTCACGATCGGTGTGCTATATTTCTTCCGCAATGGCTCCGGAGGAATTGGACCTTCAAAACTAGTGTTTATGTTTCGTTTTGCTATCATGCATGTTCTGGATCTCGAGCTTGCAGCCGCTAATTGACTGAAAGCAGTGAAATTTTTCGCCAAGGCTGTCACTTTCGTCGCCATTGTTGTGATATGCTCCAGTGAACACAGAAAACTGGTTTTGGGAAATCTGGACGTGCTCTGAGTATCTTAAAAAGAAATACCCCACGATAAATGGCAGAGCAGCCCATGCAAATCGAATGGAATGCTCTACCAGGTCAATTCTCATCCTTTATACTATGGTTTCATCCGGTAGAACTTTGGCATCTGTCATTTTCGATCCATTGCAGGCCCGTAGGGGGGGGGGCTGTTGTGGGCAAAAATGCCGAATTTTCTTAATTTTACACTGAACATTTTGGGAAAATCAAAATTAGCCCCCAAATATTCAGAACAAGGGCTTAAGCCCCCCCCCCCCCTACATGAAATTGCTTCCAATAATTCGATGGTTTTGTTTAAAAAAAATAACAAGGCAAATAGTGATGCAATGAAATATGGTTTAAAAAAAGAGAAACTACTATTATTGAAATTATTATATAATTATATGATCACCGATGTGGTCTTTTTTTCTATATAGACTCTCGTCTTCTAACCCCCTCTCTGTGTCGTTAAAGGTTGGATTAGTCAGTCATGTGCGAATTTCGCATTCACACATATGCATAAATAAAATCATTAAACCAACTCTCTGTCAAACAAATCTATGTCGTTCACAAAACACAAGCATGCATCTCGTATGACAATGTACAGCACTATTAAAAATGTTTACCGCAAATTCGTTCGTCGATTAGATGATATATATATAGTAAATGCATATATGCTATATTTTTTTAGTTTTCAATTAAAAACCAAAACCCCAGAAGACAAGTCTTCTAGACCACACACCCAGATTATGAGATTCACACAAGCTTCTTCTTCTTCTTCTTCTTCTTCTTCTTCTTCTTCTTCTTCTTCTTCTTCTTCTTCTTCTTCTTCTTCTTCTTCTTCTTCTTCTTCTTCTTCTTCTTCTTCTTCTTCTTCTTCAGAATGTTAGGTTTCGATCACATTGAAAGTTACACACACATTGACGATCTCATTGTACAAGCAAGATTCTGTCCAAATTCTGTCTTGATTTGTTTGTGATTATGGTTGTGAAAAAAAAGAGTAAAAAATCCAAGGAAAGTCGAAATTGCTAGGGAATGGATAAATCATCAAATTCGATGGCACATAACTCATGAACCAAGATTTGGATCAAGCAGGAAAATTACCCTTAGACAAGATCTTATTTGGTCATCTACAACATTTTAAAGTTTTGTTTTGATTGGTTTGTTGATATTTGTAGTTGTAAGAGTAAAATAGGTAAAAACAAACTATCAATGGCAAGAAAGGGCAGATAAGCCAATACTTTCTCGTTCAGTAAAAATTCCTTGATGGAATGATAGAGGCGTCACCCAAGGATAATTCATGTGAAGCAGGTCCGAAGGAAGGGTTTTCATATTGGGCGGGCTCAAGCCTTTTTCTCTGAATGTTGGGGAAAGGGGGAGGGGCTAGATTGGATTGTGCCCAAATTTTCAGTGTAAAATAGGGAAAATTTGGCATTTTTGGCCAACCTGGGGGGGGGGGGGCTTAGCCCCTAGCCCCCTCCCGTTCCTACCAACCTGTGAGATTTGGTTGAAATGCATCAAGTAGTTTTTGAGAAGTGTCTTTTTTGATAAAAATATTTATTCCAGAAAAAAAAATGCACTATAATATAGACAGAATATGCAAGAAATAAAATATGGCGGGACATATATATTTATGTTGGGTATCCTGTCCAGAAATACGATGGAGAAATGTCTCCTTAATTGCTCAAATGAGTAGGCTATGTATGTTAGAAACCCTGTTTAAAATCAGTTCTAATTGATCAAATGTTCTTGTCTTTCCCAAGTAACGTTGACGTTCTCTTTACGCACCTTAGGCTACGCCAGTACCACAAAATTCTATACTTTTGCCAAATATATATCGATGCACATCAAGCTATACTGGTTCATTGAAAAAAAAAAAAAAAAAAAAAAAAAAAAAAAAAAAACTAGACATGAAATACCATGAATAACTGCACAATACATCATCAGTGGTTTCAGGAACACAAACAGCGTTTCATATCTATGCAAGGTCATTTCCAATGGGAGCCCATGAAAAAAAGAGAGAAGATCAAGCGGCGGATTCAGGATTTCTCTAAGAGGGGTTCGAATATACAATGAGGGGGTTTGTTTTCCTAGTTACACAATCGTGACTTAATTTCTGCATGAAAATGAAATAATCAGACTATGTTTCGTACGCGAAAGGAACTCGGTGAGATTAGATTTATTTTTCTAGCAATTTTCAATCAAAATGATGAAAATAAATTATTTATGCAGCGGTTTTATAATTATCATCACTAAATCTAAATTATCTTTTCAATAATTACTCGTTCGATTATTTTATGAGTCGATACTAAATGGAGTCTGCCCAACCAACCAAGCAAGCCTAAAATTGACTTCCGGTTTATTCTGTAATCGATAAAATTGTCTACTTTTGGCATTTCCGCATTATTTTATGCGATTTTCGCAGTTCAGCTTTTGTTCCCACAGGAGAAATGTCTCTTCTTACATATGAGTGAATTTTGACGCCAGTTCTTGTTACATCAACTCGCTTAGGGTCAATCTTGATTGAACCAGAGAAACCGACCAAACCAGTCAATCATGGAGATTGTGGATACATTTTACAACAATCCCGAATATATAGAAACGGTATTTACAGGAAACAGTTTTGAGTTACCATATTTCACATCTTTTGTGGCTTTTTCTTCAGAGTTGCTTTTAGCTGCGATATCGTACACGAGTGGGCATCAGGGGAGCTACCTCGTTAATGTGTTAACATAAATTTGTTCCCACGCCACATCCGGGAATGTCGAGGTAGTGGAAATCCCTGTATTTTGACAAACGGATAAAGGTGAGCTCTCCCTTCTATTTGTTTTTTCTTTCAAAGAGCGCATGACTTAAAAATCTGGCGATGCAGTGCGATGCTACTATGTTTAAGCAATGCATGAAGACCGAAAACCCCATTAAATAGTGGAAAATACGAGCAGGACGACATTAATTCCAGCACTGGTGGATTGCATTTTCGCCCCGTGTAGACATATCGACAGGCATCTCGGGGCAGATATTGTACTTTATTTTCAGTTTCTGACCACTATCACATGTTTTGATGCAACATGTAGTCAAATTGACTACCATGACGCAAAAATTTCAGATGTTCTGGTCTCCTGAACAGATAAATTGCCCAAAAACTCATTTGTGTTGTTCCCAGACCTTCGAGGTAGTGGTAATCTATCGAGATAGTTCCCACGTGTCCCAAACATCTAGCCTTCTGATATATTGATGTGTTGATATACTTTAATTATTCTGGACATCTACCAATTGGCTAGTTGGCGAAAATCAGTCCCGATAGTCACAGAACTGTGATGCACGTGCAATATCTAATTATAGAAGATTTTTGAGAACTTATGTAACAATGAGCAGGAACTGACGCAATCACAACATAAATCCCAACCTGAAACCCATTCATGAAGAACAGAGACAACTATTAATCTTAACTCCCTGAATGCCGGAAGTGCCTATCTTGAATTAAGTCCTTCGTGAATAGCCTACAAACCCACCTAGGACAAATACAGCTGATAAATTTCTCTTTTCTGCAGGTACATTTGGGTTTGGCGGAATCAGTACTATAACTTGATTTTAAGGTGTAGGTTTCTGGCTGAAGGTAAGCAGTACTGCGTTTTGTTTTGATGTAGATGTTCCTGAAAAATTGAATAAGTTAAATTGTGTATTTTTATGCTTTTCAGTCATTTTATGTGTCCAAACACTTTCAGTTAAGTTCTGGTGACTGAGTGACAAACTTTGGGAAAAAGGATGCTAACGCGGCTTACAATATGTTCTCTTTGTATTGGTACTTAAATGTAATTTTTGTTGTTTCCCACTTGGGTTTCAGGTTGGAATTTATGTTGTGATTGGGGCAGTTCCTGCTCATTGTTTCATAAGTTCTCAAAAAATCTGCTATGATTAGATATTGCACGTGCAACATAACTCTGTGACTAGCGGAACTGATTTTCGCCAACTAACCATTAAGTCGCTGTCCAGAATCATTACAATATATCAACACATTGATATATCAGAAGGCTACATGTTTGGGATGTGTGGGAACTATCTCGATAGATTACCGCTACCTCGATGGTCTGGGAACAACACGAATGAGTTTTTGGACAGTTAATCTGTTCAGGAGACCAAAACATCTGAAGTTTTTGCGTCATTGTAGTCAATTTGACTACACGTTGCATCAAAACATGTGATAGTGGTCAGAAACTGAAAATAAAGTACAATATCTGCCTCAAGATGCCTGCCGATATGTCAACACGGGGCGAAAATGCAATCCACCTGTCCTGGAATTAATGTCGTCCTGCTTGTATTTTCCACTATTTAAGGTATACGAACTGAGAATGAAAACACCACTTTCTAGCCATACGAAATGCATCAAATTACACACACTTGTAAATACACTTCACATAAGTTGATTCACCATGCCGGATTTCAAGATTATGCTTCAAGAAAAAAATAATTTACAAATATTATTTTACTCTATATTCATACGCAAGGGAGGTAATTTTGAACATTTTTGTCAAATATTTCCATAAGTATGCATTTATTCAAAATTCTAAACCATACAAAATGCTTATGTTTGTATTTGGAATGGAAATGTAACACAGTTTAGGAATTACTGGCACTTTTCAAATTTCGCCTCTGGCTCTACATTTCATTCTCAGTTCGTAAACCTTAATGGGGTTTTCGGTCTTGATGTATTGCTAAAACATAGTAGCATTGCACTGCATCGCCAGATTTTTAAGTAATGCGCTCTTTGAAAGAAAAAAACAAATAAAAGGGAGAGCTCACATTTGTCTGTTTGTCAAAATACGGGGATTTCCACTACCTCGACATTCCCGTATGTGGCGTGGGAACAAATTTACGTTAACACATTTTCGAGGTAGCTCCCCTGATGCCCACCCGTGTCGTAGCCACAAACTTGATGATGGGTATCGGATCAAAATTAGTTCGGATTGATATGCAATTTATTGATTATGTCTCAACTTTAAATGCGTGTTTCTCGCTTATTGACAACAACTTAAAAAAACTTAGTCCGTGGGCCAGGAGGGGTCTGCACGCACCCCCCTAAGGGCAGTCTGGGAGTGGTATAGAAATGTTCATTTGAACCCCCTGAGTAAGAATCAAGATGTTAACAGTCGATATCCTGGGATGCACTCGCCATTTCCGGTGGTTTTCAAGATGGCCGCCATGAAATAAGACAATTTGACTTGGTATCTAGCATCAGCAGCCTAACATTTGTTTTGCGTTGTAAGATCATATTTTAAGGATAATTGAGTCCGGAAAAGGTCAGAGATGTGTTCTCGTGTTAAAAAGTGGCTCACTAGCCATCCCGTATGCTAGATTTTTTTCAAAATGGCCGCCAAAATCGCAAAAAATCAATAAAAACGTCAAATACTTCTCGTTTTTTGACATATTTTGGTCTAAATACTGTGAATTTTATGTTTTAAGACTTAGATAAACATTTCATGAAGTAAAAGGGAGCATTACGGAAAAGATTTTTGAAATCATTACCGTACAAATGGCAATAAAACACAATTAAGCACAAATCATCAAGTATATCATAGCGATATAAATTATCATTATTATTAGTTCTTGGTGAAAAACAGCTCTTATTTATAGCATCATATTGATAAAGCTATGCTTTCCGAGTAAATTGTTAAATTCACATTGATAACGATTCGATTTTTGATTACATTGACAATAAATATGCTTTCAAAATGGCCGCCAAAATCACAAAAAAAAAAACAACAAAAAAAAAATAAAAAAAATCTTTGTTTTTGGACATGTTCTGGTCTAAACGTTGTAAATATTATGTTTAAAGACTTTGGTAAACAGTTCATAAGATAAGTGGTTGCATTGCGAAAAATACATTTTAAACCATTACCGTATAAATGGCAATGAATTACAATTTGGCAGAAATCGTCATGTATTATTATTTTCATAAATATTGTTATTATATTTGGTCTTGGTGAAAAGCAGTTTTTTTAGATTGCATCTTTTGACAAAGCTTAGTCTTCTGAGTATTTTGTAAAATTGAAATTGATTATGATTCTATTTTTGATTACATATGCTATAAATCGGCTTTCAAAATGGCCACAAAAATATATAAAAAAAATACGAAAATGTAAGTAATTCTCGTTTTTGGACATCTTCTGGTCTAAATAATGAAAGTATTATCTTCTAAGACTTAGCTAAGCAGTTCATGAATTAAATGGAATCATAGCAGATAACAACAACAACAAAAAAAAGAATAAAGCTTTGAAAGGAATCCCATATCAATGGTGCTGAAATACGACTAAGCACAAGTTTTATGAAATAGTATATACTTTTGATATACATTGTCATTATATTTTGTTCTTGCTGAAAAAACGGCTCTTATTTAGCACTATTTTGACAAAGCTAAGCTGTCAGATAATTCTTTAAAATGAAATTGCTTATGAACCCACTTTTGAGTATAGATCCAATTAATATGTGTCTTTTTGGGGCAAAACTCGAATATCAAGCAGGCTCTGGTAACTTGGCATCTAATTTCACATCTTTTAAAATGACAAGTTTAACCGTCCTAATGAAATTTAAATTGTGGAGGAACATACTCCCTTGAAATGCATATTAATTATCACCAAAGAATATAAAATGTCCCAAACATTTAGATAAAGACCTCAACGTATCCATGCTAATAAACAATAGTTGAATGTGGCTTATTCTTTTTTGTACTCTAACACATACCATTAATCCAAAATTGCCCCAGAAAATAATTGAAATTGCTTAATATGTATCAAAACAGTTTTAATGTATATTGTTTGATATTTGTAGAATGGTAAAAATTAAGAATTTAAATATATCCATGTTATCCAATCGAACAACATAAAATGAATTATTGTATACACCTGTGTGACGGTTAAATTGATAGTGACTTACTTTTGGTAATATTTTGTCAAAAGAATATAATAAACTCTTTATGTTTCTCACATTGGCTTGTATTGACTCATAGTCATGATAATGACAATGCTAAAATCATCTTAATGCGTCGCATATTCCATCATGATTCCATTCTCAAATTAAGTGAAATGTGGGGAAACATTATAGACTCCATGTAGGGTGGGGTAATTAAATAAAGAGTTTGTAATGTCCATTTCTTTTTTTTTTTTCTTCTTTTTTTTCAGATAATCGGTTTAACTGAATTAGAAGTTGAAATGTACTGTATCTTGAGTGCAAAAGACCAGAAGTGATTCCTATAAAGCTCTGACACATCATGCAATATTTTCATTGTTACTTTCAAAAGACAAATTTGCAGTTTGATTTAGTATACAGATAAAGAATATTTTGTCTGAAGCTCATATTCAAATTTAAATTTTTAAATTTCTTCATCTGTTTTATCTTAATTCTATTAGATCGCACATGAAAAAAATATTTAGGTTAAGGACAATGATCACTATATACTAGGTTTATTGAATAAGATCTTTTACACATTTAAATATAACTGCATTTATTCTTAATCTCTCTGGATTTTTTTTTATCTTTTTCTTACTTGTTGAGTGGTACGTTGTAGACTTCTATGGGTCCTCCTGTTTCTATCTTCGTTGTTGCATGTGGTTGCGGCTGTGGTTTGTTAATTTTGCTTATGTTTATCCTTGGATATTTTTTTCGAAAACCGATAGTATGTACATAATACTTATGGAAACCTTATATTTATATATACTTTCATTTCTTTATAGAAGTCGTCTTCTCACTCATGCAGTCTACATAAATTATCAGACTTTCGGTGGCCATGTTACTTTTGCCAAGTTTGTCGAGTTCTTTTTTGTTGCTTCTGAGATTATTTATTATTGCAGCAGGTGTCCCTATACAATAGGGGTCTGCATCAGGCGACTAAATAGTCTCGTTCCAAATTCTAGGCTCGTTTGTTGTGTTGATCTATGGCATTCAGATGGCACTCACTGATATCAGACCTCACACAGTCAATTCAGGTAATCACTGGTCTTTCATGGTCTTTAGCTCTGGTGCGTCCATTTCCAAATGTAGAATTAATGCAAGAAGTTACACCCCGGACATACCCATACCAATTAATACCAAAAATTCTCATACAAATACATGTGACAAGTTGTGGAAATTCATGCCATTGTACCCATTATATTGCACATAAAGCAAATCAAAATATACTTAAAACATTACAAATTAACATAAAGCGAATCATTGCAGTATCACAATGACATCAAACATAAATACTGCTTACAACCACTTGTGAAGAACTGAAATGACCATTTCCTGCTTTTATCTTTTGCAACAAATTCCGCAAAAGTGATATCGGCTTCCAATAAAAACAAAAAAGTGTCATTGTAAATTTTTATCATGAATACATGTGTTCTAAATGTTCTAAGTGTTTTCAACAATATCTATACACCTGTTGGATTTAGTAATTAATGCAGCCTAGTATAATTATAGTAAAACGTGCGAGGAAAGCACACATTTTAAACTTTGTATTCTTTATACATATTCTAAGATATAAAGCATATCTGCCTATAGTATATTATAATCAAACCATTTATGGCATTTCAGTGCATTTCATTTGGAAAAAGCACTTTAGGTGATTTGCATGCATAATACATCTCCTTATAACTACTAATCCAGTTAAAACGAGTATCCTGAAAAATATAGAAATCGGGGTTACATAGCTTTTATGTTAATACGTCACTCCACACGGAGTATCTTATAGTTTCCTCATATCTTGTTTTGTTTTAAACAGATGTGAATGGCCTTTGAATACATGGTAATGTGAAACTGGGAAATCATGATAGAGTATGTGACTTATTGGGATGAATTGTGCATTGTAATTATCATAACTATTACTTAAAAAAGGCACAATTTGAGAAATACGAAGTTTGTATCACATGTTTGACAGATATTACCAAGTGTATGTCGATTTCAATGAAACGATAAATTTAAGGCTGGTCTTATTTCATTAATCTTCATTTCTATTCTCAAATTGTTAAAATTCTTTAAGTATAAAATATAACAAATAAAAAGCATTTTGATACTGTATGTGTAAGAGTGAAAAAAGGAAATACATACATACAACTTTTGTTTGTAAGAATAATTACGGTAAAACTCTTTTCCGTAATATTGAGGACATTACATATTGTTTGATAGAAATGGATATGAATTTAAAGGGAGTAGTTTTCTCTCCAGAAATGGATACCGATAGTTTTAGCTTGTCTTTTGAAACGATGTGACATTGGTGCAAAGGTAGTCTTCAATTGCCTAATAAAATATCACAATTTATGATATTTGTATTCAAAAGTGGGTTCATAAGCAATTTCATTTTAAAGAATTCTGTGAAAGCTTAGTTTTGTCAAAATAATGCCATCAATAAGAACTGTTTTTTCAGCAAGAACAAAATATAATGACAATGTATATCAAAACTATATACTATTATATAAGATTTGTGCTTAATTGTATTTTATTGCCATTGATACGGTAATCCTTTCAAATCTCTATTCTTTTTTTTGTCAACTGTTATGATTCCATTTACTTCATGAATTGCTAATCCAAGTTTCAAAAGATAATGTTTACATTATTTAGACCAGAAGATGTCCAAAAACGAGAATTACTTTCATTCTAATTGATGTTTTTACATTTTTTAGCCATTTTGAAAGCCGATTTATAGCATCTGTAATCAAAAACGGAATCATAATCAATTTCAATTTTACAAAATACTCTGGAGGCTAAGCTTTGTCAAAAGATGCAATCTAAAAGAACTGCATTTCACCAAGACCAAATATAATAACAATATTTATGAAAATAATAATACATGACGATTTCTGCCAAATTGTAATTTATTGTCATTTATACGGTAATGGTTTAAAATGTGTTTTTCGCAATGCAACCATTTATTTGATGAACTGTTTACCAAAGTCTTTAAACATAATATTTACAACGTTTAGACCAGAACATGTCCAAAACCGAAGATTTTTATATATTTGTTTTTATATATTTTGCGATTTTAGCGGCCATTTTGAAAGCATATTTATTGTCAATGTAATCAAAAATCGAATCATTATCAATGTGAATTTAACAATTTACTCGGAAAGCATAGCTTTATCAAAATAATGCTATAAATAAGAGCTGTTTTTCACCAAGAACTAATAATAATGATATTTTATATCGATATGATATACTTGATGATTTGTGCTTAATTGTGTTTTTTTGCGTTTTGTACGGTAATGATTTCAAAAATCTTTTCTGTAATGCTCCCATTTACTTTGTAAAATGTTTATCTAAATCTTAAAACATAAAATTCACAGTATTTAGACCAAAATATGTCAAAAACGCGACATATTTGGCGTTTTTATTGATTTTTTTGCGATTTTGGCGGCCATTTTGGAAAAATTCTAGCATACGAGATGGCTAATGAGCCACTTTTTAACATGAGAACACATCTCTGACCTTTTCCAGACTCAATTATCCTTAAAATATGATCTTACAACGCAAAACAAATGTTAGGCTGCTGATGCTAGATACCAAGTCAAATTATCTTTTTTCATGGCAGCCATCTTGAAAACCACCGGAAATGGCGAGTGCATCCCAGGATATCGACTGTTAACATCTTGATTCTTACTCAGGGGGTTCCAATGAACATTTCTATACCCCTCCCAGACTGCCCTTAGGGGGGTGCGTGCAGACCCCTCCTGGCCCACGGACTAACTAATAGTATTTATACTCATTAGAATAACCAATCTTGGCTTCAAGACATACTTTAAAAAATTGAAATTTGAATGAAATGTCCCTTTAAAAAGGAACTTCATGAATTAGAAAAAAAAAAAAAACTCATCTAGGGAGAAATAGAAAAAGATGAAGAGCTGTTTAGATTGAGTTAGTTGACTTGTAACTAGGAAACATAAATGTTTATCTATGATATATATTACTATTTGCTGAAAAAGCTTGATTTGTTATATTGTGATCATTTTCACTCTTCAATACTTTTCGAAATCTCCTATCAATAACCAGTAATGATTGCCTGGGAGTACCTAACAGAAAAAAAAATATTTCCTAATGTTTGATTTTTGAAAATTTAATTTTCAGGCATCTGGAAATAAAGTCAGTAGACAGTCTGTGCTTTGTGGTAGTCAGAATATAGTCATTAGTGGAAAGGTGAGTTTCTAAGCCTTTGTTAAGACTTTCCCAGACAGCAAAATCTAAGTTGGTCCAACTTGGATTTGTGTACAATTATATCAATATTTATATGCAGTGTTCTCCCCAGCCCAATAAGCTGTATCGGCCCCACTACAGCTTCATGTAAATCAGTGCAATGCCCCTACAGCTTCAAAAGTACCCCTACAGCTTAATTTCTTCAAAATGGTCAACAAATACATGATTTTTAAGTATTTCATGTCTATTACTGATAAATAATGCATTTCTATAATTGTTAATGTAATAATTGGCTATGAAAACATTATGGGAAAAGAAGAAATTGCTCATGAGCAATTTCTTCTTTTTCCATCATGTTTTCATACACAATAATATGCATAAACATTGCATTTATAGACGAACTGATACTTATGATTTGCAACTACAGCTTAAATTATTCTGAGGAGAACCCTGATATAGCATAGAAAATATTTAGGCAAAAGGAGAAAATGCTGATTACCAGCATTTTCTTCTTTTGCCTCAGTCTTTTCACAAGAATTGATTAGAGACATCAAAACCCAGTCTTGTTTGGGAAAGGGTTACCAGCAAGTAAAAGTTTGTTTTCATGTCCCTATTAAAAGCTTGAGAAGATATTGAGACAAAGAAGATAATGCTCACTGAC
Organism: Fragum sueziense; assembly: GCA_963680895.1. Lineage (NCBI taxonomy): Eukaryota > Metazoa > Mollusca > Bivalvia > Cardiida > Cardiidae > Fragum > Fragum sueziense. The sequence continues at coordinate 64,406,074 of OY804592.1, forward strand.
AATCATCAAGCATTATCCCCTTTGTCTCAGTATTTTCAGTTATAGTGTAAAATACAGTGCTATCTCAATGACACGGATCCATAAAATACCAAGGGAGCTGAGGTTTTAAATATATAGACTCCAGAAGTCATTTTTTTTTTCAAAATGTTAAATTGATTTTCTTAAAAGAAGGGGCCATTATTTATGTTTAACCATTCTCACACAATGGTGCTTTTTGATGCCCCCACAAGATAAATATTATAGAGAATATTGTGGAAAATGAAGAAATTGCTTGTGACAACTGACAAGCAATTTCATTTCTCACAAAATTGTCTACCTAGAAAGACCAAAATATAATATGTAAATTAAGTTCATTTACTGGACATTGTCATCCACTACATCTTTGAATTTAGACCAGTCTAAAATTTTGCCATGTGGTTATAGTTTAACAATTGCATGATATCTTTAGTTCCTCATCTATTTGTTTGTTTGTTTATAGAGCATCATAATGACAGACTGCATAATCCGAGGTGATCTTGCCAATGTTAGAATAGGGAGACATTGTGTTATCAGTAAAAAAGCTGTGATTAGACCACCATTCAAAAAATTCAGTAAAGGGTAAGCAAATCAGGATCAATAAAACCTGCTGAAAAGCATTTGACCAATGATGGTCACCATCTTTCTTATCTTTCACACTGCACAAATATTGCTCATTCAGATTCAACCCCAATTTTCAGGCTGAATAGAGATGTATCATAATTCATGTACTTTTTGAACACACCAATCTAAGCCTAGTCTGTTAAAGATTGATAAATAGATAAACTTGTGTCTCTTTGGATATTGGATTAGTGTGAATTTTATATCTTTATTTTAGATAGTCCCAATTATATAACAATAAGTGCATTATGTTATTTGTGTTCTTACTTTTCAGTGTTGCCTTTTTTCCGTTACATATAGGGGACCATGTATTTATTGATGAAGGGGCTGTGGTAAATGCTGCACAAGTGGGCTCTTATGTCAACATAGGCAAAAACTGTATCATAGTAAGTTGATCGTCTCAAAGCTTATTCTTGTTGGTTTGGTTTCTAACATAAGGGAAAATATCAAACATTACAAACATTTAAACTTTTTGCCAAACAATAACAAAGAATTAGACAGGTACTGTATGCAACAAATAATTGCATGAGTCATGACATCATTACTATTATGAAGGATGTTGTAGACAAAAAGAAATGTGTTTATTGTTTCGGGGAACAGGACCCAATATTCCCCTGAAGTTTTGCAATGTGAAGTTCTTTAAGAAATATTTTTTGTTTATAATACATGTACATGCGTATTGTACATTGTTTTTGCAGGGTCGTCGTTGTGTTCTAAAAGACTGTTGTGCTATAGCAGATAATGCTGTACTGCCTCCAGAAACGGTTGTTCCTCCCTTCACAGTGTTTTCTGGATCACCTGGTGAGTCATGAAAAAGTATTAAACCTTTACCAGACAGCACAAATTTTGGACTGTTTCAATTTGAACGGTGTTGCAGATGACATTTTCAAGTTGGTGAAATTTTAAAAATCTTTGTATTTTGGGGTAAAAAGCATTGAGGGAAATGAAGAAATTGCTTGTCACAAGCAATTTCTTCATTTTACACAATGTTTTCCAAAGCCCTTATTTTTTAGATTGTCTAAAGTAATCATTATGTGGTAATGGATTAACCCTTTCCCAAACTCAAAATATTTAGGGTTGCCTAATTCAAAAATTGCTGCAGACCACAAAATGGATGGTGTTGAAATATAATTTGTCTGTAATATTGCTCTGAAAATATTGAGAAAAACGGAGAAACTGCTGGTTATCAGCAGTTTCTTCTTTTGTCTTATTGTTTACCTGAGCCATTTCTATAGAGACCTGAAAACCTGGGCCCAGTATTACTAAACATCTTACGATCAAGTTTTTGTGTAAACTGTGTTACAAGACATCTGATTGCACGAGAAATTACAATTACAATTACATGGCATTTATAGAGCGCAAAAATTATACAAATATTCTATTGCGCTGTACAATCAATGACGACACAAATATACATACATACAAACAATAGGAAAATAACATTTTACAAAAATTATTGACACTCTTAAGATTTTAAGCATAATTATCGAAATGAGTCAACTACCACAATCTTCTTGTATCAGACAATGTTAGTCATAAAACTTCTTGAACAGGTGTGTCTTTAGTTTTGATCTGAACAATTGCTCTGACTGAATGTCTTTTAGAGTGGAGGGGAGTTCATTCCACCATTTGGGGCCAACAACCGCAAGGGAGCGGTCTGCCAGTTTTGTTCGCCGTCTAGGGATGATAAAGTTTGCATCAGTCTGTGATCGAAGTCTGTAGCGTCCTTGGTGGACATTGAACATTTGTCTTATATAGATAGGAGCAGTTCCTACTATGACACGGAAAACCATCACAAGGACTTTAAACATGACCCTGGCTTTCACTGGGAGCCAGTGCAGCTGTTTTAAGAGTTCTGTACTGGGCATATCACGGGACACATTAAAGACAACCCTCGCGGCGTGGTTTTGAACCCTTTGAAGTTTATTTATTTGATATGCTGGAATTTCGGTGTAGAGACTGTTACAAAAATCTATATGGGAATGGACCAGACCATGAACCAAGACTTCAGTAGACTTCTGTGTGAGATGTTTATGAATAGCCCGAAGATTTCGCAGCTGAACATGGGCAATTTGACACTTTTTTTGAATGTGATTGTCGAAACTAAGAGTATTTGTCATGGTTACACCGAGGTCTCTAACTTGATCTACACATTTCACTTCAACATTGCCAACTTTTACATGGTCAATACTAAGTTTATTTAGCTGCTGTTTTGTACCATATATGATAATCTCAGTTTTTGATTCATTCATTTTTAGTTTGTAGGTCGTCATCCACGTGATAACTTGGTTCAGACAACTCTCCAGCTGTGCAATAGTTTCAGTCACATTGGAGTGATTTCCAGCAAGAAATGTTAGGGCAATCTTATGATCGTCTGCATACCCATAGAGGTCTGCTGGATACCTCTGCACTACTTTTTTCAAAGCCGAAATATAGAGGGTAAAAATTACCGGCCCAGCACAAGAACCCTGGGGAACACCAAATCTGAGAGGCTCACTATTTGACTTTGACTGTCCTACTTTGACTGCCATCGATCGATCTGTCAAATACGATTTTATCCAGTCCAGTGGAATATCACTAATACCAAAGTCATGCTCAAGTAGATGTAATAGAATGGGAATATCGATGGTATCGAATGCTGCGCTCAAATCGACCATGACCACAATTGTAACTTTGTTATTGTCAATGTTTTCCAACATGTCATGGTACATCTTAACCATGGCCGTTTCAACTCCATGATATTTCCTGTATGCACTTTGATAGTCTGGTAAAAGAGAATTAGTTTCAACATGGTTCTTGATTTGGTTTAAGGCGGCTTTTTCTAAAATCTTAGAAAGGAAGGACAAATTCAACACAGGCCGATAATTCTTGAGTTCAAGAGGGAGACCTTTCTTTTTCAGAAGAGGTTTGATGACCGCTGTCTTCCATTCCATGGGAAAAACACCGGACAACAAGGATTGGTTCACAATTTTAGTAACAACTGGAGCAAAGTGCATAAAGAATTCTTTTAATTTCATAGTTGGGAACACATCGAGGTCACAAGTTGAAGATTTGGATGAAAACACCAGTTTCTTAATATCCGACTCTGAGAGCGGTTGGAACTCTGTGAATTTAGCAAGAGGAGCACTATGTTCAGACGAAGATATCCTTGCTATATTATGTGGAACATTGTCTAGATCATTCCTAAGCTTAACTATTTTATCATTGAAGAATTGTAAGAAGTCATTAGCCAAAGTAACTTCACTTGTGTGAAACGGAAGTGGATTGTCCTTTGACCTTCCAAGTAGATCAGATGTCACAGCATATAGGTTTCTGATGTTCCCTTCTGCCTGTCCAACCTTTGTCTCATAATAATTATCTTTTGCACGAGATGGTTCAAAATTGTACATATTACGTACGCCATTGTAGATTTTCTTGGTTAACTCTGATCTGTTTGCCATGTATATCTTTTCTATAGATCGTCTGTAGCTTTTCAGGTGTTTGAGATAACCTGAGTACCATGGAACAGCTGGTCGACAGAGAACAGTTCTTTCTTTTAGAGGAGCATGTTTCTCAACAATTTCTGATGTTGCTTTGGTGAATTCAGAGACAAGATCATTTACGTTAGAAGTATTTGATATGATCGTGTTCAAATCAGCAATATCAGTTTTCAAACCGTCACTGGATACTGATTTCCAGTTTCTTGATGTCAACACTTTACGAACCAAAGGAGGGCGTTTTTGTTCAATACCACAAGTAACGAAGCAATGGTCCGAAATGTAATAATCCGGAACAGTGTCAACGATTGTCAAATGTTTGTCATCTTTTTTGGTGATTATCAAATCAAGGGTATGACCACTAGTATGGGTAGGATGCTGAACATGTTGAACCAAGCCAACACAGTTCAAACATTGTTGAAATTGTTTGGAATAGCAGTCTTTGTTATTATCCACATGTATGTTAAAGTCTCCAAGAAACACCTGGGACTCAGACCCAGTTGTTACACTGTTTAGGAATTCAGTAAACTCTGCGATAAAAACCGCCAATGTCACAGGATGTCTTTCTGAGTATGGAGGTCTGTATATATGCCAAATATATAGAAGATCAAAGACTTTATGCAGACTTTCCATTGAGCACATTCAAATGACTGAAAGCTTGCAACTGGACATTTAGATACTTTAAGATTGTTCCTATATAGCAGAGCAAGTCCTCCGCCTTTACGGTCGGACCGCGGGACATCATCAAAACTGTAACCATCTTGAGCCAATTCACCCCTAACAACATCATCACCATCAGTGTGTAGCCAAGTTTCAGTGATTAAACACAGGTCAATGTTCTCCTCTAGAATGTGTTGTAAAAGATCAGCTGTTTTTCCTCGAACAGACCTTGTATTAACCTTGTTAAATCCGACTGAGCCAATCAGGGCTGTTGTTACAAGTAATTATGCAAAAATCAAACATATGATCGTTAGTAATACGGGCCCAACGCCTTATTTGGGAAAGGTTTAATGAAAAAAACTATTATCTTGTGCAGTCATTTTCTGATCTGTTCACTTCACATTCTCTCTCTGATACTGGTAGTGATAAGTTTATATGAAGATCAAGAAAGTAATCAATTCTCTATTTCTGATTGTCAATCAGATTAGCCCAATGCATGATATAATGGTTAGGTACAAAGTTGACAAAGACATGCTGCTTTTTGAGAATTCATTATTTCTACTTATTTCATTCTATTACTATAAATTCATTTCCGTCTAGAATCCGCCAGATATCGGCCGGGCGGAAAAGCTATATCCACGTGAATCCTGCGATATCTACCCGCTACTAAGGAATTTATTCCAAAACTATCGACACAAATCTTTTGCATGTGCCTTTCCGTGACGAAAAACATCAATGACGTCAGAAAAATGCCATGTTGTTTACAAAAATGGCTGCCGTCATAACATTCTCTGTCTTCACTTTAAGTGCGATTTTTGTGATAAATGAATCATATTGTGTTTGTTTAAACTGGAGCATCTGTGGAAATTTCATTTAAAGGTTATATTTATTCATCGCATGAAGTTTTTTGTGACAAAAAGAATGCAATATACAGATTATTTCACGGCTGATGAGGGCCGGAGAGTGATATCAGCCCTTACCTCGATATCTGCCCTCGGTCTAAAGACCTTGGGGCAGATATCATGATTGCGGACTGATATCACTCTAGCCCTCATCAGTTGTGTAATAATTTCTACTTATCTGTTGCTCTTGCATCAGCAGCATATTGAATATTTGAACCAGGATCTGGAAAAGGGACACTTTTAACATTTGAAACTCATGATTCAAATTTAGACTATGCCAAAGTACAGACTGATCAGAATCAATGATGCTCATTTAGAATTGCTCAGGCCATGAAGAAGCTGTTACAGTTAGAGAAGAACATGGGTCTTGATCAGACTGTGTATATATACAGGCTGATCTAGATCCATGTTGTTCTTGAATGACATAAGGGTCGCTTTTCCAAATCGGTGCTAATTTCTATTTTCAGGAAAGTTTACAAGTGAGCTTCCAGAATGTACACAAGATTTAATGGTGGATTATACTCTCAGTTTTTATCAACATTTCAAGCCTATTGGAAAAGAGAAAGGAAAATGAATGGTAAAATATTTGAAGCCACTCTTTACTTTTAGCAAAGGAAAACAGAAAAATGCAACCAAAAAAACCCCAACCTTTTTTATGCTCGCCGAAAAAATTTAGGGGGAGCATATAGTCGCCATGCTGTCCGTCCGCCTGTCTGTCCATCCACAGCCATATCTCAGAAACCCTTATACTAAATTTAATGAAACTTCACATGTGAACTCTCTTGGATAGTCCCTAGGGACCTATGGCTGTGTCATGGAAAAGGGGGCCTTAAAGTAAAAATTAGATTTTCTCTAATTTCTCTTCATCCAATGGGCAGAATTTAATGAAATTTTGTGCTTATGTGATAAATGAGATGTTCTAGACCATATTCTATAAATAATGTGTATACAAAAATCTGTCATGGGAAAAGGGGGCTAGTTTTTATTTTATGACAAACATTTATTCGGGGAGCATAATCCGTCTATGACGGCTCTTCTTTCATTATACTGCTGTACCAAATTCTTTGCCAGGTCAAGATAAAAAGATGAATAGATAATATGTACTTCAAAGAAGAATTATTTTTTCCATTTCCAAACCTGGCCTTGGTTTGGAAATGGCTAAAAGTTGGAAAGTTTGATTGATTTTGACATCTAGTGGTCTCTTAATCCTATTGCATACAGATATTCCATGGCTAAGAGCTATATCAATCACCTAGCTCATATCAAGATACTAAAACAATAGCCTTCAAAATAAGATGTGGTCTTATCTAAGTTCAAGCAACCTACTTAGTACATTTAAATTCCCAAATTGTGAAATCTTAAGGTCGTCCAATTCAAATGCTGCTGCAAACAACAAAACAGATGTTAATAAGGGTGGATTTGTGTGCAATATAGCATAGAAAATATTGGGACAAAAGGAGAAAATGTGTGCAATATAGCATAGTAAATATTGAGGCAAAAGGAGGAAATGCTGATCATAAGCATTTTCTTTTTTTGCCTTAATGTTCTCCCAAGTCCATTCTATTGGGGACATCAAAACCAGGCCTTGTGTTGGAAAGGGTAAAACCATTGAGATACTCTGAATATGTTCAAAATGGCAAGAATTGTGTACAAATACAGATTATACAATTCATCGGTGTTAATGCAAAACCTCGTACAGTCAAATCTCTTTATGTCGAACGTCCCTTAGCCGAAGTTCTCCCTAAGTCGAAGTAATTTTCAAGTCCCGATTATATTGTTCTTTATTTCTATAAAGTTCAACCTCTATAAGTCGTTTTCTCTCGCACGAACTTCCTCCCTACGTCGAACCAATTTCAAAGTCCCGTCACCTATGTTTGCATAAATTCACACCTCTATATGACGAACCTCAAACTTACATGATGACAAATGCAATCAAGTCAATTTTTCACACCTTTCGACCCGTCAATCGAGGTATCAACACAGGTGTTTACCTTTATCGAATATTGATTTTTACCTGAATGTGTTTGATCTTGTGTCAAAAGTTGCAAATTTTAAGTAAAGCTATGATAGGGCCTACATAGAACAAAATGTTAACATGCTAGTTTATTATTACATGTATTGTAATAATTTTTTTTTGTATCAAATGTAATATCGTCGGTGTAAATGCAAAACCTCGTATGTCGATCTTTGAGATTTTCAAAGTACAGACTTGTGTGCCCAGTTTAGACTGTTCTTCAAGGTTTTGAGATATTTTTACTGATCAGTATTAATGACGCATTACTTGTGAACGATATGTCCAAATTTCAAGTAAAATATTTCAGGTTGGAAATTTATTACACTCCCCGCCTTTAAAATTTTCAAAAAAACGAGATACAAGGTTTTGCATTTACAACGACGATATATGAAATAAGGTTATATTTTTGGTTGTTATTTTTTAACACTTATTAAACGATTTCATGCTTACCACCGTAGGCTTGCATAAAAGCGAAGATCTCCAAAATATTCTAAATATCTCTTCGTCGAACATTCTATATGTCGAAGTTTTCTCGTAGGTCCCATGAAGTTCGACATAGAGAGATTTGACTGTATCTCGTTTTTGCAAGTTTTTAAAGGGGAAGGAAAAATGTTTAATAACTTGTCCGATACCGAAAGGTTTGAGTTTGAATTTTGACCTAATGTTCACATATAACGTGTCATTAATACTGATTAGTTAAAATATACCAAAACCCGGAAGAATTGTCTAAACTGGGCATACAATATTGTACTTTGAAAATCGCAAAAATCGACTTATGAGATTTTGCATTTACACTGACGAATTATCTTTTGCAGATATCCTGTATGTACCAACTGTATGGAAAAATTCTTATTTATGCCGAAAAACAGCCAAGCTGTCCATTTGTGAGATGGATTAAATCTGGAAATCCATCCAACTATTGTAAAATCTTATTTTGCTTATTGTTTATTCAAATTATTTGTACCAAATACATGGAATTGTTCATTGAACTATTTTTTAGCTCCACTGGCCTTCAGGCCAGCGGGCTATTGTCATGGCGCTGTGTCCGTCGTGCGTGCGTCCGTCCGTGCGTCCGTCCGTCCGTCCGGTCGTCAACTTTTTCTTTAAAAATCTTCTCCTCAGAAACTACTCAATGGATTTCAATCAAACTTCACAGGAATGATCTTTGGGTGGTCCTCTCTCAGATTCCTTCAATTGATTCTGATTGAATCAGAAAATCTGGAGTTATCTGCCCTTGAATTTAAAAAATGGCTGTTCTGGCTTTTTTTCACTCTAGCAACTACAAATATTGACCAATCAAGACAAAACTTGGACAGAATGATGGTGACTATAAGATCTTGCCTAGGTGCAACTTTCAGCTTGATCTGACAATTACATCATGAGTTATGTGCCCTTGAAATTGACAAAATTGCCATTTTCAACTTTATTTTGACTTTGTTTTCACTTTAGCAACTACAAATATTGACTAATCAAGACAAAACTTGGACAGATTAATGGTGACTGTAAGATCTTGCCTGGGTGCAACTTTCAGCTTGATATGAAAATTGCATCATGAGTTATGTGCCCTTGAAATTGACAAAATTGCCATTTTCGGCTTTATTTTTACTTTGTTTTCACTCTAGCAACTACAAATATTGACCAATCAAGACAAAACTTGGACAGAATGATGGTTACTATAAGATCTTGCCTGGGTGCAACTTTCAGCTTGATTTGAAAATTGCATCATGAGTTATGTGCCCTTGAAATTGACAAAATTACCATTTTTGACCTTATTTTTACTCAAACGACTATAAATATCCAACAATCAACAGGAAACTTTGTTATAATCTTAATTGTCCATAAAATCTTGCATGGATGTAATTGTCAGCTTCATTAGAATCGTAAATCATGATTTATCTGCCCTTGAATTTGACAAATTGTAGTTTTCAACTTTATTTTCATTCTCTTTTCAACCACAAATAATGATCAATCAGGTCAAAACCTAAAACAAAATGTAAGTGAGGCAAAGATCTTATTTTAGTGTGATTCTTAGCTTTAGAGTAATATAACATTCCCAGTTATATGCCTTTAAATTTGACAAAATTGCCAATTATGACTTCATTATCAAACTAGATCAGTCAAATTCACTCTAATCAAAACAAATCTTGGTAACCATTAAATCTTATATGAAGGTATTTTCAGCTTTCTAGTTACTTTGTTATTGCTCTAAGACCCAAAAGTATTGAAAAATCTTGTAAAAACTTGGATTTGAAATTACAAGAAAATCAGGGCTTTCTGGTTATTTTATAAATAGGGTATTTCCCCAAATCTATTTTTAGAACAATGAAATCTATTTTTAGAAATATGAACTATTTTGGAGTAATCAATGATAGTTTAGATCTGTTTGGTCGAAGGAAAAATGATCATTGCCAGTATCATCCTGATCTGGAATTTTCTCTTGTTTCCTTTTACCCTTTCTCAAATGGCAAACAGGGTTTTACTCTCTTTGCTCAAAGAACCACATGTTTTGTACAATCTAGTTTTACTTTCTTTTTGCTCTTAGAAACACAACTATTGAACAATCTAATCAAAACTTGGATTGAATATTTAAAGAAATTCAGGCCTGTGGAGCGACTCAAGACCTTCAGGTCTTCTAGTTTTCATTTGAATGTTTAACTTAGGTTAACTTTACATTTTGATTTAGATATTCTGAGTCTAATCCCTGAGCAATATGCTGAGTGAAATTGATTGCATGGGTACTTCCACATTTTGACATGGCATTTTGCTAATGAAATGCAACATTGATGTATGTTCATATGGAATTTACTTTCACAATCCACTTGCTACAATCTTGCACCAATTTCCCAATTTAGATCTATTTTTAGCTCACCTTAGCACGAAGTGCTGAGGGTGAGCTATTGTGATCGCTCACCGTCCGTCTGTCCGTCTGTCCGTCCGTCTGTCTGTCCACAATTACTAAAAAATCTCCTCCCAAGCTATAAGGTCTAGAGTCTTGAAATTTTGTATGTAGTATTGTCTCAATGTCCTCTACCAAAATACTTCAAATAATTGTGCTTACAGAAAAATTGGCCCTATGTTGTGGGGTTTAAGGTTTCACACTGAAACACAGTTTTCTCAAAGACTATTTGGCCTAGAGTCTTGAAATTGTGCATGACTTTACATCTCATAAACCTCTAACAGAATACTAAAAGTCATCACATTGCAAGGAAAGAAGCCCTATGTTATGGGTTCTGGAATTTTCAAGTGAGGAATTGTTTTGACCAGGTAGATTTTATCACATATCGTTGGTGGGGAGTCAAATCCTCGTAACTACAGCTTGAATAAGCTGGAGTTACGAGGTTTTGACTCCCCACCGAGGATATCATTATCCCTATAATCAGATTATGCAGATCATAATATTTGATAAGGAATGCATGGAGCTACAGATAAAAGGAGGTAAATCATTCTATATTTGATGTTTAAAATCTAAACGCTTTGTTATGGGTACTCATTTGAATAGTCTTGATTTAAGAATTCAAATGAATACCCTCAACATAGGGTGTTAAAATATTAAAAAGATATTTTATGATTCTGAAAGCCATTACCCTCTTTTACCTGTATCCCTGAGGCACTTAATATGTTTGTTTACTCGATCTATGGATCAACTAAATACTTTAACCCTTTCCTGGAAAGACCTTGTTTTGAAGTCCCTATTAGAAAAGGCTTTGGAAATTAATGAGTCAAATGAAGAAAGTGCTGATTCTCCTTTTACCTCAATATTTTATTTCATTTTATTCAATATTTTATATGCAAGTTTATTGTAAACGAATCCTATTTGTACCGCTGTCAATTTTGTATTCAGAACTTTCAAATTGGAACAGTCTATTTCCTTTCTTTACCTTTCTGTATGGGAAAGCGTTATGCCCTTTCATAATTTGAGGTTGGTCCAAGTCTAAGAGTTTCTGCAGATGACAAAAATGTGTTTTGATAAAAGATTGGACTTGTGTACAATATAGCACAGAAAAAGTGATATTGAGACAAAGGAAGAAAATGATGATTATCAGTATTTTATTCTTTTGCCTTAATGTTTTCCAAAGCCGTTTTTATTAGGGATGTCAAAACCAAAGTTGCAATTTGCAAATTCTTCTTGTCTTTCTATAATTTTGTTTGCGGGTATTTTGTGTGTAACATAGTAGGGTCCTTAACCCATTTTCCAAACAACAAAATCTTAGGGTGTTCCAAATTCAACGATCTCAAGTGACTGGAATTTTAACATATTTTGGTCCTTCTGGGTAGAAAACATTTTGGGAAATGAAGAAATTGCTTCTCACAAGCAATTTCTTCATATTTCACTATGTTTTCGACCGCCTTTATCTCACTTGGGGCATTAAAAAGCGTCAATATATGGGAAGTGGTTAACATCCATGTTATAAATAAAATCTAAAAAGCTTTCCCTTTTACCGATTTATTAGACTGGTATAAATTTTAAACTGTTGCTTTAACATTAACCCATTACCACACAATGACTCTTTTTGACTCCCCACAAAATAATGGCCATGGAAAACATCGTGGAAAATGAAGAAATTGCTTGTGACAAGCAATTTCTTCAATTTCCACAATGTTTTCCATCCAAAAAGACATGAAAATTAAAAATTCCATTCATTTGAAATTGTCGTCTGCAAGATCTTTCAATTTGGACCGCCCTAAAATTTTGTTGTTTGGGAATGGGTTAAATGGTTCTAAACAACAACAACAATTATATGTTTTTATGAATGGACATGGAAACATTTAGAATTACTGAGGAAAAAAGAAGAAAATGCTGCTTATCAGTATTTTCCACAGTACTTCTCTGTCAGGGTTTTCTCATAAAATAAATTTGGTTGTCAAAAGCCGGTCACCGTTTTAGAAATTGTTAATGGATTGAATAATGCTACAGCTTTCAGTCTTTAATGTCACTAAAAGACAATTTGAAATGTGCAATATTAAAGTGCTTACAACAAAATTGTAAAAAAAAAGTTTGGTTTCTTTTTTTCTCATTTGAGCCCTTTTGCAACATATATGGTATTGTTTCGATGAAAATTTACTTACTGCAGTGTGTCTACCCTCTAACAGTTTCCCAAACAACACAATTTAAGATGCTCGTATTTGAAAGTTGTTGCAGACAACAGTGGGTGTGATGTTGACAAAGTTCGAATTTATGAACAACATAACACAGAAACTTTAACCCTTCCCAAACAAGACCTGGTTTTGACGTCCCTAATAGAATTGGCTTGGGAAAACATTGAGACAAAAGAAGAAACTGCTGATAAACAGCAGTTTCTCCTTTTGCCTCAATATTTTCTGTGCTTTATTGTACAGAATACCTATCTTTAATTTCATCTATTTTGTTGTCCGCATCATCTTTCAAACTGGACCACCCTAAAATTTTGTCGTTTGGGAAAGGGTTAAGGGAAATGTTCTGCTATTGACTCAATGTTCACCTAGACATTTTCTATTATGGACGTCAAAACCTGATTGAGCAGTGCTTGTTTAGAAGAGGATAGTTAGACTGATTCCATTTGAGAGCTGCACACGACAAAATGAATATTTTAACCATAGAACATGTTGATAGAAAGGGAGAAAATGCTGACCATCAGTATTTTCGTCTGTTCTCTTAATGTTTTCAGGAGTCGTTTTAAAGGGACGCCAAAAACAGATTTTGTTTTTAAAGCGGTTAAGGTAGGCCTTCGATGTATAGTTATGTATAAACAGTGCGTCAATCACAGTTTATGGTTTCATAACCATAACATGCCCTTTCGCACACAAACCCTTGTTTTGACGTCTCTGACAGAGGAAGCATGGGAAAATGTTGATCAAAAAAATAAACAAAGATGATAAACATTTCGTCGGTGTTCTTGCAAAACCTCGTAACTCCAGCTTTAATCAAGCTGGAGTTAAGAGGTTTTGCAATAACGCCGACGATTTTCTATTTTTACCTCAATATCTTCTGTGCTATGAAGTAATTAAAAAAATGATCATTTGCGGACGACTGTATTCGTTTTGCCGTCTACACAAGTAACACAACTTTCCACATGGACCAGTTTAAAAGTTCTCGTTTGGAAAGGGTTTGGTTTAGAAATTATATAAACATCGCGTAAAGAGACCGAAATAGTGATATTGTAAACAATTAAACGTGTTAATTGATTTCTTAAGAACACACAAATGTATTGAAGTTCACAGAAAGGTCGACATTGTCTATTTTGAGAATGTTTTGCAGGTTGAACAGAAAGCATAAACAGACATCAAAATTCGAGCTCTTACGGTAAATGCCATCATTTGCAAGAGCTATTTGTAGCTCAGTTTAATTGTTTACTTCGTTAAGTAGCAAGTCTTATGAAATGCAGCACTAACCTTTTAACCCTTTCCCAAACAAGAACTGAGGCGCGTTCTTTAAAACGAGATTTCTTTATATTTCTTACGATGTTTTAGGATAAAGCGTTCTTTAGAGCAACATTTTCAAGCCGCTTAATGGGAGGCGCCACGGAACTATTCGGTTAACTTTGTAGAAACAATATAAGAAGAATTGATCGAGTTGTTCCGAATGCTCCACGGTACCATGGTAATGCTCCATACTACATAAAAAATCTAGCTCTAAAAACGCGCCTCAGGTTTTGACGTTCATTTAAGAAATGGCTTCGGAAAATATTGAGGCAAAAGACGAAATTGCTGATTATCAGCAATTTCTCCTTTTGCCTCAATATTTTCTGTGCTAGATCTATATCATACATAAATCCTGTCTTGATCAAAACCTAGCTTGTCAGCTGTAGTATCTTTGGAATTGGACCAGTCTAAAATTTTGTCGTTTGGTAATGGGTTAAATTAATAAACGACGTAAGTATAGATTATTCCGTTTTGACGGGGAAAACCGAGGACGAGAGGGTAACCAGGGGGCCAGGCCCCCAATAATTTAGAAGGGGACCAGCATATCCTATGTTCCCCCAATTATACACCCATACTAACATTTGGCCCCAAATATTATAAACCTTCCTACACCCATTAATATTGAAACAAAAACTAAAATGCTGGTTAGATGTTTCTCCATGCCTGTCATACAGACGTCAGCCCATGTTGAGACGTTTCGTGTTGTCGTCCCACCTCCCCTTCCAGAAAAAGAGAGTACATGTAAAATTTAAATAGAGAATTAATTGGCCTTTGATTCTATTTTTGAGAGGTGAGCGATGCTGCTGGCGACAATACAAATGATGATAATGATTAAATTTGTGTAATATCTCAACATAACAAACAAAACATAATGAACAAAAAGAGAAATATCGGTATTAATTATTTTCCTCTTTTGCCCCAATGTTTTCCTAAACATATTTTCTTGCGGACGTCAAAGAAACTTGCTTGACAAAGTGTTAGATGTCAGCCACCGATACTCTATTCACACTTCAACGTCTTAAATAGCATATATATATTAACGGTATTTAGGTGTTGACCAATGCTGTGGTGCTTCATGTGGTGGTACCGAGTCTGCGGAGGTCATTTCTATATTCATATACTGTTCATAGACTAGTCATAACAACTCCTACCGTGAATTTGATGAACAGCGAGCTGCTAGAGAGAAAGAAAGAAAAGAAGGAAGAAAGAAATCAAATCCAGACAATAAACACAATTTCAAGTAATATATCAGACTTAATAGGCGTCAACAGATTTTGAAAATGAACATTATAGCTAGACAACGAAATGATCTTGGTCCAGAAAATTACCTCGAAGTAAAGTTATCGACTGGTCATTGTGTGTAGACTGACCCAGAAAGCCCCTTTTAATATGACGGATTACATTGTATAATTATATCACTGAATATTTCTGAAGACAAGAAATGCAGACTGAAAATGCGTCAATATGAATTGGCATGTTTTAAAGCCTAACGGATTGGAAGTCTTTAGGACCGCGGTCCCGTCTCCATATGACCTTAGCTGTTGAGCGGGACGTAAAACTCCATTCAATCAATCACGATAAATGACTTGGCAGAGCATCTCTAGCTAATAGCTAAAATGTGGTTCGCGAAATGAATAGGCAATATGCCGAATAATATCGCACATTATCGACCATGTTGTGTGGTCTTATTAACCAATATTTTCTTAATCACTAATTTAAATCTAAATTACATAACAAGTCATATGATTAGACGAGACGTATGCCTCGACCAATCGGATGGATTGTTACATGTTTTAAAGGTCAATGTGGAATTAGAATGGCCGGTAAATACCACTTTCCGGTCTACTCTGACCAACTATGATACATGCACTGTCATCGGAAACTAACAACGTACATTGCTTAAACCCTTTCCCAAAACAAGACCTCATTTTGACATTTTGACGTCCTAATAGGAAAGGCATGGGAAAATATTGAAGCAAAAGAAGAACATGCTGATAATCAGCATTTTCTCCTTTTGTCTCAATATTTGCTGTTTTATTCTGTGCACAGTTTGGATTTTTATCATAACGCATTTTGTCATTTGCTGCAGTTTTCAAATTGAAACGCCATAGGATTTTATCGTCTTGGGAAAGGGTTAAGTAAACGAAAAACAACAAGAACTCTCCTTTTCCGATTTACGTCTTTTACACCAATATTCGTCGCGGAGGGTCGAAAACAATGTTGTTGCAGCTTCAGCGCCAATACGCTTTGTTCAGCACTTGGTTTGGCATTCTTGTTAAAGGGCGACGGTAACAGATGGTCTAATTGCAAAAAATGAATTTTTTTGAAAAAATATGCAAAACTTTTGTGTTGACCACCTCGGGATGGTTAATAATATGCGATTGAGACAGAGAATGAGCCGAAATTACAAGACAGATAGCTGAATTTAGGGAGAATCTAAACCTAAATTCAACCCCGTCTCAGATGGGGTTAGAATTATTTTTGAATTGTTGCGCATGCGCATACAGCGCGGACCATGATTCAAACGAGATTCATACTTGAATTTCAATATGACGTCATCATGTATGTTGTGACGTCATTTAAGAAAGTCGCATGTCCTACTGTTTTGACCTACTTTCGACATCGCTTCATGAATTTGGTATCAAATTGCGAAAAAATGAGTCGTTGCTTCAATAGTTTGTCGTAATCATTTAATCAGGTCATATAAAGCTTTAAAAGTGTACATTTCGTTTGTATTTCGCAATTTTTGGGTCCAAATCTGGGAAATAGTAGCTTTAAATGACATTTCACATTTATTTTTTCGTAAAAGTTACTTTTATTTCTATCTGAAAAGTAAATTTTCTTATGAAAATTCTGAAAAATTCAAGCCAAATTATTGAACCGTTTACGAGAAATATAAAAAAAAATTATATTGTTGTGCTGAAATTTAAAAAAAAAATGTTGTAGACAACAGTTCAGATTTATATTGAATCTGTCATTTCTGTCTCAACTTTAAAGCCGTATTTTTGTTTACAAATAAAAACTTAAAAAAACTGAACCTTTGCATCAAGGCATACTTTAAAACATGAATTTGGAATATATATAATTACAACACAAAGAGAAAGGAAGAAAATTCCGAGTATCGTCCCTTTTCTTGTTTTCCCCTGAATTATTCCATTGCTAAATAGCATTACATAATCTTTCTATTCTTTTATCGAATTTATTTCTCTTGTGGAAAACTTTTAGTATTTGGATTGTGTCTTAGGTGTTCCAGTCGGGTGGGGGGGGGTCTATTTACCCTTTCCCAAACAAGACTTGCCGTTATGACGTCCTTATCAGAAAATACTAAGGAAAACATTTAGACAAAAAAGAACATGCTGATAATCAGCATTTTCTCCTTTTGCCCCAATATGTTCTTTGTTATATTGTACACAAATCCTTTCTTTTGTAACAACCTTTACAGCAGTTTCCGAATTGCATTACCCCAAGATTTCTTTTTTATTTGGGGGGGGGGGGGGAAGGGTTAACTTTTTCCCAAACAAGACCTGGTTTGGACGTCACTATTAGAAAAGGCTTGTGAAAACATTAAGGTAAAGGAAGAAAATACTGATAATCAGCATTTTCTTCTTTTGCCTCAATATTTTCTGGTGTATTTTGTACACACTTTCCTTCTTTAACCCTATCCTAAACAAGACCTGGTTTTGACGTCCCTAATAGAAAATGCCTGGGAAAACATTGAAACAAAAGAAGAAACTGCTGATAACCAGCAGTTTCTCCTTTTGTCTCAATATTTTCCATGCAATATTTTACACAAATTCTAATTTTAATAACTTCCACTTTGTCATATGTGACAGTTTTTGAAGAGGATCACCCTAAACTTTTGTCGTTTGGAAAAGGGTTAAAAACAATCAACCATTTTGTCGTCTGCAGCAGATTTCAAATCGGAACACCCTAAAATTTTGTCGTTTGGGAAAGGGTTACCGACATTCGAGGTTAACCCATTACCACACAGTGACTCTTTTTGACTCCCTACAAGTTAATGGCTTTGGAAAACATTGTGAAAAATGAAGAAATTGCTTGTAACAAGCAATTTCTTCATTTTTCACAATGTTTTCTACATATAATGATCAATCTTTTTTAAATTTCATTCACTTGAAATTTTCGTCTGCAACATCTCTGAATTTAGAGCAGTCTAGAATTTTGTCGTTTGGGAAAGGGTTAAGAACGATGGACCAATGGCTCCTTCAAGGATGGTGGAAAGTGTTAATGAATGTACGCTAAACTAGCAATAAATACTGAAAAGTAAACAACCAACTGCGCATTGAAGAAACAACATCTTTGGCGAAAAGACACAGACAACTTTTGTTCAAGTAAGAAAGATATTTTCTTTTATTTTCTTCCTATTTAAATTATTGTAGGCCTGTAGATAATCTACATTTTATATGATCTGGTTATGAAAGGCATTGTTCCTTTTCGCATGTTACGCGTATAAATTGTTGTGCCACTTTTAAAGGGTATTTTCGTGATTTTCTGAAATGAAAAAAAAAAAAAAAAAAACAAGTTTGTTGTAATTTTGAACACTAAATTCGAGCTATGAAAAGAATATTTGAGTAAGCTAGATTGTGCATTGAATAAATTTTCATCGAAAATAAAAATGCTGTAATTTTTTACCTTAGGCTTTAGAGAAAATGTCGGATTTGCTTGACTTTTGGCAAAAAGACAGTTTATAATGCTTAGTTTTTTTCCTAGTTTAAAATTAATGAAGGTGGTATGAAATAAAGTTTGCAAACGTACACAAAACCGGGACACATTTGAACTATCAAATAATTAATTAAATAGGTCTTTAAAAAAACGCTTTAAACTGCAATGTGGTAGCAAACATTTTAAAAAATGAGAACAATAAAACAGAAATCAGTTCGCACTTTTTTACGGAACTGGGTATACTTAATTTCCATAATTGTGTCAAATTTTACAAATAAGTACTCAAAACAAATTTAGAGGCTTTAACCCATTACCACACAATGACTCTTTTTGACTCCTCACAAAATAATGGCCATGGAAAACATCGTGGAAAATGAAGAAATTGCTTTTGACAAGCAATTTCTTCATTTCCCACAATGTTTTCCACCCTAAAAGACCTAAAAATAAAACATTCCATTCACTTGAAATTGTCGTCTGCAGACTCTTTCAATTTGGACTGCCCTAAAATTTTGTCGTTTGGTAATGGGTTAAAACAGTGAAAATGGAAGAACTACTTCGTGACAAATAAGCAATTTCTTCATTTCCCACAATGTTTTCTATCCAGAATGATAAAAAAAAATGCACGATTCCATTCGCTTGACATTACTGTCTGTAACATCTTTTACATATCATCAGTTTCCGTCGTATGGTAATGTATTAAAATTTATCGTTTTTATTTCTCAGAATGCTCAGGTTTGAACACGTAGACAACGGTGAATTCAGGCAATTTAGTCAGCTCCTCCCTGGCCCTAAACAAGTAGTCTATGATAAAGGGCTCAAACCAACGAACGTCGTCATCCTGGGCAAACAGGGGACGGGCAAGACCACCATCTTTAAGAAGATCCATGAATATTTCGCCGAGAATCCATTCGGCACTACGAGAAAGGTGGCGAACCGTCTCGAGATTAAGACGGACGACGTGAACGTCGTGGTGTCTGACATCCGACTGCCGTCAATACTCAACAAGTTCTGCGTGTACAGCATATCTAAAGGTGACGCCTTCATACTCGTGTATGCTGTAGACGACCCGGACTCGTTCACGTACGTTGAAACACTGAAGGAGTATCTACAGGAGCGACAATCACAGGGCGTGCCTATCCTGGTGATCGGTAACAAGACAGATCTACCACGCAGGACGTTACCGTACGAGGTGGCAGATTGTATTGTCAGTATCGACTGGGAGACCAAGTATCTAGAGATGTCGGGGATCAAAGATGACGTCGTCCTCTCCATTATGGAAATGCTGTTTCCGAAAAAGAAACAGCCATGTTTGTTGATTCCAAGCGGTGGAGAATTCGAGACATTCGAGTTTCGTGGGATGAAATTTCGTCCCCGTGCTCATACCGACTCCAAGGTCGCCAAGCTGAAGAAGAAACGTGACGCAGTTGACGTCAATGATTCGTTAACGGACGAACAGAAAATGTTGAAACGAACGAGCCGACGTTTCTCATCGCTACCTGGCTTCATCATTAGGAACTCGCCCATGAATGAAGAAAAAGTAAACAAAACACCTGAACAATGTAGGCGCTCGCCATTACGCAAATTGAACTGTCTGAAGGGTGAAGACGATTCCATGAATATGACTCCTGATCTAAGAGAGGACAAAGTTGATGTACTTTTTCGTTGAAATCAAATTGATCCATCATCGAATAAGAAAAAATGCCAAGAGATAAAACTGTTTCGTCGATTTCTTCGCTCATTTTAACCCTTTCCCAAGCGACAAAAAATTATGGCGATCTAATTTGAAAGCTATCACCGTAAACCCGGAAGATGTTGGGGGGCAAAATGAGAAAATCTGGTTATCTACATTTTCTTCTATTGCCTCAATGTTTTCCAAACCCTTGTCCTTTAGCGACATCAAAAGAAGGACTTGTTGTTTTGGAGAGACCACTCTGACAACATGACGTTGCTTTCCAACGAAAATCTCGTAACTGCAGCTTGTTTTAAGCTGCAGTTACGAGGTTTTCGTTGAAAAGCGACTATGTATAAAGTTTTAAATACAGAAATGTTGCTTAGAAAGTATTATCGAATGCAAATGGGCAAGTTTTTAACATTATAGATCTGTAATATGTATATATGTGAATATGTAATGAATAAAAAGAAACAATAATTCAATTGCTTTTATAATTCTTCCTCAAATAAGCCCTTGCGTTGACGTCCACACCAAAGATAATCTAGAAAACAGGGAAAAATAGGGAAACCCATATTCGCAAGCCAAGGGTGACATCTACGACGTAACGTCGTTTCTGTATTCACCCTTGGCGTATTTAGTCCAATTTTCTTGGTCTCATGGAAAGCGTTTTCATTGGTTCCAGCGAGGTCTCGCTGGAACCAATCAGATTTTCGACTGTTATGAGTAACCAAATCATGACAAACGGGCGGGAAAAAGCATTGCTTTTGCAACTCAAAAACGCGAAGATGGGCGATTTTTCCTAAGAATTTCACTGCAATAGACAGGAATTCCCTAACTTTAATCGACGGATTATTATACTTTCGACAATTCGACCAAAAAAGCAGCTAACTTTTACCTAATCCGCATGACGTATGACGCGAAAGACAACGCGCGTTAATAACGTCATCAATAATGGACGTAAACAACCAGCAGAACAACCGCTAGGCGGCGCTTCGCGATTTCAAGAGTTCATGCTCAACTTTTATTCAATACCAATCAACGTTGATTGGTATTCAATTGAAGTTCACGTGGATTTCGTGCGATTTGAGCACGATGCTCAGATTTGAGCATGAGAAAATACTTAAGTTTTTTCGAGAAACCGGGGCCAGAAGGACAACCACTAGGCGGCGCTTCGGGATTTCAAGAAAATTGGACTAAATCCGCCAAGGGTGAATACAAACATAGGTGGGTTCAACCTTGGCTAGCGAAGATGATGTTTTCCATGCTAGACTGTTCAACTATCCTGCTAGCTAGGCTGGTCCAAGTTGAAATACAGTTCCACTCATCCAATTAGATTTAGTTTCAATAAAAAATCATATTTATCCTTTTTTGTTGGTCATCAAGTACATTTCAGTTGAAATATAGAAGGAAAATGAAAGAAACTGCTCAAAACGAGTTTCTCTCCTTTTCCTACTAAATTTCAATGGCTACTATATTTTAAATAATTTCGTTTGACACTTTGATATCCATTGATGATGACCGGACCAGAATTTCACCTCGACTTATGCAGAAACCGACTCTTCCGATGTCGACAGAAAGAGTGTCAACCATAATTAGAGACATCAAAATCAACATTGATTATGTAAAAAAATAAGCACAAATCTGGAAAATGGCCATTATAGAGCGAATGAGACCGGCAAGAATCCATTATAACTCACGCGCGTAAAGTAAAAATGCAACCTGATCCGGATTCGTGCTAATCTCTGACAGCAATAGCAATGAATTTTGTGCTAAAAATAGACTGGGTTTACCGAGTTATGTATTGATAAACCGTCGGCGTTTTATAAAATCTCGTAACTACGGCTTGAATTAAGCCGTAGTGACGAAATTTTATAACAACACCTACGAAATACTTTTGTTTGTCCGAAATATGTCAGCGTTAGCTGGATAAAATCGTTCCCTATTATGTTTACGTAACGAGGTAGTCGCGTACAACGAACGCGTAACGAATCAGCTAGAATTAGCATGAACCTATCCTATCCTTCGGCATTTTGGTCTTTTTTATTTCCTTCATCGATTGCAGACTGTTTCATAAATAACGCGTTACACAACCAACGTCTTATCCATTATATTACACAATCCACGTTTCAAATACTCGTGAAATCCAGTATAGACGACGTACTTACGTAAACTTTTGTTACCAACAAAATCTTCTCTTCCCCCCTAGATTTCTAGCTTTTCAAAAATCAAATTTCATTGGTGCCCATAACCAGCCCTCCTCGGTAGAAGTCATATCGTCATTTTCATCTTCTGATATCCCCCTGCACCTCTAGCACATCTTCACCCAAAGTTTGATAGTTGCAAAAGAAGGAGGAAACTCCACCATAAACCACAGACAAACGCTTTTAAGGTAGTAGGGCCTATACCCCTGATAAGATTCGCGCGACGTCGGAATTATTCGGACGGCGTCGATTTGAAACAATTAGACGGTGGAACTTTCCACCGCCGATTGTTTAAACGACCGCGCCCTAAAAAGTTCGGATACGTAACGACGACGCTCGAAAGAATTCAGTGTTTTATGAATCTCAAAATGGCCACATTACAGCCGCGTGCGATTTAGGCCGGTATAGCGCGTCTAGAAATGGTAGCGCTAGTCTGGTTCCCGCCTCTAATACATTACGTTGTAAAAAAAAATACAACGTAGTGTATCAGAGGCGGGAACCAGACTAGCGCTACCACTTCTAGAAGAGCTCTACCGGCCTAAATCGCACGCGGCTTACGTGAATTCAACCTTCAACCTGTGTCATGTGCCAAAGTAAGCCTCCAGGATTAGAAACCTTATCACCACCCTGTTCTTATTGTCCATTTTGCCGATATTTTAGGGGCTAGGGTAGGCCCCTGTGTCCTTTTAAAAACTCCTTTTGGTCCTGTCAGGACAGCTGGCAATATTATCCTGCTTCCTATTCGCTGCTAGGGAACTCGGCCAAAGCGAGGGACATTTTTTTCGCGAACAATGTATTCCGTTGGTGTTGTTATAAAATATCGTAATTACGGCTTTATCGAACAACACCGACAGTTTGTCAATACAAAAAGGTACACCCGGTCTGTTTTAGAACAAGTTAATTGTCTAAAAAAAAATCTATAAACTCACATTTAAACGCAAAATATCTATACCTTGTTGTAGCGAAAATTGTTTTAGTTCACCACCAGTGCTATTTGCATTTAAAATGCTGTGCATGTAAGTATCTCGGTGGTTAACTCACGTGGCTTTTGGGAAGAACAAATCGCCCGGGTCTCTTCAAGGTCACTGGTGGTGAACTCGGCCAAAGCGTAGGACGTTTTTTTTCGCGATCATTGTATTCCGTCGGTGTTGTTATAAAATATCGTAACTACGGCTTCGATAAAGCCGTAGTTACGCGATTTTACAACAACACCGACAGTTTGTCAATACATATCGGTAAACCCGGTCTATTTTTAGAACAAATTCATTGTTATTAGAAAAACTATCCAATCAGATCTTTATACTCACATTTAAACGCAAAATATCTGTACCTTGTTGTAGCGAAAAACGTCCATCGCTTTGGTCGAGTTCCCCACCAGCGAAGGTATACTTCGTTTAAATTTTCAGCTTATACTCTACGAATTTTGATGAGAAAAACACTTTCGCTTGGCAGCGTACAAACGAAAATAAAATCGCTCGCTTCAAGGATTTTTCTCTCCTTTCTTGGCTTACACTCATTTAATATCAAATATCTTAAAACTTACGTATCCAAACCTATTTCGGTGACGTTATAAACATTCGACGGTGTTGCAGACGACAATTTTAAATTGATGAAATTTTAAAAATCTTTACATTTTGGGTTAGAAAACATTGTTGAAAATGAAGAAATGTTTTCCCAAGCCTTTTTTGTCGGGTTGTCAAAAAGCGTCACTGTGCAGTAAATGGGTAAAACATTCCAACACAATCGTTTTTTTTCTGTCAAATATGCACGTTTCTTACGATTTTGGACACAGAAAATATTAGCGTATAACTGTTTGAGAAGCCTTGGTGAAATAGAACCAGGAATGGGGCATTAAAAGGCACGAACGCAGCACTTTTACCATTCATCGAAATCCGTTAGGCTTAGCATAAACCGAAAAAATAGAAAAATGCTACTTTGAAGCGAGCGGTCATGGATCCGTGTCTACTTTTCAAAAAGGTCACGCAGGATAGCTACTCTGTATAATAAATTAGAAAAGAAAGTTGATTAGGCTGTGAAACCAAGAGCACGTTTGCACTTGTAGCTATCCCTTTGTCAGAACAATCCCCTCAGCCCCTAACAGAGTCGCATTTCCTTTTTTTTTGTTGTTGTTGCTGCTGCTGCTGCTGTTGTTGTTGTTGTTGTTGTTGTTGTTGTTGTTGTTGTTGTTGCTGCTGCTGCTGATGATGATGATGCTGTTGTTGTTGAGCGACGATAACCTGAGTTATGATACTAGAGGATGTTGTTTATTGATTATTTTGTATGAGCAGGAGTTCCAAAGCTTCGCGGGGATCCATATTCGGAATAAATAAGGTGTGATCCTTTCAATTGTCTTCGATTAACCAATTCTCAAAAGGCAAAATTTTAGACCTGTTCAAATTCAATGATAATGCTGACGGCAATTTCAAGTGAACGATATTTTTGTCTAACTGTGTAGAAAACATTGTTGGGAATGAAGAAATTGCTTGCCAACACTTTCTTCGTTTTCTACGATGTTTTACAAAGTCATGGGGAGTCAAAAATATTAGTTATGTGAGAATGAGTTTATCTTTGACGAGCGGGAAGTACTAGTATACTCCGTAAATATTGACCCGAACCTGGTGAATATGAAATGAGTAATTGTGACACGGAATATTCGATACTAGCCAACAATCCTCACTGTCGAGCAGAGTCTATAGTTTCCATATACATGTGACTTTGTATTCTACACATGCTTCTCGTGTCAAAATAATGTTGGGGAGTGATAATTTCGCATTACAATAACTCATTGCAAATTCAACAGGCTCAGGTCAATATTTACGGAATATATAATAATATAGTGAGGTTATGCTGCACAAAATGTATGTGCTTCCTAAAATCTGAATGTATGTGCGGTGTGATATTGTTCTGCAACGTTTGCTGTGTCGTCCATATTCAGGAAATATTAATAATAAATAGATTGTTTCCATTTACGCGAAAATTAGACTATCAATGAAAAAATGGGAGTACAAATATTTGCGAATCCTGAATTGCCTCCTTTTCACTCAACATTTTTCAATGCTAAAACATACATATTAACTATAGTCCGTAAATATTGACCTGAGCCTGTGGAATTTGCAATGAGATATTGTGGTGCAGAATAATTACTCTTCAACATATATTGACACGAGACGCGTGTGCAGAATAGAAAGTCACGATGCTTATGGAAACTATCGTCTCTGCTTGACAGTGCACGCTTGGTGGCGAGTATTGGTTATTCCGTGTCACAATTACTCATTGCATATTCGGGTTCTGGTCATTATTTACCGACTATACATATATTTTGTTATTAATTTCTTTGTTGTCTGCGACTTCTTTCAGGTTGGACCCACCTACAATTTTGTTGTTTGTGAAAGGGTTCAAGCAATGCATAGAAAGCAGAATAGGAAAGGAGTGGGTAAGTTTATAAGCACCTATCTATTTCTCATTCGTTGTAACGAAAAATGACAAGATATAGTGAACATTTAACTTTATGTTTCAATACCAAACCCTATGCTGTGGGTATTCATTTGAATCGTCTCGACGAGACGAATACAGCATTGGGTTTGGTGAGCAATAAATGAAACATTTCATTCTGAAAAGCCATTATCCTGTCTTATAATTATATTATGTAGCTCTGCGTATCATTCAATTCATTTACTTTAGAAAACTATATTAGTGATATAATGATTATAAATAGCTATGCATTTATATCCATTTTGGGAAGTTCACTAGATTCCGGTATTCAGAAGTTAAAGCAACAACACCTTATTTCAACGCCCGTATATATACTAGGGGAAAGAAGATACGCAACAACTATTTTTTGTTATTTCTCTTAATTCGTTTATGTTATTGAGTCAAAGTTGTTACTGATTTTTACGGGGAAGTGTATCTTGATATTGATCTTTGTGTTTACGTTAGAACATGTCTTACCAATAGACGTTAACACGTTTCTTACGTTCAAACCTTTAAATATCCAAACTTTTCATAAAACTCTTTTGATTTGCGTAGATGCACGTCGACTCGACAAAAGGCAATGATTTTTGTTTGGATTTAATCCCTCGTACCACTTTGCAACTTATTCAAAGACGGCGTCCGTCAGCAATTGTGATGTTTAGGAATGGAACATCTCAACCCGCAATTATTGCTGACTTTGGAGTACATCGGTTGACAAAATATTGCTCGAGATAGCTTCTTAGAACAAAAGGAACAACTGACGGCCGCCCGAAAAGCGTTCGTCAACGTCTAACGTCACGACGTCAGGACCATAACGTTCGCTTATTTTACCTACGGAAAGGAATTCTGTTATCGAAAAAAACTGTTTATGCTATTCATGGACAGTACAGCAATCAAATTTTAGCCAGGAATCGTTAACGTCACATTGGATTGCGTGCAAGAACGCATTAAACATTGACGCCAAATCGCTCTCATTTAAACGCATATTTAATGCACGTGCAACCTGTGACCTTGATGAAATTTTGACACTAGAAAGTCAAATGATGAAGTCATACTATGCATTGAAAAAAGTACTCGAATTAAGGTGATTTTGAGAAAGACAAAAACAAAACGTATGATCAAATTTATTTTTTGTTGCGTTTCTTTTTTCCTTTAGTATAGATAGCAGTGGATGCTTTTATTGTTGATTGTGGTGAGACTTTGACGCATTCCCACGCAGTGACGCTTTTTGTCGACTTAAAGTAAAATGATCAGAAAAACATTGTACGTATAAAATGGATTTAAAAAAACACATCAACTTGAAATTGTCGTCAGCAACCGATGTCCCGTCTCTATAATGACCTTCTAAGCTGGTGAGTGAGACGTAAAACTCCATTCAACCCAATTCATTGTTTTAATCCTTTAAAAAAACAATTACAGCTTGTTTTAACGTCCATAGCAGAAAAAATGAAAAACGTTTAGAGGAAATAATAAATTGTTGACAATCAGCGAGGTCCCCTTTTTCTCAATATTTTCTATGCTACAGCAGACATATTATTTAATTCAGACATCTTTTATGGTAGTCTGCAACATACGACTTAATCGGATTACTAGTGCCCTCAAATTTTGTTGTTTGAGAAAGGAGGGGACAGGTGAGTGAGAAATTAACATTAATATTTTTTCCACACACTGAAGCTTTTTGACGACCCACAAGATGAAGTCTTCGATAGAAATTGTGCAAAGTAGAAAAATTAATTTTGACAAGAAATTTCTTCACTTTCCTTCAATGTTTTCTTCCCCAAAAGAGAAAAAATGTCGACTGCAATATCTTTGAATTTGGACAAGTCTGAAATGTTGCCGTCTGGTAAAGGCTCAAAATATCTTTGCCCAAACTTGTTCGGATTACTGTATTGAATACACGCTACGATCTTTGTACTAATATGGTGGGAATATTGGCTACGTCAGAACGTCGACGTAACGTTACGTAACACGTGCTATGATCGAAGGGTCAAACCGATAAGTTGGCGCCCGGCTTACCGTTAACATGTAAATACACGTCCGGGAACCAATTAATGTAAATATTGACGTGTGCAGACAGCTTGCTATCGAATAAATGAATACCGCCTCAAGATAATTGTTATATTCTGTTTCGTATACCAAGATCATTACAATATATTTCATATATCGGTTGCAGAAGTAGGAACATAAATCTGGAAATTGTGAACATAAATCTGGAAATTGTAAGTAGATTTTACGCATATTAACCCTATACCAAAAGGCGAAATGTTAGGGTGGACCCGATTGAAAATCTGCTGTAAATGAAAAAATGGATGTTGATGAGGATAGGATTGATTCATGTACAGTAAAGCACAGAAATATTGAGACAAAAGGAGAAAATACTGATTATCAGCATTTTCTTCTTTTGTTTCAATGTTTCCCAAGCCTATTCTTTTAGGGACGTTAAAACAAGTATCGTTTGGTAAAGGGTAACCATCTCCCAAACAACAAAAATTCAGTTGCGCGACAATAAAAGATGCTGACAGAAACGTTATAATGGTGCTTAAGATACAAATTTTGGTCTATGTTACTGGGCGACATAAGACTGTGGCAAAAGGAGAACAATAATGGTTATCAGCATTTTATTCTATCGCCTCAGTGTTTTTCTGGAAATGTTTTCTATTGAGGGACGTCAAAACCAGGGCTTGTTTGGGAAATGGTAAACTATAAACAATTTCCTCAAACGAAAAGTTTTCTGATTCGCTGAATTTTGAAGGAGTTGAATGAAATAAAAATTACACCAATAGAAAAATGTACAAATTATAGCATAGATATCGTTGGGGGAAAATGAGTAAATGCTTTGACCTCAAGTCTCCTAAGTGTTTCTATACTAACACACTACGCCCAACAGTCTCGTAAGAATCAGAGCCTGCTTGGGAAAGGGTTAATATCCTAAATCGGCAAATTCTGCAGTTGCCTCAAATTTTAATAAAAAAATGCATTTCCTTTGCACAAACGGAATAAGATTGGACATTTCCAATTCAAGACATGTTACAGACGACAAATTAACCCATTACCAGACGTCAAAATTTTAGACTGGTCGAAATTCAAAGATGTTGCAGACGACAATTTCAAGTGAATAAAATTCAATATCATTTGGTCTTTTTGGACAGAAAATATTGTGGGAAATGAAGAAATTGCTTGTCAAAAGCAATGTCTTCATTTTCCACAATGTTTCCAAAGCCATAATCTTGTATGGAGTCATTGTGTGGTAATGACAATAATATAAATGAATTCTATTTTGATCATGGCACAGGAAATAATAAGAGAAACGGGGAAAGTTGTGACGATAAGCATTTTTTTCTTTTCTATGCCTTTCCAATGTGTTTCTTCATGGCAAGTCTTGATTAGGAAAGGGTTGGAGGATAAGATATGCATGAGGATTGGGTAGTTAGTAATCGAATTTTGAAGCACATGTTGCCGATAGCCCTGGTTCATTATCTCAATACACAAAATCAGACCACAGGTAGGCCTGTATAGAATCTAACGAGATAATGCGCTTGTTTAGATTAGAACTATGCATATCAGTCCCTGGACTAGGCTCCATTTGACTGAAACCGAGTAAAGATGTAAAACTGATAACACAGAGCACCGTGAAGGTGCTAGTTGGGGAGCCTAGTCTCTTATCTGATATCAAATTGCTAGATATCAATTTTGTTCTTCATCCGCAATTCTACATGTTATATTTGGCGGCAGCGGTTTGACAACTGTCAGACCGTGGTTAACTTATTCACAATCTCACATGACAATGTGCTAGCGGTGATATTTCAAAATTCACAGAACAATGCAAATGAAAATGATCAATAGATTATAGTTTGATTATGAAATATGGCTGTAGTATGTAGTTTATGTATTATAAAAGGAAAATAAAGGAAAATTAAGTCTGTCTGTGTGAGCTCACGTTTTGCATCGACTGGGCATGTTTATATAGGCTACATTGAGTCATTGCATGCTATTGACGGAACTTTGTGATCGAGAACGCCCCGCTGTTTGATTCAACGACCTTCCTCTATCTCTTATAAACATGTGTCATCCTAATTATCTTTCTTCGTGAGCTTGATTTGGTTCAGTCGTAACGGAGCTTGTTACACATGGAACACAGTGTTCTCCCCAGCCCAATAAGCTGTATTGGCCCAACTACAGTTTCATGTAAATTAGTGTAATGCCACTACAGCTTCAAAGGTACCCCTACAGCTTTATTCCTTCAAAAAGGTCACCAAACAGGGGGATTTCTAAGCATTTCATGTCTAAAAGTGATAATCAATGTATTCTTATAATATAAGATGTAATAATTCTTTATAAAAACATAATGGGAAAAGAGAAAATTGCTCAAATTGAGCAATTTCTTCTTTTCCCATTATGGTTTTATTCAGAATTATTTGCAAGAACACAATGCATTTCAAGGTTTACCAATACTCATACTTTGCCACTACGGCTTCAAATTATTCTGGGGAGAACCCTGGAACACTTGTTCAAAACCTCCTACACCCCAGTGTTTCGGGAGAGAACATTTCTTTGCAGAATGCGTGGGAGAACCTGCATTGTAAAAAGTATATATCTGGACAAGATCGCACTGTCTGCTGCTAATATATTACATAGAACGAAAATCAACAAAACCATATGTCCATCGAAATTCGATAACATCATCTTCTTTATAACTACGACTAACCGTTTTCCAATCAAGACCTGGTATTAACAGCCCTAGATAAAATGATTTGGAAAAACATCTAGAAAAAATAAAATGCTTATGACCATGCGACCAACTTTTTCTACTTTTCCCACCTTTTTCGTCCTACAGCATAGACCTATATTGTTGTTTGCGACTTCTCTGCATTTGAACCAGTTGAATCAATCTTTTCGCACGGGAAAGGGTTAATTGATTACGAAATATACTTTGCCATCGGCCAATACGTGTCTGACCATCATTATTTTTATTTTATAACTAACTCATTATTAAATGAGACCCGTCACGCGAAAAGGAACCATCCGGAAAATCCTTTAGGTAATCCAACCCTACTGAGATTCACGTGACGTCGGAAATATTTGGGCGACGTCGTAAACATTTGGCGGTGGAACTTTCCGCCGCCGAATGTTTACGACGTCGCCCGAATAGGTTCGGATCTTTTAAGAATGTAAGAAAAATTCCGACGTCGCGTGGATATCATTATGGATGGTCTAGCTTAAATTGAATAAATGAAAAATAGATCAGACGCAGCAGAGGCCAACTACATGCCGTAGTTCGATTATGAATGCATTTGTATATAGTTAATGCCCGGTCACATACGATTTCACGTCCATATCGCGTCCAAGTTGCTTCCAAAATCATACTGCACGGGTTACCTATTTCAAACGTTCTCCGTCCTTGATGTGGACGTGGAATGGTGTATATGACTTTATTTGCAATGATAACCTAGAATCGGATAATCATCTTTGAGCTGAAATGTTCAACCATACTGGCATAGTAAGCCTGTGCATTTCGCGCAGACTGACGAGGTCAATATTTTCTGTGAGACGGGTCACATTTACACGGTGGGGATTGTGCATGCTGGGATGGGTGAATCTACGGACAAATTTGCCTCGCTTCAGGTAAGACATTTTGCAATAACTTCCTTATTTCTGCGTCAATTCAAAAACGGTTTGTTGCATGTACCCCGCCGTACTGAGCTCTTTCCTCCGATGTATGCTTTACACGAAACCTTTTTGTACTTTTTGCGAAAAGTGATCCCAATCGACCAGAAAAAAACGACAAAAAATCTGATCGTTTTTCAGGTCAGTTGGGATCAATTTTTTTGGAAAAATATGGGGAGTTTTCAAAAAAGTAATACACCTGAGGAAAGCGCTCAGTAAGGCGGGGTACATGCAACAAACCGCTTGAAAATTGACACAGAAATAAGAAAATTATTGCACAATTTCCTACCTGAAGCGTGGCTTATTTTGCCGTAGTCGCTATCATTTCGTTTTCTGGTCAGTTGGGATCAATTTTCGGAAAAATTAAAAGGATACCACAAATAATCCATGTATCATAGGAAAGAGATTTTCAAGGCGGGGTACATGCAACAGACCTTTTGAAAATCGACAAAGAAATAAAGGAGTTATTGCAAAATATTTGACAAGATTCGAGATAATTTTTGTCCGTATTCGTTATCCATCCCAGCATGCACAATCCCCACCGTGATTTAGATCTATTATCGTCATAGCTTCTGGGCATGTATCGTCGTAGATAAAGATCAGTCAATTTACATGATTGTTTCATTATGAAAACAGACAATAACAATAAATTAAAATGACGTTTTTGAGATTTTCGTTGAAAGGCGATGGTGTAGTAAGGTAGTCCACTCCTAATGATATTCCTGCGACGTCGGAATTTATCGTGCGGCGTCGTGATTGAATGTTTGCCTTTCGAAAAAAAGGTTTTAATTTAAAGGTATATTTTATCGATGGTTAGGAAATGACTTCAGTCATCGAATTGGGAACTATTTTTGCCAGTTAACCGTGACGTTATTCCTTACAAACAATAGTATTTCGTCTATGTGCTGTTATAAAATGTTGTAACTACGGCTTGATTCAAGCCTTAGTTACGAGATTTTATAACAACGCCGACTGTTTAACAATAAATAACGGTAAGCCTGTCTATTTTTAGCACAAAATTCATTGACATTCAACGTTTTTGTTTATTTCAGACGCCCAAAAAATGGAAGAAAAGACACCAGACGACAACAAATGGCTGCTGGGTGGTCTCAAGGCAATGTTTGAAGAGAAGCGTCATTGTGACGTCAGTGTTTGTATCGGAGAAGAAAAATTCGCGTGTCACAAGGTGGTGTTATCGGCCGCTTCCAAATATTTCGACGCCATGTTTGCCTCCGGCATGAGAGAATCCGAGGATAATTTTGTAAACATTAAGGACATAGATGAGGGTACGTTTTCTGACATTCTTGACTACATTTACACAGATAACGACGTAGTAAGTGCGGATAATGTTGAGGGACTGCTTCGTGCTTCTTGTCTCTTACAAATGCCACACCTAGAATCTAAATGTGCTGCTTTTATGAAAGTTCAAATATCGCCCGAAAATGCAATTGGCATTTGGTGTGTCGCGAAGTCACTTAGATGTGAAGATTTGGAAAAGGCTGCATGGGAATTTATTCTGTTAAGCTTCGACCAGGCAGTCAAATATGACGAATTCCTTAAGCTGCAAAAAGATGATTTTCTGGAAATAATCAAAAATGACGATCTACTCGTATCATCAGAGGAGGTTGTATGTGCTGCGGTGTTGAAATGGCTGAAAGCTAAATGTGCTGATCAAAACATTGGTGTTGAAATGCTGTCTCTTTTAAAGTTATCGCAGATCTCAATGGATTTTCTAATGGAACACATATACTCAGAGCCAATCTTCCACAGTAACCTGCAATCCATGAAACTTCTCAAGAATGCAGTGAAGTACCATGCGCTGCCAGAAAAGCGACATATGAACAATTACATGGATATAAAACTACGACACACTAGTGACTATTCGTCGATATACATGTTCCTCGGCTGCACTCAGCATCCAAACACATGTGCTTCCAGGACAACCGATGTCCTGGCATATGACACTCATAAACAGAAGTGGTATGCATTCTGTTCTATACCGTTCGAGATTGGAGAAGAATACGCGACATGTCCTTACGGAAATGACGTGTACATATCCGGCGGTACAGCCAATCCGAGAGTGTTGTTGAAGTTCTCGGCGAAGCAGTGTCGCTGGTTAGAGAAGCAATCTATGGTGGAGGGTCGGTATAAACACTGTATGTTAGCGGTGAAAGACAGTCTGTACAGTATAGGTGGCTACAATAACGGTACAGTGGGTGGTATAGAGGAGTTCGATATGTCTACAGATTCATGGCAGTCGGTCGGTAATCTGAGATACGCCGTGGATTCAGCCTCCGCCGTCCCACATGAGGACAATATTCTCATCTTCGGTGGATGGGAAGGCCTTTCTGAAGAAAGTTCCGCCATTCAGTGCTTTAATATCCCAACCAGAACATGTACAATTATCGGCCATCTACCGTCACCACAGAGAGATACTAGAGCTATAAGCTTCAACAACAAGATATATGTGATGTTCTCAACAGGGGAAATCATGCAGTATGAGCCAAACAAACCTTTACGAATGCTGCACAAAATAGAGAACTTCCACAAAAGGAACTTTGGCTTGGTGAAAATGGAGAAAACCCTATATGTGCTAGGTGGGGCTGATCTTGCCGAAGAGAAATCGGATGATTCAGATAGCGCTCTAAGTAGTGAGATTCTTGCCTTCCCACCTGAGATACCAGAGGATTGTGTCACTATACAAGGACCCCTACCAAGGGACTATGAAGTGTATGGGTTCTATCACATGTTGGTGAAAACCAAGTACCCGCTTGTGGAAGTATCCGAACAATTTGCATGGTGAAACACACGGCAATATAGGTCTAAAGGTAGTCCACTCCTAATGAGATTGGTGCGACATCGGGATTTTTCGTGTGATGTCGTTAACATTCGTTACGTATCCAAACCTATTTGGGCGACGTTGTAAACATTCGGCGGTGTTTACGACATCGCCCGATTAATTCCGACGTCGCGAGAATCTCTTAAAAGCTATGTTTGCAAAGACAACTGAACAACTATAGTATCTCTCTTGGAATATGTATATCCCGTAATATTTAATCGTGATGCTTAATTTATCTATTTATTACATTACTTGTCTATTTATTACTTTATCCATTTGTTAATGCTTTAATCTATTTATTTATCGCTTTGAGTGAATAATTATAGTATTGTTACAGTATAATTATCATTGTGATCTACCTTAATTTACTGCCCAAGAAAATAATGTACATGTATAATTTGTCTGAAATACGTGAGGCCAAACAAGGTTATCTACTCCTCAATGAGTGCTCTCTGTGTTGAGGTCACTTGATGCTGGTGATCAACATTTTCTCCTTTTGCCTCAATGTTTTCTTTCTATACTATATCATACACAGTATCCTATCTTTATAAAGATCCATTTTAGTTGTCTGTACCAGCTTTTATACTGGACCGTCCTTAATTTTGCCGTTTGGGGAAGGGTTTACCATCAAAGGAACTCATATGTGACCCGTCACGCTAAAAGGGACCTTATCGGATGTGTGAAAAATATCGATCCTAGTCAGTCTGCGCAGTCAGCGCAGCCAGACTAGGGCCGACACTTTTCACTTTTATGTAATTTTCTAAATCCGGAATGTTTTCCCTATCTTACTTTATATTCATTTTCGCATACAGTAACTGGTTGACCTGTGCTTAATCTGACAAGTTTGTCAAAATTTGGATTATTTGAATTCGGATAAGGTCCCTTTTAGCGTGACGGGTCACATATTTGTCACAAGAACGTCATGCTGAATTAGTGTTTGTGCTACTGGATAAGAGCTTACTGTGCTAAGGTCGTCGCTCGTTCGAAAATCGGCCGAATTGGAAATCATCCTAAAATTCTCCCCAACCAAGCTGTGTTGTCTGGGAAGGGTTAGAGTCGATGACCTGTGTTAGGCATCTAGCTTTGCTAAGGACGATAAACCAAGATCTTGTTCTGGAAAGGTTTAATCTATATTTATCTGAATATTTTGTATTTATTCAACAAAATAGGTATTAGAAATAAAAATAACCTATAACAAATCTAACAATTAAAAGAATAGAAAGAATACGATACAGCGTCTCTGTCGTATATAGGCCCTTGGCTATGCCAACTGAACACTTCAGCAGTGATCTGGACAGGGGGTCCGTAGAGCATTGTGGGTCTGATCAGCCTGCACATACGCATAGCTCCATCAAAATCCATGTTGTTCTCTTACAACTTCTGACATGCAAGCGTGTACAAGCGAACGGCACTGATTCTGTTCAAACTGTACTAACTTAGACACAGGCTTATCTTGAAACATGTTTGTATCAAATGCTATATAGTCCCTTGTTTCAGATTCTGGACACAATATCGCTGCTTTTCAACGTAAACCTCGTAACTGCAGCTTAAAACAAGCTGCAGTTACGAGGTTTTCGTTGAAAAGCGACGATTTATAGTTATCCATAACAGTTTTGGACAAGTACTATCTCTGGTCAGCGTGGACAGTCAGTGCAAAGGGACACAATCCTATCCTTTTCGCTATAGTTAAAAGTTAACCTTATAATAATATACTGAAACAAAAAAGAAACGCAACTTCCATTTCAATTCCTTTTTACGCAAAGACATCAAATCAGATTTAAACAAAATATAGTACATTTAAAGCAATAACATTTCACCTTGTAAAGTGCACAAAATCTCGTTTGTAAATTCCGTTAATAAGAAAACGCCCAGTTTACGCCGGGCGTCAACACAATTTGACAAAAAAAATTGTATGTAGGTCGAAAAACACAGTCTGTTTCGATCATTTTGGTCCGATATTCGAATGTTGTGAAGCCCATAGGATTTATTAGAGGTATCCGCTGCAGCCTTAAACCTATCCCGTAGGTGAGGTTAACGTTGTGATACGGTCCTGCCTTGACGTCATATCTCTTGCAAGTCCGCTTCGTGCTCGATCGGTTATGGTCCCATTTAGAGCAAACAACGTATACAGTCGAAAATGTGTTGATTTATTGCCCCATCAATGTCTTACGACAAAATTTTGACTTTTTCCACCTAACAATATTCGTACTGCAGCTCGGTGCTGGTTTTGGCGTAGCCGTGCTATGCGTAGGGTAGTGAGAAGTGTGTGAACTCTTTCGCCTCTTCTTTTTCTATGTTCAAGCTTGTGTTTGATGAAAATTTGTTTTGATAGTAGGGTAATTTCAAAAATAATGCATCCAAAACGTGACATAGGGGGTCCAAAATGAAGTTGTTGATATTGAAATATTATTTGTCAAAAGCACATCCCAATATGTCAAATTTTTATAAACCAGACACGAAAATATAAACACTTAACATTTTTTTTCAAATTTCAACGGTTTTATTTGAAACATTGGAGAATTTTTAAACAAATACGTTTGCCTTATATCGCTCCTTTAATTCTATTAAATGTATAAATTTCATCTCTTATGTCACTTAATATTGTTACACGAACGTTAATGTAAAATTTGATGTATAACATGGCTACCTAATGTGAATATACCAACTTTATGGCAATTTTTAGTGATGTTTTAGTAAAAAAAAATTATCAATTACCTAGGAAAGTTTACATAAAATGTTCCATACATGATATACAAAGCCAATACTTAATCTGTTACATTAGGAGGGTACTTGCAGCCAGCATACAAAAAACTATTTGGGTACAATAACTTGAAATGTGATGAGGACACATCAAAAATCAAATTTCAGCAAAACCGTTACACTTGGGACAAACTAATGACATAAATAGCTCTCAGAAAACCCATTTTCTAGTTACAATTCATGTTTGCTTTTGATAATATAGATAAGAACACACCTGGATGCGATTGTAAAAGTAGCTGTTTGGATACAGATGGGTGCCATTTTCCAAAATAAGCTTCATAAATCACTGGAATTTGTTTAAAAACTCCAAGAAGTCTCTCATTTGTTGAAATCATTTATGATTTTCAACATTTTGTATTAGGTATTACCAAGATGTAAGTGGGTATCAAAATTTGACACGTTAAAGGTGTAATATATATAACTTTTAAGTGTTTTGGATTTAGTTTCAAAGATAAAGAAAAAAATACACTTTTCTTGAAACAAAAAATTATTAATGTGAATTTCTTTTGAAAGAGACTTTGCTGTTACAAAATGGTTGTATGAGTGAAAACTGACATTAAAACGTTGTGAATTGATGTTATTCTTGTTTTCCTCACAAAGACACACAGTTTCATTACCGTAATCACCACATTTTATATGTGAAATACATTGCTCCAAATATTTCCCATGGCATATCAAATTTGTTGTTTTTAACCCAAAGAGTCTCATTAAGTCAATATATGATTACTTTACTTGGTTTCCAAGAAACACAAATGAAAAAAACACTTTCCAAATTATCACAGGATAAGATTTTGCTGAATTTTTCAAAGTTCTATGCCGTTACACTTGGGACAAACATTTCAAATACCTTTAAGATGGATTTAAAGGATATTAAATGAATTAAACTGTATATGTTGATTTAGGATGTTCAAATAACTCATACAGATCCAAAGAAGTCAATGATATGTATTTCTGCTAGATAATTGGTATGAACCAGGCAATAAATTAAATTGACACATAATTCAATTATTTCTGAACAATAATTGTTTTCTGAACAAAATTCAGACAGAATCCTACATGTTTTGCAATATTTTGATCGAACTTTCTGTGCAACTTAAATATTTAAGCATTTCTACTTGATCACTCTAAATCGCAAAAATAGCGTTACACTTGGGACAATGAATTTTGGTTGATTAAGTTCATAGTAACAATTCTTTTTAGATTTAACTATTACTGATCTTTCATGGGGCCGATGCGCATCTGTAAAAAAGAAATCAGAATAAGTTTCAATATCACATGACAAAAATACAGGCTTTCTAACACAAAACGTTACACTTGGGACATTTTTGGATGTCCATAGACATGGCATCAGGAGAACTTGATTATATGAAAGTAATTACATAAAATCATACTAACATTGCACCAATGATATTTGTCTAACAAAGTATACCTATTTTGAGACATAAAGATGTCTAGTAGCAAAATAATAACCTTTGATTGTCCAGAGTATTGTATTTTTATGCCTTTATGTTTTTGAGGGTGTGTCATTTTCTGGGCATGGTTCATGGACAATATATATGTTGTCCATTAAACGACTATTGAAAAACTGTTGTATTTTTGCAACACTTTGTATAATTGTATGTTGTGGGGTCTTTCAAATCCCGTAGTTTTAATGATTGTCACTTAAAAATTGAATTCTTATACAAATGTCACGCTAAAAGCGTTACACTTGGGACAATTTTGGACACTAAAAATGCTATAAAATTAAAACGAAAGTAGATATTCTCTTAAAATTTTGTACACATTTTAGCAATAACAGAATACATATTCTGGAGTAAGACAATCACTAAAAAATCTTTTCACCCGCACTGTATATCAGTTTTTAAAAAAGGATGCATTATTTTTGAAATTACCCAGTAGTCATTTAGAAAACACGACAGGGGATAATCAGTTTTTGACCATTTACTATATATCTCGGGATCAATTTACGACATCTGAAGAAAATGACACTGTATTTATGCGTATGGATGCGGGTATGTTAAAAATGTACTCAATAGCCATTAAAAACATATTTTGTCGAAAATATTATGAAAAATCGGGGTTGCGTATCTTTTTTGTCCTAGTATATCTTTGTAAGATTTAATTCGTCTTAAGGTAGCCTACCCCTAACGAGACTCGCACGACGTCGGAATTATTCGTGTGCGATCGAAAACATTCGGCGGTGGAACTCTCCACCGCCGAATGTTTACGACCGCGCCCTAATAGGTTCGGATTCGTAACGACCCCACTCGAAAACAGCCGATGCTTTATGAATCTCAACATTACGGGTATTCTACCTTAAGTCGACTTGCATTGACTCCTCTCTTCTGAACTCTCTGTCAAACGGCAAAATCTAGACTGTGTTGTTGCTGTTACGATCGAATGTCAAAATAATTGGTACCAAAAGACGAAACTGTGCATGGTGCTGCACATATGGATGACTTAGTTCGAAACGGTTGTAACTGCCTATAACCATATAGGCAGTTACAACTGTTTCGCACTGAGCCATCGATATAACTCCTTTCCATATCTCGGCTCAATTTATATTTATGTGTTAACTGTTAAGATATTCCGCCCCTTAGTAGATGCAACAACTTCGTGCAACTTTGGCGACGTCCGTGGCAACGAAGATTGACGAGGTCATCAGGATTTTCCAAAACCGGATACCCTCCGGTTCCGGCGAAATTGCAAGAAGTGGGTGGAATACGTTAATATAGGATATAATAGGGATTGAACGGTTGATGACTGAACAGTCTGTCACATTTTGCGTGGTTGTCATCGCAGACAGTCACGTGTCCTTCCAAGGTGCCTTCACGATTCAACCGCGCAAAAAAAATGAAAATCCAAGGCTGAGCTCCTTCCCAATTGTTAGACTAATAAACCCTTCCCAAACGGCGAAGATTTAGACCAGTCCAAATTAAAAGACGATATTAAAATATTTTGTATCTAGAGTAGAAATATGCATGATATAGCATAAAGATATTGAGAGAAAACTGGAGAAAATGAGAAATGGTGAAAATCAGTGCTCAATAATTCTTTCCACATACTACTCCTACTCAGGATGCAAAAGCCAGTTCTTGTGTGGGAAAGGGTTAAAATGGAAGAATGTTGCAGCCGAAAATGGCTTTGGATAAGAGCAACAAAATCTGCATGTTTCAAATGACATTGAAATGATGAGAGGCAAAGAGAAAATGTTGACTATACATTCATTTTCTCTTTTCTCTAAATGATTTCAAATATGTCTTTTGAGACCACCAAACCTAAAGATGATGTTTAGTGTTTTCTGGTTCAATGGGATTTAACAATTTTGTAGTCGTCTCGCGGCGGCTGTGTACCTAGTAGTTCTCTCACCAGTACAAACACAGCATCCTGTCCGAGCCTACAGCTGCTCATCCCAAGTACTGTCGATATCAAAGATCATATGGTAGGCCATTTTCTATATCATGGCTCAATTTATTTATAATGTTTTAAAAAGTTAACCCATTAGCACACAATGACGCTTTTTGACGCCCCATTATTGAAAAAATTGAAAATATTATGGGAAATGAAGAAATTGCTTGTCACTAGCACTGAAATTGCTTGTCACTAGCACTTACTTTATTTTCCACAATGTTTTCTACCTAAACAGACAAACAAAATTAATGTAAAACTCCTTTTACTTGAAATCGTGGGTGGTAACATCGTTAAATTTGGACCAGCCTAAAATTTTGCTGCCAGATGCGTTAATCTAGGTTAGGGATTGAACGATTGATGACTGAAAGGGTAATCACACTTTGCGTGGTCACCATTTCACTCAGTCATGTACCTTTCCAAGAGGTATTTTTCGCGATTTGCCCATGTGCACGGTGGGGATTGTGCATGATGGGATGGATAACGAATACGGACAAAATAATCTCGATTCTGGTAAGATCTTTTGCAATAACTTCCTTATTTTGTGCGTCAATTTTCAAGCGGTTTGTTGCATGTACCCGGCCTTACAGAGCTATTTCATCGGATGTATGACATATTAGATAACTCGTGTTACTTTTTCCAAAATATTGTCTCAACCGACCAGAAAGCGAAATGGTAACGACTACGGCCAAATTAACCACGCTTCAGGTAAGCATTTGTGCAATAACTTTCTTATTTTAGCGTCAATTTTCATGCAGTTTGTTGCATATACTCCGTCTTACTGAAAGCTTTTCCCAGATGTATTACTTATCGGGAAACTCCTTGTACTTTTCTCAAAAATCGATCCCAACCGACTAGAAAAATGACCTGGATTTTTTCTCGTTTTTCTGATCGGTTGGTATCAATTTTTGGACAAAGTACAAAGATTCTACAAACAAGTCATATATCTGAGGAAAGAGCTCAGTAATGCGGGGTACATGCAACAAACCCTTGAAAATTGACTCAGAAACAAGAAAATTATTGCACAATTTCTTACCTGAAGCGAGGCAAATTTGTCCGTATTCGTTATCCATCCCATCATGCACAATCCCCACCGTGAGATGTGAGAGTTCAAAATACGCTGAATCACTTCCCAAATTTAATTTCCTGTGAATGGGAGTAAATGATTTTTTTCTAAATATAGGCAATTAAACCTATCACCCACCAATGGTTTGATATCGTGAACCTATGTGGGCAAG
Organism: Fragum sueziense; assembly: GCA_963680895.1. NCBI lineage: Eukaryota > Metazoa > Mollusca > Bivalvia > Cardiida > Cardiidae > Fragum > Fragum sueziense. The sequence goes on from OY804592.1 coordinate 64,448,094, forward strand.
CAGGTAGAGGCTCGGTTAGGGTGTTGTGGTAGAACTGGTATGAGAAACAACAGGAATCCATGGTTATGTCTCCAGCCGTCACGATGTGACCATATCAGTTGAAAACGGCGTAAAACACCGATAAACCACTATAGTCCGGTAGCCAAAGGGGTGAACCTGGATTTGCGGTATATAGAAAATGTTTTGACTGATTATGGTAGCCAACACCTTCAGAAACCAGAATCCGGTTGATGCCACCTTGTCACCCTTGGGCAACTCTCAGAATTCAAGATGGCGTCCAAGATGGCGGAATGCCATGGTTCATGAGAATAGTCCCGTTCAAACCGTTCGGAGCATTTCTGAACATATCACAAGCTATTTCTTATCATGAATGCAAAGGTTTGGATAGAACTACATGAATTATCATGTACCATGGCATTCCGCCATCTTGGACGCCATCTTGAATTCTGAGAGTTTGCTAAGGGTGACAAGGTGGCATCAACCGGATTCTGGTTTCTGAAGGTGTTGGCTACCATAATCAGTCAAAACATTTTCTATATACCGCAAATCCAGGTTTACTTAAGAAATGCTGTTTGGCTACCGGACTACTACACCTACGTAGTTACAACCAGCTTTTAGACTACCGGTATGGTGTTGCATAAAAAGTCGGTGAGAGAAAAGAAGAATATCGTCGCTTTTCAACGAAAATCTCGTAACTGCAGCTTAAAACAAGCTGCAGTTATGAGGTTTTCGTTGAAAAGCGATGAAGTGGTAGTCATGGGCAAACGGAGCCCGTGGTTTGGGACATTGGAATGGGGTTAACGGGGAGAGCATGGGGTGTCTTCTGCTCATATCCTAGGGCAAACTACAGAGTGTCCCAAAAAAAACGGAACCCATTTTTGAAAGTAAATTTCTCAGGTATCAGGCAATATTTCTCCACCAAATTTACATACGCAATAGCAACGACAGTTTTCTATTAGCAGTTAAAATTTGATTGAAAAATAATGATTAGTTTTGAAAATATTGACATTAAAATTAATATACCCGGAAAACCATTTTAACACGATATCGATCTTTTCGTTTTGCAGCGCGCCTACACTCATTGAATAAATTGCCGCTATACAATTGGTTAATATATTCTATATAATACAAAAATGATTTTGAAACATTGTATTCACAATAGTGCATTTACATTTCATCTTTTTTGCTAATAGATAAACTGTTAATGCTGCGAGCTGCGATGTAACTTAACTGAATACAAACAAAATATCCAAGGGCATCGCATACTCATGAATAATAATCACAGGCACTTATTCTATTTCTGACCAACATGCCGGTCACCGCTCAATTTAAAGTATTACGGGTTTCATTTAACCTGACACTGACCTTTATGCCAAACACAAATAACACAAAATTCACCAAAAAGAATTAAATCATAGTCCACAGAAATGTATACTATGCAAGAAAATTAAGGCTGGACTAACTTGAGGAAGCATACCAAGCTTGTAATTTATGAAAATAAAAGTTAGAACTGTGCCATGTGAAATGAATCACATAATAATTTGAAATTAATTAACAACCACCCTGTGGACTCAATTTGAACGTACAGAACGTGTACATATTAAATTTTTAGAAAATCGGTACATACATGTACAGCGGTACAGAATTCATTGGCTGGCCGTTAGTGCGCTTTCACGAACAAACAAGACGCAAAAATCAATATCATGTCAGATCGGTTTTTTAGTGTCATTATTAATTTGCTTATAACTTTTGAACCGATGCATATTTTTAAGTGAAATTTGGAACACAAATACAAAAATAATGTATCTTTAGAACTGCAAATTCAAAAATTATATTTTTTGCTTACGCCTTGAAATATTTGACTTTGAATTAGGGTTCCGGTTTTTTTGGGACACTCTGTACATGGAATCAAGGTACTGAAAGTACTGTTGGGAAGCAAATTTGTAAATAATGAAGTAGAGTACTTTTATTAGGTACTTTGGTTATCCATTTGAATATTTTGAATACTTTGATTCGTAGAGTACTTTGATTAGGTACTTTGATTATCCATTTGAATACCTTGAATACTTTGATTACATGCATCTATTTTTAGCATAACATTTATGCAAATTTATCGTTTGTGTAAGCTTTGAATATATCAAATTTTCATAGTTCAGTAAACTTGACTGACCCATTTACAAGGAAGGCCATTGGACTGATCTTGAACCATAATAAAGAGAATTACTACGTCGGTCTTTTCTTCTCTTAGAGACATGGTTAATTGAATGTTTCATTTTCAGTCACACAATTCAATCTACACATTACTTCAGACTTATATACTAGTATTGAACATTCGAATGACTGTTACCTCATTAACATTTGCTTTTGATTGAACTATTTATAGTGAGGAGGACCGGAAGATGTTGTGTGGTATGCAGAGAATGGTAAAGTGCAGAGAGAAGTGGCTGCATAAAGAAGCAAATTTTTGCAAGATTTGCCTCCCAAAAACCAAAATTGCGTCATTTTCGGGACTTCTAAGCCTAATAGATCACAAATATAGCGTACAATTAGATTATTTCCACTAAGACCCCCACACACACAACAGCCCCCGGAAATCGTCCTTTGATGACATTTGTGGCCAATCACCGTTCGTTGCCATTGCACGTGGGATGCATTGCTCGGAATTGGGTTAGAGCCTCGATCTTGCATAAAGAAACCGGCTGATGTGTTGCTACTTTAGTAACAAATTGAAACCGTGTCTGTGTGTAGACAGTGTTAATATCCCATAAACCCATCGTTTGCCACGGGAAGCGGCTCATAGGTACGGACTTAAACGATAATTGAAAGGGGTCAATTACAAGATATAGGCTAAAGGTAGGACATTTCCTGTTCAACCTGCATGGGACTCAGTGATTTCCCTTTCCCAAACCACCAAATGTCAAGAACGTATCATTTGAGTTGTTGTTGATAAAGGATACCGAATTTTGTATGGAGCAGCGAAATAGATAAAATATATATTGAGACAAAAGGAGAAAATAATCATTATCAGTTTTTTTTCTTCTGTCCCAATATTTCCCCAATTTTATTCTATAAGGGAGGTCTAGATATTGTTTTGCAAATGGTTAAATAAACTGACGCTAACGACACTTATGTTGCAATTTAAGATTGTTTTCGACCCTCCGCGACGATTATTTGTGAAAAAGACGTAAATAGGAAAAGGAGCGTTTTCGTTGTTTTTCTTTTACTTCGAACAATTTGTACGTTGTTAGTTTCCGGTGGCTGTGCACGTACATGTATATCATAATTGGACCGGAAAGTGGTATTTTCCGAATATTCTATTTCCAAATATACCTGTAAAGTTACACAACAATCCATACGATTGGCCGAATCATACATCTCGTCCAATCAGATGGCTTAATTGTAATGTTGTTTAGATTTAAGGTAGTCCATTCCTAATGAGATTCGCACGACGTCGGTATTATTCGGGCGACGTCGAAATCACCCGGCGGTGGAACTTTCCACTGCCGAATGTCTACGATCGTGCCCGAATAGGTTCGGATACGTAACGACATCACTCAAAAAAAGCCGACGTCGATAATGGGTGCGTTATATTCGACAGAAATATAGGAGAAATAATCTTAATAAACATTTTCCCTTTTAACCCTTTCCCCTACGGCAATTTTTTTTTTGAGTGATCCACTTATAAAACTGCCACAATGACAAAATGGAAATTACTAAAGATATAATTTGTGTAAAATGTGTCATAGAAAATATTGAGGCAAAAGGAGAAACTGTTGATGATCAGCAGTTTCTTCCTTTGTCTCAATGTTTTCCCAAGTATACTGAGAGGCAAAAGAAAGTATACACTTTTTGTTTTTCGATATCTCTCTTAATTTCCATCATATCGACTCAAAATTTTGCACAATTTATTCCTACTCATCAACCAATAATACAATGATGTTAAATGTCGAACGAAATTGCTTGATTATACACATTCTTGCTACATGCCGATTTTGCAAATTCTGCACGTGCGACCTAGTGGAGCATCAAATATTGCTGTTAATTCGTATTTAATTTCTTTATTATTTGTCACAACAAATCACAAATTCAAAATTTCTCTAACACTATAACAAACTATTCAGTGGCTGGTAGAATTCGATCAATATGCCACTTTTTGCCATTAAGGCCCATTTTTCTATGACACAGCATAATACGAAAGAAACGAGACATTATAAATAAAGTGTGCACCTAGTCGTGTAGCATAGGATCATTCTGTGCAAATTTTAGCAAAACCCGTCTATAAATTTAGAAGGAGTTATGCCAGATAACTGTTTGCATCAAGCTCCCTTTTGTCTTGACGCATCGTAATATGGAAAATCACTAACAATGCACGCATACCAGTCCTAGGTGACTAGGCACTTTCTGTGAAAAAAATATCCAAATCCTTTCATAAATGTAGGGATTGTGTCAATGGGAAGTCTTGCATTAATCAATTGATTAAATCCCCCTTTTCGATGACGCTGTGCCCTATGAAAAAACCTTCGCAACGGAAGGAAGGACGTATAGACGGTAGGCCAAGACGTTTACATCAAACAAACGACAACGCTTCGGTGGCGTTTAAAATCGTAATAATCTATAAATCGTTTTCTCAGAAAACGTTGTAGAACAAGGATGTATACTTATTTTTGCCTCTCAGTATATTTTCTATCAAGGACGTCGAAACCATGTCTTGTTAGGGAATGGGTTTAGTACTAACAAGTACCCGAGTACCAGGTACAAAAACTTCCGTTTCCGGATACAACCTAACAACCTAGTAGCAATGAATTTTGTGCTAACAATAGATTGGTTTACCGTTGTGTTTTGATAAACCGTCGGTTCTGTTATAGAATCTCGTGTGGTTCTACGGCTCGAATCAAGCCATATGAGAACGAGATTTTGTAACAACACCTATGAAATACTATTGTTTGTCCGAAATTACGTCACGGTAAACTGCATAAAATCGTTCCCAATTACCCCTGTCATTACCTTAAGATATTTTACCAGTGGTCTGGAACACCTTCCCATTCTACACTACGTCCAAGTGTAGGTCGTATGCCAACACATTAATTAACTCTTTCCCAAACACGACCTGGTATTGAGGTTCCTAAATGAAAAGGCGTGGGGAAAACACTGAGACAAAAGAAGAAAATGTTGATAATCAGTATTTTCTCCTTTTGCCTCAATTTGTTTGTTATGTGTTATAACATACTCTTATTCAGCTTTTATCACCCCCCATTTTGCCATCAGCAGCAGGTTTCAAATAGAGAAGGGGGGGGGGGGGGGTAATCCCGACATGCGCCCAATTCCAACACTTTTTGAAAAAAGGTCATTTGTATTGCATTATCTTTTGACAAAATCAACAACTTTTTTTTTTAAACATTACATCTTACATTTTTCCGAAGTTATATAATGATCATTGACATGTAAAGGCTTGCTTTCTTAAAAATCGAGGTTAAAGATAGACCACCCTGTTTGCGGAATTTTCAAAAATGCAGTCTCTTAGATTTCTGAAAGAGAGGTGTCCTGAAAAAGTAAAAATAAATTTATGCACAAGTCTTCTTCCTCGATAGATTTTTGTATAAAATGAACATTTAGACAATTCTCTGTTATCCTAGAAGTCTAAAAACAGTATCAGAGCGTTATTTATTCATAAATCATGGTGTCGGGGTTAACCGACAATAAAGGCCAGAGAGTTTAACTCCGACATCATAAGTGAAAATTAGAGGAAATTTCCCACTCTCGCTTACTTAATCTGTACTATACCGACGGTATATTACAGAAATATGTAAAATCAACTTATTCTAGCTTATTGCGACACCTTAACTTATAGATTTGCATATTTTTTCCCCATATGTTCGCAATCTTTTTCTCAGGTGTCGGATTTGACCGAACTCTCAGAGTGTGAATTACGAGCTAAATTATATTCCGTCTGTAATCCAATTTCTAATTGAGAGAAAGGTTTACAGTCTATGTCTAACAAAAGAAAGTTTGGTTTTCTTCCCTTTTCAATCCTAACTTCTCTGTGGCATTGCATCACATAGCTCATTTTGCTTCAATAATATGAACAGTGTCGGATTTGAGATGCTTCATATGTGGTAGAGATTCCATACAAAGCGAACTCTAACAGTCGAGGTTATTTGAAGTCAGTTAATCAGCAATGTTCAGTCGGACCATCCTCATACCCGTGGTCAGGAGACTGGACTATAATGTCCGGATGGACGCGGAGGACCAATCACTGCCGATGTCTTTTGACGATCAAGCGAAGCTAAGTCAGTCAAAGAGTGCATACCACACGACTTGTTGGAAGTCGTACGAACGATCGAAGCGTTTAGAGTAGTAAACGTAGACCGATGGGTAGATACGGGTATAGCTCACGATAAATGACCTGGCAGAGCATCCCTAGCTATTAGGTAGGAATTCTCTGCCAGGTCATTTATCATGAGTCATACCATTCTGTGATGACTGCTCCCATTTGAAAGCTGTTACAGACGACAAAGTGGTGGTGATATTAAAGTTAGGATCTGGCACAAAATCAGCACAGAAAATATTGAAGCAATGGGGGGGGGGGGGGTAATAATGTTTTATGGATATCATAATTTTCTTCTCTTGTCTCAATGTTTCTCAATATTTTCTTATATGGAGTGTGAAACCATTGATTGCTAAGTTGGAAAATAATGGGGATCCCTAATCGCGTCGATATAGACAATCGGTGATTTTTTTATTTCCATATTTCTTCTCGTGATCTTACACATTTGAGCCGGGATCTGGAAAACGTCCCTTATAGCATTTTTAAAAATTGAGTTTGGAGATCAGCCTATTGTCAAATGCAATGCAAAATGCATCCATGCTGCTCTTTTTAACTTATTGCAGGTCATGAAGAAGCCACTAGAGAACAACGTGGATCCTGATACGCACAGTCTGATCTGAATCTGTGTTGGGCTCAAAAGCCATAAGGGATGTTTTCCAGATCCTGGCTCATTTGTACTATTCTGAATCATCCTGTCAAGACATTACCTAAGATCGCTGTAGTCTTCCTTGTGACCATTTTAAGTGCCACAGCTTCTTCTTATCTAACCCTTTCCCGAACAATTCCAGCGTTTGAAGTCCGCAATAAATGAAAAACAAATTACCAGCATTTTCTCTCTCTCCCCCTTTTTTAAAGACATATCATTTTAACAAGAGGGCCATGATAACCCTGTATCGCTCCACTTTAGACTTATAGACTGCGAATTTATTCAAGAAATACAATAGAGGTCTATCCAAAGAAGATTCACGCTTCACCACAAAAAAATCCAATAAGTGGTTGTGGAGGAGAAATGTTTTCCCCAAATTACACTGTTTTATATAGCAAAAAAATAAGCCCAGCCCACAGCGGCCATGTTTTTCATCCGATCCAAACTTTTTTCAAAGAATCTTATGGAGAACTGTACATTGAACATTCAGGCTAAATTACAAAGAAATCAGATATGGCGTTTTGGAAAAGAAGATTTTTCGAAAATTAGATAATTTATTTAGAATTTCAGTTCTAAACCGAAATTATTTTTGCAGGAATTTGGAAGAGATTCGTGCAAGGAAGATTCCTGTGAAGTTTGGTTGAAATTGGTCCGGTAGTTTTGGGGAAGAAGAATTTTAAAGATTCTTTGAAAATTTAATTTAATTGATTCATTTGAAATTTCAGTTATATACCGAAATTATTTTTTTAATTGATTTGGAAGAGATGCATGCAAGGAAGATTCCTGTTTGGTTGAAATTGGTCCAGTAGTTTTGGAGAAGAAGATTTTTTAAGATTTTTCGAAAATTTAAATGAATTAATTTAATTAATATTCAAGTTCTATACGGAATTTAATTTTTTGAAGGAATTTGGAAACGATTCATGCAAGGAAGATTCCTGTGAAGTTTGGTTGAAATTGGTCCAGTAGTTTCGGAGAAGATATTTAAAGGAAAGATTGGCGCACACACGGACACAGGGCCATGACATAAGCCACATTGGCCTTCGGCCAGTGGAGCTAAATTGATAAAACCCCTATACAAATCATTTTGTCGCGATTCAATGCATATATTATGAGCCATGATGTGGAGAAATGTCCAGAAGAAACGACATCAGCTATTGAAACAACAAAGCGGTTCTTGGTCAGATTGGAACTATTTGTGGATCCAGAGGTGCTCGGGGGTTCAAACAAACGCCCCTCTGTCAGGCATAGGCATGTAGGAAGCAATTTCATGTTGGGTTGGCTCAAGCCCCTGTGTCTGAATTTCGGGGGATAAATTGGAATTTCTCTAAATTTTCAGCGCAAAATAAGGAAAATTATGCAATTTTGGCCAACTTTCGGGGGTGCTGATCCCTCCCCCCCCCAGCCCCCCTGTTGCTACGGGCCTGTCTGTATACTAATTATTTCATTTTCATGCAGAAATTCAATCAAAATTGTGTTATACGAGGAAAACGAACCCCCTCCATATTCGGATGTTCGAACCCCCTCGCAGAAATCCTGGATCTGCCGCATGTTGCGTGTAGTCTAAGACCCTTTTTTCAAAGCATGCCAGGTTTTGTTAAATTGGGAAAGGGTTAAATTAACCCATTACCACACAATGACTCTTTTTGACTCCCCGCAAGATAATGGCTTTAGAAAACATCGTGGAAAATGAAGAAATTGCTTGTGACAAGCAATTTCTTCATTTACCACAATGTTTTCTACGTAAAAAGACAAAACAAAAATCAAAATTTCATTCACTTGAAATTGTCGTCTGATTTGTCTTTGAATTTGGACTAGTCTAAAAATTTGCCGTTTGGTAATGGGTTAAGAAGAAACAACGGAGGCGTATTTCTAATAAGCATCTAAATATGCTAACGGGAAAATATTTGCACATAGGATCATCAATGACGCTATGTTGTTGTCATGACGGAAAGGCATGATCAGTTAATTTTCCCTAAAAAAAATTGTTGCTATTCATTTAATTCATTACCAGACGGCACAAAACCAAGTCTTGTTTGGGAAAGGGTTAAATTAAGACGAAACAACGGAGGCGTATTTGTAATAAGCATCTAAACATGCTAACGGAAAAATATTTGCACATAGGATCATCAATGACGCTATGTTGTTGTCATGACGGAAAGGCATGATCAGTTAATTTTCCCTAAAAAAATTGTTGCTATTCATTTAAGCCTTTCCAAAATAAGACCTGGTTTTGACGTCCCTTAATAGAAAAGCATTGGGAAAACATTGAAACAAAAGAAGAAACTGCTGATAACCAGCAGTTTCTGCTTTTGTCTCAATATTTTCTATGCCATATTTTACACAAATTCTATCTTTAATACCTTCCATTTTGACATTTTGGGCAATTTTTGAAGTGGATCATCCTAAAATTTTGCCGTTTGGGAAAGGATTAATTCATTACCAGACGGCACAATTTTTAGACAGGTCTAAATATGAAGATTTTGCAGACGAAAATGTTAATTGAATGAAATGTTTAATTCTTTTGGGTCTTTCTTGGTAGAAAACAATGTGAATGGGGACATCCCAGTTGGTCTAATCCCATTTCGTCTAATATATAAAAATATTGGATTAGACGAAAAATTCCCATTTCGTCTAATACTTTTTCAGACCTTGTTTCATGTTCTAAAATCTTAAATAAAAAGACGTTATTAAAAGATATTGATCTATATGCCTAATACATGCATAAAGGAATCCATATTGGATAAACTGAGAAAATATTTGTAGAAGAAATGGGAATTTGTTGAAATAAGGGTTTTAGACCAAATGGGAAATTTGAATTTTAGACCAAATGGGATTAGACCAACGTCACAAGCAATTTCTTCATTTTTATGTTTTCGAAAGCTTAAAAAGCTTATTTTGTGGGCGTCAAAAGGCACCATTATGTGGGAGGGGTAAGAATGAAATAGTCTAACATGCTTTTATTTACCATAATGATCCATTTGTCGTCTTTTCAATTTGGTCCATGCCATAAATTTGTTATATTGGAATAGGTTAATGGACATTTTTCGAAGATAAAAAAAATGCCAGATTAGCATTAATTTACAATGCTTATTTTTGACACGCATATGACATTATTGGATTAGAGGGGGGAAAGTCAGGATTTTTGTTTTCATTTTCTTGCACATTCTTGCAAAAACAAATCGCTGTCGAATATCGTCGCTTTTTCTTCAAAAACCTTGTAACTACAACTTGCTAAATCTGTAGTTACGTTGTTTTTCAAGAAAACCAGAGATATTCTAATCCTTCAACTCTTTTTGTTCTCGAATTTTCTTTCGTATAAAAGAATCATTTTTACACGTTGTCGAATACTTTGTAGCATAAGAATACGAAAGTATGTTGGCAGTTTTATTGGTTTTAGAACTATTGTTGGCAAATAACTTGTACAAACTCGTCAACACTTTATTGAATTCCAACAACAAACCCTTTACATTGCCAAACAAACACTACTAGCTATCCCGACTCAGCTATCCCACATGCTGAATATCTATGCAAGAGAAATAACCCGCTACCACACTATGACTCCTTTTGACTACCAACTAAATAATGACTATGGAAAACATCGTGGGAAATGAAGAAATTGCTTGTCATAAGCAATTTCTTCATTTTCCACAATGATTTCCATCCAAATATACACAAAAATAAAAAAAAAATCATTCACTTGAACTTGTCGTCTGCTTGGTCTTTCAATTTGGACCATCCTAAAATATTGTCGTTTGGGAAAATGAGAAGCAATGTGGAGGCATGAAAAAAATGCTCGTAACAAAAGATCATCTTTAATTCCCTCGTCCCAGACATGATCTGCTTTCCAGTATCAAGCAATCGTCATTTCTTCTTTTCTCCCACTGTTTTCTAGAATGTGAAATATCTAGTTACTAACATTTTAGTTGTTTTCTGCAACAGCTTTGATTGCGAAATCGTCTTTAACAGTTGCTAGAAATGTTGGTAATGAGCATTTTTCTTATTGTTTGGTTATTGGTTTTTGTTTTCTCTGAATATCTTAATAAATACATTATGATAAGGAACAAAATACAACGATTAAGTATCATTTACACTTGTATAAATCAAGTAAGTCTAGATTATCGGTAATTTAACATCTTTAATAAGCCAATTTATCTATGTTCATTTTTTATTCATTTTTGTGTGACCCATTTTATCTCATCCATCTAATCTTATATCTTTATGTATATCAAATTAGCCTAACTCGACAAAGATGTTACATTCTACAGTACGTATCTTGTTAGAATTTGCTTTTCAAATAACTAACTAAAATTGCTTGAACTTAGCGTTTTTTGGTAGATTTTGGCAAAAAAAAATAAATTCTGAAACTACAATGCAATCAATCAAATCATTAAACCGAACAAACAGGTTTGATTTCTTTAACAGGCGACCACCAAACAAGTCCATCGCTGTTAAAACGTGTTAAGGTATGTTTGTCACTGTTCTGATAGAATTAATTCAACTAATCTACCGTGACCTTTCACGGTTAATCAAGCGTCACCTTTATCTAAGGGTAAGAGCAAAAATATTGTAACTGCGTGTAAGATTACACGCAGTTACAATAGTTTCTGCACTTACCCTTACACATGCTGTGTCGGTCTGTCAAATAGGTAATCAACGTGCAATTGACACCTCACGTGATTTGTTCGACATATGTCAGGACGTGAAGTGACAAGTGGCCGCAGACACGTATATAAATATCTAATTCCGCCTTTGAGAAAACATAACCATTCCAACATTTGCGAAGGCGACAACATCACTTCATACCGAAGAACGACGTTCAAACTTTGATCCAGAAAAGGCGACACGATAACTTTTGCTGAAGAATAGGGGCACGTTAGACGCAGATTATTTACGTTACGATATACGCATCATTATTTACGCAAAATGGCTGAATCCGCACCAAAACGTCAGAGAGTCGTCGAGAGGTTCCAGCAAGCAGCTTTGCTTGACGCCGAGAGGAAGTTCAGAAAAGCTTGCTCCCAGATCCACCTGCTCAACCGACATTTGGAGTCCGTGCAGCTACGTTACAACAAGGCGAAACAGGAGAACTTCCGGTCGTTCCGCTACAATCTGCGATTGAAGCTGGCGGTTATTGAGGGCACGAGAAACATGTACTACGACTATGCGCATGTCCAGGCCGAGATCGTCGCAGAATTACGTCAGCAGCTGTACGGTGACGTCATTGAAACTATCGCAGACGTCGATGACGTACATGAAGAAGAATGAACGCTGCAGGCAGACGAAATATTCCGGCGAACACTGGAGAGGGAAGGCGCGGACAAAACATCCCGGAACCAACCAGGGCTTCTCGAGGAGAAGCCAAAATATACCTCGAAAGTAACCTATGTCGAAATTGTTAAAATAACACGGCTCTTATGAGTGGTGTTGCAAAAAAATGTCAAGTCAAATTACCCCTTAAACCCATTCCCACAAGATGACTCTGTTTGGCCTTGGAAAAGATTGTGGGAAATGAAGAAATAGTGAAAAGCTATTTCTTAATTTCCAACAATATTTTCTACATAGAAAGACCAACAGATGTCATTCACTTTAAATTGTCGTCTGCAATATCTTTGGATTTGGACCCGTCTATTTTTTCTGTTTGGTAATGGGTGAATAAACCCTTTCCCAAACAAGTTCTAGTTTTTACGTCCAAAATGGAAAAGGCTCCAGGAAAACATTTGGGCAAAAGAAGAAAATGCTGATACATGTAATCAGCATTTTCTCCTTTGGCTCAACACTTTTCTGCACAAATCTCATTTCTAGTATCTGCATGTATTTTGTCGTCTGTAACTTAGACTAAATTTTGCCGTTTTGAAAAGGGTTGATAGAAAGGACTTCAGGTCGATATATTTTCTCTATTCAAGTTATTTTCCGAGAGAAGGAGAAATCGCCGAAAAGTAACATTTTCTTCTTTTCTTACTCTGGAGGTATCCATTCAAATATAGATATACAGGGCTGAAAATATCTCCATTTTCTGCACTTTTCCCAAACAAGACCAGATTTCAAATGACGTCCCTTGTAAGACAGACTTGAGAAAATATGTAAGTGATAGAAAATGCCGAGAACCAGCATTTTTTCGCTATTGCCTCAATATTTACTGTGCTACATTGTACAAAAATCCTGCCAACACGCATTTGTCGTCTTCAGTTGATTTCAATTTGGATTACTTTAATTTCGGCTAATTAATAACCGATGATATCAATTAAAGGAAAAGATCGAGGAACAGCTGATGAACAGCATTTTCTCATAATGTTTTCTGACTCTTTATCCAAAAGGGACGTCAAAAACAAGCCAATAAAGACTCGTCGAAAGTGAAAAGAACTGTTCCAGAAGAAAATAATGGTACAATTCAGAGTTTAGCAATTGAATTACTTTTACCAGAAATTTTGCACTGTTCTATATTGAAAGCCACTGCAGACGACAAAATAGAAGTTGATAAACATAATATTGATGTACAATTTAGCACAGAAAATATAGAGGCAAAAGGAGAAAATGCTATTTATCAGCATTTTCTTCTTTTGCCTCAATTTTTCCCAAGCCCTTTCTATTAGGGACGTCAAAACCAGTTCTTGTTAAGGAGATGGTTAAAGGGTTCAAGGGTCCAATTTTCCACACGACGACTCAAATGTTTGTCCATGTATCACTGAGCACCGAAATACCCGACGTGGAATCACGTGCCACAAACCACATACACTGACCACATAAAGTAACGCAACATTTTCAAATTTCAATATTTCTATTTTAAACAAACCAGGATCTAAAATGTTGCTTTCTATAGTTTGCAAGGAAGGTTTATGAGATCATTTTTCATGAAATATTTAAATTTCCAACGAACATGTCAGAATTAGGCCTACATCCCCTTTATCATTTTACGTTAAACACGCCCTAAGGTCTTGCAAGTTATAAAAAACAATCCTAAAAGATAGTTTTAGTGATAGTGTGTAGTCACTTACACAGTAAAAACACAAAAATTGTCACTGTGTGCACTAAGCGTCATGTCATAACTTGCGGAAAACAGCCGTTAATTCGAGTTCTGGAAAAATCAATTTGCACGGATCAAAAAGCTTGGCGACCAAATTTTCTACAATTTCAAGGTTGTGGTATCATTTTATAGCAAACGCCAGTGTGCATGATCGATCCAGATCATCGACTGGACCAGTTACTATCAGTCGGTAGGGTATTAGCCAAGGGGCCCTGGACATCGGAACAGATTCCTAATAGCTGCAGATTCCACGTAAATGAACAATGGCAGACATGGATAAACCATCACAAATGAATGATTCAACCAGTAGCAAACAGTTTTATATCCGTTATTGACTAAATTTTGGGATAAATTTCGCTTTTTAAGACAACCTATCCATCCAAAGACAGTCTTATCTAGTTTAAAAGCTGCAGGTCTGTGCATCGGATGTTCGCATAAAGTCATGAAACTCACCCTAATGCCCAGGCAGGTTTGCTCTGACAAACGAAATGTCAAAGTCGATACTCGTATGTACGTTGACAACGTGTTGCGCCCTGTTGTCCCTAATATCATGTAGGAAGAGTCAATGGTATTTTGCAATAGGGTGGGGCTCCTGCACACACTGTTGCTTTCACACGACGGTTGTGCAGCAGAACAAGGTAAATGCCATTATTCCAGCACACGTCTGCTATCGAACACTTTTGGTATTGTCTGAAAAGGCGCGTTCGTAGTAGTGGTAGTCTTAATCCCCCAACAAACCTGTTTTTGCGCACGAGCGACCCGTCAGGATGAGTAAACTAAGTTTCTTTAACATCAAATCGGTTCAAAAATGGTGTCAATGTGACGAAGATGTCAGTTGTTTATAAATGCAAAGGATTATTATAACCATCAATTTGTTTGTGACTTTTGAATTTACACCATGTGTCTTTGGGTTGAAATTTTTGTCCGTAAATGTCTTAAAATTTTTATGATGTTTCGTTTACTGTTTGATGAAATATTACATATGCTGTCAAAACAAAAATATCATTAAATTTATGTACAAGTTTTCAGATATTTGATATTGAATGAGTGTTGCGTTACTTTACGTGGTCAGTGTACAATTGCAGAGATTTGTTCTTACGTAACCAATCTGCAAATGGTTTGAAGTAGAAAGGGGATAAAAAGGCCATGAACTTTCTAGATGTGGTGGATCTTTTCAATAACATTTTACAAACTAGACAGCCCTGGTGGTCTGGACGCGCTCCACAGGCCTGTTTGTTTGTCTTGTTGAATGCAATTTCAAAGGTTCAGGCTGGCCAAAAAACAAACGAGTGACCACGCTGAAAATTACAAGCAAGAAAGCTCATATGGTCAGTAAGATTCTGTGAAAGTTCTGTATTGATTAGTAAATATTAATGGCTGTAAAACGGAAAATAAAGCCGAAAATGGCAACTTTGTAAATTTCAAGGGCACATAACTCATGACATAAAATTCAGATCAAGCCGAAAATTACACCAGGGCAAGATCTTATAGTCTCCAACATTCTATTTAAGTTTTGTCTTGATTGGTCAATATTTGTAGTTGCTAGAGTGAAAACAATCTAAAAATAGAGCCGAAAATGGCAATTTTGTCAATTTCAAGGGCACATAACTCATGATATAAAGTTCAGCTCAAACTGAAAATTATACGAAGACAAGATCTTATGGTCACCAATATTCTGTCCTAGTTTTGTCTTGATTGAGATCAAGCTGAAATTTATACCCAGGCAAGATCTTGCAGTAACCACCATTCTGTCCAAGTTTTGTCTTGATTGTTCAATATTTGTAGATTTCAGAGTAAAAATAAAATCAAAACCAGCTATTTTTGACATTCAAGGGCAGATAAATCAGGTTATTCTAATTCAATCCAAATTCTTTGAAGGGATCTGAGAGAGAGTCACCCAAGGATCATTCCTGTGAAGATCGATTGAAATCCATCCAGTAGTTTCTGAGAAGATTTTTAAAGAAAAGGTTTACGGACGGACGCACGACGGACACACCGCCATGACAATAGCCCGCTGGCCTGACGGCCAGTGGAGCTAAAAATAATGACGACCAAACAAATTTTTATTCGCTGGCCAAAAACTTTTCTACCGAGTGTTATTTCAAAATTGATCACATCCAACAAATGCCTGACAATTTCCTCTTCTTCAAACCGAATCCAAGTCGGTCATGTAGTATCAGATTTATTGAGGATTTTCTGCAACTGCTGACGTTGTTGTGTAACGTGATTCAACGCCTTGAAATTGTACGTAACCGGCATACGTATCACTGAGAAGAGAAAAGACCGGATTTAAAGGCCTGGTCACATACACGGTTCCGCGCCCATACGACCGGATCCGTCCAACATGGTCATCCGCACAGCATTGTTTGGACGAGAAATTGTTTGTGACCACGCCTTAAGAATGTTAACTATTGTCTATTGAAGCATTTTCTCAAAGGGTTCGAAAAACCAGGAGCTGCATTCTCTCACAATTCTAAAACGATTGTCTAAATCTAATTACATTACAGCCCATCTGATTGGACGAGACGTACGTCTCGGCCTATCAGATTGAAAGTTATGTAATTTCAATGGTTTACTAGGAATTTACCTGGTAGGTGAATACCGCCATAGGAATAACTACAAAGTTTAGGAAATAACTGCAAAGACTAAAATGTCTATTACGTAACGCCTGTCAATTTCACCAACATCTACATGTAGATGGTATGTGGGTCTCGCGGTATGTGGCCCCTATCATGGTATGTTGGCCCCTATTTTCTATGGCGGAAGTAGACAACGATAAACATGTAATTATTGACAGCCCTTGTCCGTTTCACTGAACCACCGTTTCTCTATTTTTTCTGTCTTAAGCCTTCCCTAAACGTTGTGACGTCATTAGTATAAACTGTTTGAGAAAACACTGATAGGAAAGAAGAAATTGTGGAAAAACAGCAATTTCTCATTTACCCTCACAATTTTCTATGTTCTTTTTGTCATCTGCAACTCCTTTTAATTAATAAATTATCATTACACTCGCATTTGTTTTTTTACTGTGGATATCAGTTATTGTGTCTGAATTCAAATTTGACCGTTTGAAAGGGGGTTGAGAGAAACTAGTATCAACGTGGCTGTTAGATATCCCAATTACTGCACATTGACGCCTTTTGACCCCATAATAAGATTAGAAAAGACTTGGGAAAACACTGTGGAAAATGACGAAATTGCTTGTCAAAAGCAATTTCTTCATTTTCCACTATGTTTTCTAAACCAAAATGGAAATATTGAGATAGAGCAATTGTTTAATATTTGTATATTTATTCCCTTAGGAATACCATTTAAAAACAAGAGGGCCAAGATGGCCCTGTATCGCTCCACTGGCTTTTAGACAATTAGACTACGAAATTCTTCAAGGAATACAATAAAGGTCTATCCAAAGAAGATTCATGCTACGCCAGAATGAAATCCAATAAATGATTAAGGAGCAGAAATGTTTTTAAAATTTTCTTAAAATTACACTATGTTTCATATAACAAAAAATAAGCCTAGCCCACAGCGGCCAAGCTTTTCATCCAATCGTGATGGAATTTGGAAGAGATTCATGCGAAGTTTGGTAGTAATTGGTCCTGCAGTTTTGGAGAAGAAGAATTTTTAAAGATTTTTCGAATATTTAATTCAATCAAATTAATTAAAATTTAAGTTATACACAGAATTTATCTTTTTGAAGGAATTAAGAAGAGATTTATACAAGGAAGATTTCTGTGAAGTTTGGTTGAAATTGGTCCAGTAGTTTTGTAGAAGAAGAATTTTAAAAAGATTTTTCGAAAAATTTAAATCAATTGAATTAATTAAAATTCAAGTTTTGCGCGGATTTTATTCTTTTGAAAGAATTTGTTTCATACAAGGAAGATTTCTGTGAAGTTTGGTTGAAATTGGTCCAGTAGTTTTGGAAAAGAAGAATTTTTAAAGATTTTTCAAAAATTTAATTCAAATAAATTAATTAAAATTTAAGTTATACACAGAATTTATCTTTTTGAAGGAATTAAGAAGAGATTTATACAAGGAAGATTTCAGAGAAGTTTGGTTGAAATTGGTCCAGTAGTTTTGGAGAAGAAGAATTTTTAAAGATTTTTCGAAATTTAAATCAATTAAATTAATTAAAATTCAAGTTCTGCACAGATTTTATTCTTTTGAAGGAATTTGGTAGAGATTCATGCAAGGAAGATTTCTGTGAAGTTTGGTTGAAATTGGTCCAGTAGTTTTGGAGAAGAAGAATTTTTAAAAGATTTTTCGAAAATTTAATTCAATTAAATTAATTAAAATTCAAGTTCTGCACGGATTTTATTCTTTTGAAGGAATTTGGTAGAGATTCATGCAAGGAAGATTTCTGTGAAGTTTGGTTGAAATTGGTCCAGTAGTTTTGGAGAAGAAGAATTTTTAAAGATTTTTCGAAAATTAAATTCAATTAAATTAATTAAAATTTAAGTTATACACAGAATTTATCTTTTTGAAAGAATTAAGAAGAGATTCATACAAGGAAGATTTCTGTGAAGTTTGGTTGAAATTGGTCCAGTAGTTTTGGAGAAGAAGAATTTTTAAAGATTTTTTGAAAATTTAAATCAATTAAATTAATTAAAATTCAAGTTCAGCGCAGATTTTATTCTTTTGCAGGAATTTGGTAGAGATTTATGCAAGGAAGATTTCTGTGAAGTTTGGTTGAAATTGGTCCAGTAGTTTTGGAGAAGAAGAATTTTTAAAGATTTTTCGAAAATTTGATTCAATTAAATTATTAAAATTCAAGTTCTGCACAGATTTTATTCTTTTGAAGGAATTTGGTAGAGATTCATGCAAGGATGATTCGTGTGAAGTTTGGTTGAAATTGGTCCAGTACTTTTGGAGAAGAAGATGTTTAAAGAAAAAGTTTACGCACGGACGCACGCACGGACGGACGGACGACGGACACAGGGCCATGACATAAGCCCCGCTGGCCTTCGGCCAGTGGAGCTAAAAATGGAAATATTTGTAAAATTTCATTAACTTTAAATTGTCGTCTGCAACACCTTTCAAATTGGAACAGTAAAAAAATTTGCTGTATGGTAATGGGATAAAACTAGATTTTCAACGCATCTTCTTATATTATAAACGGATCTCCGACTAAAATCTCATCCGAAAATATTTTCTTCCGTCTGCCTCAATATTTCCATTCTTTTCTGTTATACACGCCAAATCAAGACATTGGTTGTTGGAAAAGAGGTTGTGAATATTGAACGGAAAAACAAAATATTTTGATAATTTATCACTTTTTTATTTTAAAAATCTTCATCATTAAAAAGACAAGCAGTGGGAACATGATTTACAAATGGAGAAACATTATGGAAAATGGGAAAATGTGTGATTCTTAAATAGTCTGCTAAATGGTAACTAGAAACTAAGTAGGTCGTCACATAACGTTGATTTACCTGTTTACGTTAGTAAATGTGACCCATCACGCTAAAAAGGTCCTTATAGGAATTGTGAAAAATATCGACCATAGCCTGTCTGCGCAGTCCGCGCAGCTAGACTAGGACCGACACTTTTCACTTGTAGGTAATTTTCTAAATCCGGAATGTTTTCTTTATCTTACTATATGTTCAGTTTTAGCAGTTGACCTGTGCTGAGTCTGACAAGTTTGTAAAAATTTGGATTTTTGCAGTTCGGATAAAGTCCCTTTTAGCATGACGGGTCACGAAAGTAAATACATCTTGAACATGATGTCGTTACAGTAATTTCGATAGTAACAGACAATAAACTACTTTGCAATGTCGACATTATTTGTTATGTCTTGTATTAAAGGCATATTTCTTTTTACCCTTTTACAGACAAACTATTTTTACGCAGTCTGATTTTAAATGAGTTGTAAATAGAATTAAGTTTTAGTCCAACAAAGGACACGCATGCTTTACCCATGACTGAGAGAATGTTTATACATGTTCATGTAAAAGAGTATTAACCCCTTCCCATACAAGACCGGATTTTGAGGTCCCTAATAGAAAAAGCTTGGGAAAACATTGAGACAAAAGAAGAAACTGCTGATAACCAGCAGTTTCTCCTTTTGTCTCAATATTTTCTGGGCTATGTTGTACACAAATCCCTTCCTTTTTAACATCAATTTTGTTGACCAAAGAAGCTTTTAAATAGGACCACCCTAAACTTTTGTCGTTTGGGAAAGGGTTAACCCTTTCCCAAACGAAGGTTTGAGTGGTCCAGATTGAAAACTGTTGTATATGACAAAATAGATGTTTCAGAACATAAGAATAGTGTACAGTATAGCACAGACAATATTGTAGCAAAAGGAGACAAATTAATTATCAGCATTTTCTTCTTTTGACACAATGTTTTTCCCATGTTTTTTTTATTCATTTTGGAGATATAAAAATAAGGTCTTGTTTAGGAAAGGGTTAAACTTGTACAACAAGATAACATCTAACAGAATGATGCCCTTGCACAAATTTAATTGCTTGTTAAAGGAAATAAAATATACATGTATGTTGGTAAAACAAGGTACACAGTCATATTAAGGTCATATTCATTCATTTGAAAAGAGTATTCAAGAAAAAAATATAATCTTAATTGAATGCAGGTTAAATACAACGTGCCATAATGTTGCAGTAAACCACAATTCTGACAATCTCTCAACATTTTTTTAGGTTTAGAACTAATCTTTATCATGGATAAAACTATTTAATCATCTCTTCTGTCATCAGATAAAACCAATTTAAAAAGGTGACTAGCTTTCAACAATTATCTTCTAATCATTATCTTGTAAAAGGTGAGTAAAGAATTCGATAAATGATCAACAAATCATGAACATCCAGAAAACATCTTTGTATCACAGAGGTACAGATAACAGGGAGTGACGGCTTTTCAAAATGCATTATTTATTGTTCAACAAAACCTATGCTGTGGGCACTCACTTGGATCATCTCACCAAGATGACTCAAATGAGAACCCAAAACATAAGGTTTGGATTTAAAATAACAAATCATTGCTTTTCAACAAAAACCTCGTAACTGCAGCTTACAACAAGCTGCAGTTACGAGGTTTTTGTTGAAAAGCAGCAAAATTTAGAATGCCTTTACCCCCGCTTATCTGTTGCTCTGTATCAAATAAGACACAAAATAGGGCTTACTTAACTCAGTATATCTTATAGTTTAAAATATGATACGAACAAGGGCTGCTAGCCAGGGTTTTTATACACATGCCTTGCAAGACCATTTGAATATGTTTATCAAATACAAACCCTTATCATGAGATAAAAGGTGGAGTACTATGACTACCAACAGCAAAGGGTTTGAGGGACTGTTAATTGTACTCTTAAATTTTGGCAATTACCATAATCTATGTTGTAATAAATATTGTTTAATTCAAGCATGCAGTAAAATCTGTTTTAACCCTGTCCAAAACAATGTGGATTACCAGCATTTTGGACCAGTATAAAAATGATATTTGAGAAAGGACTTGAGATATTTATGTTTCTGCACCATCTAGTAATTCATTTTCCTTCATATCGCTATAATCAACATTCTGGTGACGCATTCCTCTCCTTTTCTTGCTCGCTTTCTGAGGCTCATTCTGCGGCATTCTTGCCATCTGATGCCCAGCCTCCTGTGCTTTCTTAGCTGCCCGCTGTTGTCTGGTGTTTTGTGCGACTGCTCGTATGTGGGGGAACAATTTGGTGATTGTTCCAATAGCTTTTGTTCTGCCCTCCCTGAAGACCATCCTCATGTCTGGTCGTAAATATTCTGGGTTTTTGATGAATCGGAAGCGGACGATGGCCTTGTCACCCGTCCGTAAATGCTCCCTGGTCATGGTCATGATGGTCGCTGTTTGTCTCACACTCCCAACATGCACTGAAATGTCAATAAAAATGATTATTACTTTACTGAATATATCCTTTTGACCCTTTTCCAAATTGACAAAACTTGAGTCTCATTTAAACTTTAGGGATTTAATGTGAGGAAATGAAATTCCTTTCTTTGGCAGTCAGCATTTTTTCTTATTTTTTTTCTGCAATATTTTCCAAAACTTTCTAATCTTTCAATGATATCTCAAAACCGACATTGTTGTTGAAAGGATTCAATATGACAATTTATATCTTAAGTAGATATTTATAATATTGGATAGTAGAAAATGCTGAGTAGATCATGATCTATCTACAAAGCTATCAAAGCTGAGAAAACTGAATATTGACAATCCCACTTACCCATGGCCTGGTATCGTACACTGATGGTGGTGGGGTGATGTAACACTAGTATCTCACCCTCAAACTCCCAACAAGCTTGAGGGTTCAGTCTCGGGGATACCATCACCATACCCTTACGGATTGTAGATCTCTTTATCTGTGGTGATACAAATACAAAACAGAACTTGTAATTGGTGTTGCAGCGAAAAAGAACCTAATTCATATCTCAAGGGAAATTAATCCATTATACGAAATTAAGCATACACATTAAAGGATCAATTCCTTGATTCCCAAATTCAAAATTTAAAACTTGATGCATGTGGTTTAACAGCAGTCCCCTTTCTGTAACAGGATCCTAACAAATGTCTACCATTGAATAGGTTTCTGAGAAAATTTAACTTTGCAAATGATTTAAAAACTCCATACCAGTAATACAAATTTTAAGAACAGTGTTGACCACTGTTCTTAAAATTTGTATTACTGGTATGGAGTTTACTTCTAATATTTTACCATTCAGATGTGATACAATGTTATGCTAACCTTTTTGAGAGAGAATGAAGCAGTTTGACCTCCCCTGACCTCCTTTACTGGCATCCTCTTCCGGTGTATACTCTTGATGACCATTGGTGTAAACTGCCCTAGTGGATCCGGACCCAACATTAAAGTGTCATTCAGTTTCACTAACCCCTGTAGTAACGTCCCGGACACCACTGTCCCCACACCCGGCACTGAGAATGTGTCGTCGATTTGAAACTCTGCAGGACTAGTTAGGTTACACCGTACTCGTGTAGATAACAAATTAAGGAACATTTTTAACAAGTCCATGTTTTCTCCAGATACATTGGATACTTGGAATACAGGACACATTCTGAAAGACAACATGCAAGTACATTCTAAAGTAGAATACATTTGAGCCAGGATCTGGAAAAATGTCCCTTAAGGCTTTCGAGCCAAACATAGATCCAGATCAGCCTGTGCATACGCACAGTCTGATCAGGATCCACGTTGTTATCCAATAGCTTCTTCGTGACCTGTTGTAACTTAAAGAGAGCAGCATGGATGCATATTGGACTGCATTTGACAACAGGCTGATCTTAAAACTCAATTTTTAAAAATGCTATAAGGGACGTTTTTCCAGATCCTGGCTCATTTTCATGTCTATCCATTTCCCCTAATGACAAAATTCAATGCAATTACAAAATTTAGTTTAAGTTCAAACATAAATCGAGTGCAAGAAAGTATCAATAATGGTCTTGAAACAAATAATGTTTGAACAACCAAACACTTGCATAAAACTACACTTAATGTTCAAACTAAGTGGAGGCTTTAGTATTTTGTTTTCGATCAATATCAAAAAATCTTTCTTTTCTACTTTAATTAACAATAAGATCTCTTCATATAAATAAAGTTTTTTTTCTGTAGCAGTCAGTCACAAAACTGCACATATCATTTGATTGAATTGAATATAGTTTAACTTTCCACTCAAAAGCGAAGGTAAAATGAAAACAAGACCTCAGTTTAAAATCTTATCAGAAAGACTGGTAAGGCTGGGGAGTGTATCAGCAACGCCAGTGTTACCATTACAGCGCATTACCACTGTGGTGACTGCACCAAATCTGCACCTCACATAATATAATGACAGATATCAACAAATCATATGATAAAGATATCTTTACACTGTACCTTTCAGAAGTAAAATTGGTTGCGGATGATATGACATCATCTTCATTTCTGATTAAGACTGGCATCTTCCTGCAGCCAGGAGACTTGAGAATTCTTTGTAGTAGTTTGAGAGTATCTTCGAGGACATTGGCGGGACACATGTCTATCTTGGTGACAACCACAAAGACGGGCACCTGCAGGGCTAGTGCCAGACCAAGATGCTCCTTTGTCATACCGATTACACCAGCATTTGCTCCTACCTATAATCCGAAAATAATTACAAAACGATAGTAAAGTAAATTTACATGATATAAACATGAATAACATAATAAACATAATCATTTTATCAAAATACTTAAAGCTACTATTTCCCAGATTTGGACCCAAAAATTGTCAAATACAAACGAAATGTACACTTTTTAAGCTTTATATGACCTGATTAAATGATTACCACAAACTATTGAAGCAACGACTCATTTTTTCGCAATTTGATACCAAATTCATGAAGCGATATCGAAAGTAGGTCAAAACAGTAGGACATGCGACTTTCTTAAATGACGTCACAACATACATGATGACGTCATATTGAAATTCAAGTATGAATCTCGTTTGAATCATGGTCCGCGCTGTATGCGCATGTGCAACAATTTCAAAATAATTCTAACCCCATCAGTGATGGGGTTGAATTTAGGTTTGGATTCTCCCTAAATTCAGCTATCTGTCTTGTAATTTCGGCTCATTCTCTGTCTGAATCGCATATTATTAACCATCCCGAGGTTGTCAACACAAAATTTTTGCATATTTTTTCAAAAAAATTCATTTTTTGCAATTAGACCATCTGTTACCGTCGCCCTTTAATAACCAAAGACAGTAAATCTTTGATATATAGTTTCTCATCTCAAAAGCTTGAGAAGAACATTTGCATATGAGGGAATCTTATTGTCTGCACCACTTTTGCAGGTCAAAATCTCCTCATTTTGGAAAGGGTTAACAATATAAATCATCCTGCATAGCTAGTAAGCTCGACAACATCCCTGGACACACAAAGACAACCAAAACGCTTATGCTTGGAATCAAATTTTAACACTTAGAGAGTTCAGTGGAATTGATGTCTGACTGAAACCTTCATTTCATCTACTTACCATTAACATAGCAAAGTCAGGTGCATGGCCTGTCATACCAAAAACAGTGGTCTTTAGGTACTTCTCATGACCTGCCAGATCTATAAATGTAATCACCTGGAAAAGGGAGAAAATCACTTAAATAATATAGTGCAATTAATAAAGTGACATCAAAATATTATATGTATTATGTTGTACAGAAAAGCTATATAACCTATAAACAGTAAATCATTTTTACTATGTACTAAATTAATTGTACCTAGTTTATGTGCTTTGTAAGGGTAGATTATTTCACACAATTATGTAAGCTGGTGGCAAGTTATTTCATCAAAATAATTCATGTCACAAGTACAAACATTTCATTACCTTTGCTGACTGTTCACATATTTTAACCCAGTCTAAGTGACCATGGTCAGACTTGTTCACAACTTTTCCTGTGGCATCAAACCCGAGTATATCATTTCCCACACTGCTGGTTCTTCCAGACTCCATCTCATGTTTGTGTCTAAAGAGCTTCAATCTGGCCAGCCCTCGTCCATTATCTAGTTCACCATGTGTTAACACACCTAGTAAGGTACTTTTACCTGCATCTACATTACCAACCACTGCTACCCTGAAGTGATAGATATTGTGATTGGCTATCAAGATAAACTAAAGCGAGAAAAATATCTTAGTAAGTTTTTAAAGAAAGGGCAAATAGTTCCGCCTGAAATGGCTCGTCTTGAATTATGCAGCATGGCCTAAACCTGTTTTTAGTCCTACATAGACGTGCAAAGTTTCAAAACAATAGCAGTGCACTCCCAGTCTTGCAAGCAGCCTTCTATATCTCAAAGAAACAATATGAACATGATGTAAAAGCATGTTTTACTCTCAAATTTGAAAGTCGGTGGTAAAGCTGCATACATTCAAATGGAAGTCCTTACCATACTAATAGAACCAAAGAAGAGCTAAACACTTTAACCCATTACCAGATGGCAAAATTTTGGACTCTTCCATTTTGAAAGGTATTGCAGACAACAATTTCAAGTTGATGGAAATCTAAAAATTCTTTCCATTTTGGGGTAGAAAAAAAATGTAGAAAATGAAGAAATGGCTTGTCACAAGCAATTTCTTCATTTTCTGCAATGTTTTCCCAAGCCTTTCCTTGTGAGCGAGTCAAAAGGCGTCACTCTGCAGTAATGGGGTTAAATGAAACTTACCTAACTTCCATAAAGTCTTCTATTGATAATTTCTTCCTCAGTAAAAATTCTACAACCGAACCTTCATGTTCTTGTCTCTCTCTAAGTTGGACTATTTCATAATTCAGTGTTTCAGCAATGGTTTTCAGTGTGGCTATAGAAGCTTGGAGATCTTCTCCCTTCAAACCAGGTGGGTCTCCCTCTGTAATATCAAGCAAAGTTGGTTACATCTTATCTTCAAACATAAAAAGCACGAAAAAATTAATTTCGTTGGTAAGCTTGTTTAACCCTTTCCCACACAAGACCTTGTACCAATGTCCCTAATATGATAGGCTTTGGAAGTCAAAGTATGGAAGGAAGAAAAAGCTCATAGCTGTTGAATCAATGAGCACCTGCAGCAGGAGATTAAAAAACTATGTTCTTTGTCTACACTGACTGTGAAAAATTAAAGTTTCAAGTGAAAAGTTGGTAAAATCTGTTCAATATATCTTTTTTAAGAATAAACTACGACAAACAGTGATGAAAATCTGAGATCAGAGTGCTTACCTCCAATACCCACTTCATAAATTGTCTCCCCTTGTCCCTCCTCTACCCTCTCTTTGATAATCTCCAAAATGTATTCATATTCCTCATTACTGGGGCTAACCAGTGCTGTCTGAAAAATAAATGTACACATGTTTATTGTTCCATGAATCAAACAATCTCAATACAAATTAATCTACAATTGACTTTGGTTGTCCAGAATAATTGCCCACTGAAACTATGCTTGACAGATGAAAATAAGATCAAAATCATTTAAATGTTTTCTTCCTCTGACATAACTGCTTTACCAATTAACCAGGCAGCTAGTAAGAAGCAATTCTGTTTTTCCCAAGATCTTACATACTGCATACAGTATAAAAATTTCTTATTTGGCATTTATATGGATCAGGCAACAATTATGTTGTCTATTAACCCATTACCAGACAGCATACATGTCCAAATTCAAAGATGTTGCAAATGACAATTTAATGTGAATGTGATTTTACCATTTTGGTCTTTCTTGGTAGGACACAATGTGAGAAATGAAGATATTGCTTGTCACAAGCAATTTCTTCATTTTCCAAAAAGTTTTCTGAAGTCTTAAGACATCAAAAAGCGTCATTTTGTGGCAATAGTAACACATGCACATTACCTTAGCATTGACTGCAGGGGTCTCCATTTCCATCTCCGCTCCATCAGGGGCAAACAAGTTGCCTCCATTCTCCATTGGCTCCTCATCTGGGCTGGGACTTTTTAAACTAAGCCCATTTTCTAGTGCTCCTGCCATATCTCAAAAGTTTTTACAGTCACAGCAGTCAAAAGTTGTCTTTAAGTATCAATTTGCGTTAGAGAAGAACTTGCTGTAAGTCAATTTTTTCCTTCTTGTATCTGTGGATATTCTGATAAATACTGTTTGGTGTATTTTAAAACTAATGTCACTGTATCAATGTTCGTATGATCATTTTCACTGTTCAATTAAATTTCTAAATTCGCCTCCCTTGCCTTCACACTAATTCATCCTACACAGAAATGTTAGAAAACACCTCTTTCTACCTGAAAATAGAAAGAAAACATATTAAAATATTGATTGAACCCTTTCAAAATGTCAAAATTGTAGGATGGTCAAATTAAAAAGCTGTTGCAAAAACCAAAATCGTTGTATTTAATTATTAAGATTGGAATTTGGAATCCTGGATGTAGTGCTATAGAAAATATCGAGGCTGAAGAAGAAAATTATGCCGATTTTTTAAGCTTATGTTTTCCAAGCCCTTTTCTTATGGGGATCATCAAGATGTCAAAACGAGGTTGGGAAAGGGTTAAAAGGTAAAATGACAGCAAAGTCTACATAACAACATTAATTTCCTGAGCTTGTTGTGGTTGCAAAGAGCAGAGCAGTTTAAGAAAAAAGACATTATGACAACTTTGTAAATATGGTTGACCGCTCCTAGTGTAGCCCAGCGTTTTTTCTTGCCAATTGGGAAAGGTACCCGTACCCCTACAATTGGGAATTTTTCGCGTCGTGAAATCTTCAAATTGGGAAGATTTCTTCGCAAAATTGATAAATTGGGAATCTTAAAAGTGCATCTAAATCTAACATTATGGGCTAAATTCTGCACCACATATCATTGTAAGGTCTTGGTTTAAACAGGAACATACTTGTGACCATACATTTTGACCATTTATTAGATATCTATATATATTAAGAAATTATCGAAAGGTAGATAACGCTGAAATCCAGCATTCACTCTAATTCTCTCAATACTTTCCAAGTTTTCAGGCATTTAAAGTAACATTAGAGTGACAGCTTGCAGATTCGTACAGTTTTGAAGGGTTTTAAATTATATAACTCTTACACTTGCAAATGTTCTTTTCATATTCTGCAGACAAAATAGTACACCTTTCTTGATTCTTTTGCTGACCTACTTTCGATTTCAGCACTTACGATTTGTCGGGGAACCATCGTTATTCAACCATCATAAAAGTCATAAAATTGTACTTGGTACAGTTTGCAGATTCGTACACCACATTTTTGTAAAAATTACACTAAGCAATGATGAAAAATCACTATCTATCTAAAAAGTAACCAATTTTATCACGGCATGCAAAATTTCAGCAAGATTTGTGGAAATGTAACTTACTTACAAGGTTTTGAAGACGATGGGTATGGACGGAACAGAATAGAACAGAATGGAACAGTTGGCTAAATTTAAATATCAAAATATGATATAAAATTACATTTTAACCAAAAAAATTATATCTATATTATATTTATATAAGATTTGCATATTTGGTATGAAAAGACCTCGGGATGAACAAACTACTGTCCCAGCTAAAGGGGAATTACTCTTTCGTCGCCGGAATGACAGCGGTCAGAAGATCGAATCAAATGTAAACATTGGAGCAAATGACATCAATGTAAGCAGTTGGAATATAAAATAGGATAATTTTCTCACATTATATTGCCCTGACTAGGTTTTATAATGACTCGGCTAACTTATTTTGAATAAACATAACTGCAACCCAGGGAAATTTCAGCTTCGTAAGTACGACAAAAATCGTCTGCATCGCGCTCGAGGTGTCAAACACACAAACTTTAGCACCAAAATTGATCAAAGTACATACAAAAGTAGTTAATTGAGCAACCATTCAGCATTGCTTAGCATATTCAATGCACCAGAGGCCAGAAACCGCCGAGTGTACGAATCTGCAAACTGTACGAATCTGCAAGCTGTCACTCTAAGTGTGTTGTCTGCATAGAAAATTCCTGTTATTTTCACAGTGACACCATTCCAAGACATTGTGGAAATGGTTAAGAAAGCATTGGAGCTAAACACAAAATGTTTGTAGATGTAAATTCTTCTATATGTTCTAATCTTAATCTTTTCCTAGCTACTTTGTAAGTGTTTCTATTTTTGGAAATGATGCTGTGGTCTGTTGAAAGCTTAGAACTTTGAATTTGGATCTTTCTAAAAAGAATTCAACTTCTCAGTAACCCATATAAACTGTTTGGATGAGATATTTCTAGTCAAACTAAAATGTATGGCATGATTGGCCATTGGGAACGGCACAAAAGATCATTGGGAACGGTAGCTATGGAGATTGGGAAACGGCCTGTACTAAAATTGGGAAAGAGCCTGTAGTCATTGGGAAAGGTTCCTTTTACCGGTACTAATTATAGTAGGAAAAAAAACCCTGTAGCCTCACTATTTCATTTTCATGCCAAAATTCTGGGGTTCAAACAAACCCCCTCTGTAGCTTTATCATTTCATTTTCATGCAGAAATTCGATTAAAATTGTGCAACACTACATAAATGAACACTGTTTTTGTATTTTCAAACCCAATTCATGAATATCTGGGATCCACCACTGCCCGCCAAACCCCTTCGGATCTGCCAAAGCTATTTGTATGCTTCAAACCCTCTCACAGAAAATCCTGGATCTGCCACAGGAACCCCTGAAATTATGCCTGTGAACCGGAGACAACTCTCTTCATCTTACATAACAATTGACAAGTGCAGAGAGTGGGGAAGTGGGAGTAATTTGTCACATCTTTATCTCATCACATAGTTGGGTTCACATCAAATCAGTTAATGCAATATACCAAATATATCTTACATGAACAAATTCCAAATTAGAGAAACAGAAACCTATCCATTTTCTAAGAAAAGCACAACAACAGACTGGAGTGATACCAAATGTTCGGTCTTAATATTCACCCCGGGACACCCCGGGACACCCCGGGACACCCCGGGACACTTTATATATGGGGATCGTATCAATTATTGGGTAATATATTATGAATATATTAGATTATAAGACTGAAATTAACATAATCTGTCGATTTTAACAATAAAAACGTAATTTTTCTACTAACAGAGCTCATTTGGGACACCCCGGGACACTTCATATATAGATAATCCCGTGCCACCCCGGGACACTTCATATAAGGGATTTATATGAATCATTGGGTGTTATTTCATCATTAAATCATCTTTTATCAAGAAAAAATACCAATCTTCGTCTATTCTAAACAATAAAAGCGAGATAAGCAAAGTGAATGGCCCGTAACCAGTCTGCTCTATCCAAAGCGGCCACCAAAGGACACTAGTCATTTTTCACTAAGAATGAATAGAAACGCATCTAGAACATGTGTCCCGGGATGTTTCATCAGTTTTTCCCAAGAAATGATTAGAAATGTGCGTAGAGCATGTGTCCCGGGGTGAATAGTCATTTTTCACTAAGAATGAATAGAAATGCATGTAGAACTTGTGTCCAAGGGTGTTTTATCAGTTTTCCCCCCAAGAAATGATTAGAAATGTGCGTAGAGCATGTGTCCCGGGGTGAATAGTCATTTTTCACTAAAAATGAATAGAAATGAATGTAGAACTTGTGTCCCGGGTTGTTTCATCAGTTTTTCCCAAGAAATGATTAGAAATGTGCGCAGAGCATGTGTCCCGGGGTGAATAGTCATTTTTCACTAAGAATGAATAGAAATGCATGTAGAACTTGTGTCCCGGGGTGTTTCATTAGTTTTTCCCAAGAAATGATCAGAAATATGCGTAGAGCATGTCTCCCGGGGTGAATAGTCATTTTTCACTAAGAATGAATAGAAATGCATGTAGAACTTGTGTTCCGGGGTGTTTCATTGGTTTTTCCCAATAAATGATCAGAAATATGCGTAGAGCATGTGTCCCCGGGTGAATAGTCATTTTTCACTAAGAATGAATAGAAATGCATGTAGAACATGTGTCCCGGGGTGTTTTATCAGTTTTTCCCAAGAAATGATTAGAAATGTGCGTAGAGCATGTGTCCCGGGGTGAATAGTCATTTTTCACTAAGATGGAATAGAAATGCATGTAGAACATGTGTCCCGGGGTGTTTTATCAGTTTTCCCAAGGAATGATCAGAAATGTGCGTAGAGCATGTGTCCCGGGGTGAATAGTCATTTTTCATCAAGAATGAATAGAAATACATGTAGAACATGTGTCCCGGGGTGTTTTATCAGTTTTTCCAAAGAAATGATCAGAAATGTGCGTAGAGCATGTGTCCCGGGGTGAATAGTCATTTTTCATTAAGAATGAATAGAAATGCATGTAGAATATGTGTCCCGGGGTGTTTTATCAGTTTTCCCAAGAAATGATTAGAAATGTGCGTAGAGCATGTGTCCCGGGGTGTATAGTTATTTTTCACTAAGATTGAATAGAAATGCATGTAGAACATGTGTCCCGGGGTGTTTTATCAGTTTTCCCAAGGAATGATCAGAAATATGCGTAGAGCATGTGTCCCGGGGTGAATAGTCATTTTTCACTAAGAATGAATAGAAATGCATGTAGAACATGTGTCCCGGGGTGTTTTATCAGTTTTTCCCAAGAAATGATTAGAAATGTGCGTAGAGCATGTGTCCCGGGGTGAATAGTCATTTTTCACTAAGATTGAATAGAAATGCATGTAGAATATGTGTCCCGGGGTGTTTTATCAGTTTTTCCAAAGAAATGATCAGAAATGTGCGTAGAGCATGTGTCCCGGGGTGAATAGTCATTTTTCATTAAGAATGAATAGAAATGCATGTAGAACATGTGTCCCGGGGTGTTTTATCAGTTTTCCCAAGGAATGATCAGAAATATGCGTAGAGCATGTGTCCCGGGGTGAATAGTCATTTTTCACTAAGAATGAATAGAAATGCATGTAGAATATGTGTCCCGGGGTGTTTTATCAGTTTTTCCAAAGAAATGATCAGAAATGTGCGTAGAGCATGTCTCCCGGGGGGAATAGTCATTTTTCATTAAGAATGAATAGAAATGCATGTAGAATATGTGTCCCGGGGTGTTTTATCAGTTTTCCCAAGAAATGATTAGAAATGTGCGTAGAGCATGTGTCCCGGGGTGTATAGTCATTTTTCACTAAGATTGAATAGAAATGCATGTAGAACATGTGTCCCGGGGTGTTTTATCAGTTTTCCCAAGGAATGATCAGAAATATGCGTAGAGCATGTGTCCCGGGGTGAATAGTCATTTTTCACTAAGAATGAATAGAAATGCATGTAGAACATGTGTCCCGGGGTGTTTTATCAGTTTTCCCAAGAAATGATTAGAAATATGCGTAGAGCATGTGTCCCGGGGTGAATAGTCATTTTTCACTAAGATTGAATAGAAATGCATGTAGAATATGTGTCCCGGGGTGTTTTATCAGTTTTTCCAAAGAAATGATCGGAAATGTGCGTAGAGCATGTCTCCCGGGGGGAATAGTCATTTTTCATTAAGAATGAATAGGAATGCATGTAGAATATGTGTCCCGGGGTGTATTATCAGTTTTCCCAAGAAATGATTAGAAATGTGCGTAGAGCATGTGTCCCGGGGTGAATAGTCATTTTTCACTACGAATGAATAGAAATGCATGTAGAACATGTGTCCCGGGGTGTTTTATCAGTTTTCCCAAGGAATGATCAGAAATATGCGTAGAGCATGTGTCCCGGGGTGTATAGTCATTTTTCACTACGAATGAATAGAAATGCATGTAGAATATGTGTCCCGGGGTGTTTTATCAGTTTTCCCAAGAAATGATTAGAAATGTGCGTAGAGCATGTGTCCCGGGGTGAATAGTCATTTTTCACTAAGAATGAATAGAAATGCATGTAGAACATGTGTCACGGGGTGTTTTATCAGTTTTTCCCAAGAAATGATCAGAAATGTGCGTAGAGCATGTGTCCCGGGGTGAATAGTCATTTTTCACTAAGAATGAATAGAAATGCATGTAGAACTTGTGTCCCGGGGTGTTTTATCAGTTTTCCCAAGAAATGCCAAGAAATGTGCGTAGAATATATGTCCCGGCGGGGCGTTTCATTAGTTGTCCCCAAGATATGATTGGAAATGTGCGTAGAGCATGTGTCCCGGGGTTAATAGTCATTTTTCACTAAGAATGAATATGTAATGCATGTAGAACATGTGTCCCGGGGTGTTTCATCAAAAACAATACCAATAGTTGATATAACTCTTTTATATACGAAGTGTCCCGGGGTGTCTTCTCTGGATAAAGCGGACTGTTTATGGGCAATCCACTGGGTCTATTATAACCTTACCGGTTAGAATTTTTTCTATTTATAATTTTTATTGATATAGATTGATTTGTTGACTAAATAATACTTAATAATTAATATAAATCGCTTATATGAAGTGTCCCGGGGTGTCCCGGGGTGAATATTAAGACCCCCAAATGTTCACGTTGACTTGTCCAACATATTAGTGGTAAAATCATTATTGTGCAATGAAGATCGGGTATGTTTGCAACTGCTTTTTAATAAACAGTGATTTCAGAACATGATGCAAGCATTTGAAATCGGGTCAAGCGGGTATTTACCTCAATAATCGTGTTTATGTTTGACTTATTTTACACAACATATCATCATCTGTTTGCGGAAGTGACGTCAACGTGTATTTCATCGGATTGTTATACTACGGTTTCTGAATTACGGGACCGGGTAGTTTTATCCATTCCCACACATTGACGCTCTTTGACGCCCAACAAGATAAAGAATGAGGTAAACATGGTGGGAAATGAAAATTGATTGATTGTGACAAGCAATTTATTTTCCACAATTTATTGATTTATTTCATTTTATTTATTTTCTAGATCTAGATCTACCCAGAAGGACAAGGAAATGTGAAATTTCCTTTAAAAAAAAGAAAAAGAAGAAGTTTAATATAATTTATTATATAAAAGTCAGATATTTGCCGTCTAAATGGGTTGATAATGTAGGTCCATTCATTTGTTTGACGAGCCTGTCTTATATCAACCTATAACGGAATGTCTTGATAAACCTGTGAGAAAAGTCTCTAAAAATTACACAGTGGAAAAGAAGGAAGTGCTAGTAGAATCTAACCAGCATTTCTTTTCTTTTCTCTCAATGTTTTAAATATCTTGATACACAGATCTATCATCATATGCTAGAAATTCTAGATATACAATCTAATTATAGCATCAACAGAAGCCTATTATACAGACCCACATTTAAGATATACGCGTATGCCTATATTTATATTATATGTACAACATAAAAGTTGGACCAGCCTAATATTTTGGCGTTTAGGAAAGGGTATTTAATTCCGGGATATCTGTGTAGGATTCGAATATACAAATAGGGGATTGAGGATCGTTTTCCTATTAGCCTAGTACACAATTTAGACTGAACTACTATGTACATATGAAATTATCAGACTGCAGATGGGTGTTCATGTCAGGCCCGTAGGAACGGCGGATATGGGGTGCTTAGTCCCTCCCGAAGTTGACAAAAATGCCAAATTTTCTTTAATTTACACTGAAAATTCGAGGAAAATCCAATTTATCCCTCCCAATATTCAGACACTGGGGCTCGAGCACAACCAATATGAAATTGCTTTCTATGGGCCTGCGCATTACAACATACGCAATTTATCCTATCAGCAACCATTTTGCTGCCTGCAGCTCCTTTGAATTTGGTTCACCCTTAACCCTTTCCCAAACGACAAAATTTTAGGGTTGTCCAATATCAAAGCTGCTGCAGACCACAAAAGGGTTGTGGATAAACACATGATTCGTGTATATTTTAGCACAGAAAATATTGAGGCAAAAGAAGAAACTGCTGGTTATCAGCAGTTTCTTCTTTTGTCTCAATGTTTTCCAAAGCCATTTCTATTTGGGACGTCAAAACCAGGTCTTGTTTGGGAAAGGGTTAAATGTCATTTGGGAAAGGGTTAAAGTCGGGGATTATTTTGGTGCGAGTTTCCTAGCACCGACTAATATCTGCAAAGTACATCTTCATGCATGCTTAAAGAATACCCGTAATGTGGCCATTTTGAGATTCATAAAACATCGGCGTTGTCGTTAGGTACTATTCGAACCTATTCGGGCGCGATCGAAAACATTCGGCGGCGGAAAATCCCACCGCTGAATGTTTTCAACGTTGCGCGAATCTCATTAGGGGTAGACTACCTTAATCCCGATAGACATGCATATATTTGGGAGCTGGTAGCCCTGAATGCATGACTTTCCACAACGGCGAATAGGAATGAATTTTATGCTAAAATAGACAAGGTGTATTATTGTTTTGATAACCCGTCGGTGTTATTATATAATTTCGTATAGTCTGTAAATATTGACCTGAACCCGGTGAATATTAAATGAGTAATTATGACACGGAATAATCAATACTCACCAGCAGTTCTCACTGTTGAGCAGAGTCC
Source organism: Fragum sueziense (assembly GCA_963680895.1). Taxonomy (NCBI): domain Eukaryota; kingdom Metazoa; phylum Mollusca; class Bivalvia; order Cardiida; family Cardiidae; genus Fragum; species Fragum sueziense. The sequence continues at coordinate 64,483,978 of OY804592.1, forward strand.
ATAATTTCCATAAGCATCATGACTTTGTATTCTGCACATGCTTCTCGTGTCAACATAATGTTGGAGAATGATTATTTCGCATTATAATTACTCATTGCATATTCAACAGGTTCAGGTCAATATTTACGGAGTATAACCAAGCCGTAGTTACGAGATTTTATATCAACACACATGAAATAATATTTGTTTGTCCGAAATTACGTCACAGTTAACCGAATAAATCCGTTCCCTATCATAGCATTTTACAATATGAAAGCTTTAACCCGCTCCCATACACCAATATTTTGACTGTTCCACTTTGAAAGCTGCTACAGACGACAAAGTCGATGTTTGTTTATTGGGGGTTTACGGTTTTCAACTGCTATGGTCATATCGCGACGGCTGGAGCACCTAACCATGGATTCCTGTTATTTCTCAAACCGGTACTACCACAACACCATTACCGAGCCTACAGCTGCTCGCCCACATAGGTTCACGATATCAAACCATTGATGGGTGACATTTTTATCTGAAAGGGTATTTGCCGTGGCCGGGTATCGAACCCGGACAAAATCGATGTTGATGAACATAGAATTTCTGTAAAACATAGCATTTTCCTCAGTTATTTTCTTAGCTATATTTTACACAAATCCAACCTTAAAAAACATCCATTTTGTTGTTTGCAGCAGCTTCAATTTTTCTAATCGTTTGGAAAAAGGGACGAAACCATGTTTATCTAAATGCTTTGGGAGTGAAGTGTGGAAAAATCCACCTTATTCACGGGTGGTAAACAGAGAAACTAGCTCCAAAAAGAGTCAACGGTATTTTGTTTCCTCGTGACATCCGGCCTCTACCGAGGTAGTTGCATAGACCGAAAATCTGTAAACAAAGGTAGGTCACGAACACATTTTTCTACAATTATATCTTTTACAACGAGTTCTTGAAAAATCCGGCGATGCTGTAATATGAAGAAATGGTCGAAGTTTATTGTGCACGAGAATATTCGGTGTTATTAAGAAAAGTTTGAATACAATCGTTGAAAAACATTTCAAAATCGAAAGTAAAGCCTTTTTTACTTTCGATTTTGAAATGTTTTTCAACGATTGTATTAAAACCCTGCTACTAATACCGTATACTCTCGTGCACAACAAACTTCGACCATTTCTTCATATTACAGCATTGCCGGATTTCTCAAAAACTCGCTTTAAAAGAAATAATTTTAGAAAATGTGTTCGTGACCTACAAATTTTCGCTCTATGCAACTACCTCTTTTTGGAGCTAGTTTCTCTGTTTACCACCCGTGTTATTGTGATACAAACGAGCACACGAAATTTGGCATTTTTTGTCCAAGATTAGAACATTCAAGAACGCAATATATCCGAATTCAAACGGCGACATGCACAAGACACCTAGGATATTTATTACGGCCAGTTCGATAACGATCTAATCCAATACCAAACGACAAAATTTTAGTCGAAATCCAAAGATCCTGCAGACTACAATTTCAAGTGAATTGAATATTTAAGTTTTAGGTCTTTTTGTATGGAAAACATTGTGGGAAATGAAGAAATTGTTTGTCACAAGCAATTTCTTCATTTTCCACGATGATTTCCATGGCCATTATTTTGAGGGGAGTCAAGAGTCATTGTGTGGTAAAGGACTATAGGAATTGTGCACACAAGAAATTATTAACGGATGGACGACCAAGGCCGTAACGTATTGTAAAATTTAATACTGCTGCTTACCCCGTTACTAGACGACAAACTTTCAGACTTGTCCAAATTGTCCATGTTTCAGACGACTATCTATATTGAATGACTCTCTGCCATTTCTGGATAGAAATCATTGTGAGAAATGTTCAGAATGTTTTCTTCAACCTTTTTCGTGAAGGGCATCAAAAAGCGCCACTGTGTGGGCACGGTTTAAACTGGAAACAGGACCTTTGACGAGTCAACCAGTAATTTAGAATACATGTACATCGAGAGAGAAAAATAATTCAGATAATGTTGATAATCAGCATTTTCTACTATTTTCTCGCCATTTTACGACAAAAAGTAAATACGTTCCTTTTCATGTTTTTCATTTGTCATCTGAAATGTGCAATTCAGACCAGTGTGCAATTTGGTAGTTTATTAAAGGGTTTAAGTCTCATCTAGATGATAAGAGTGGAGGGATTCAAACCAGCTGCCCTTGATAAGAATACAAACTGGCTGAATAGAGCAAGACACTTGTAATTTTGTAATAAAAGAAATTTTATTATCGATATTCTACGTGCATTTTAATAAAATTTACAACACATAACACATTTGTTTTCTCAATTTCTAAAATAATTTCCCACTAACAAATCATTATTATGTTCAATAATCTATTGTTGAATTGATTCAGTTATTATACTTCTGGTTTACCCCAGGAAGAATCTTAACCCTTTCCCACACATGGACGCTTTTGGACGCCCCACAAAATAAAGGCTTTGGAAAACATTGTGGCAAATGAAGAAATTGCTTGTAACAAGCAATTTCTTCATTTTCCACAATGTTTTCTACCATAAAATTTAAAGATTTTGAAAATTTCGTCAACTTGAAATTGTCGTCTGCAACAGGTTTGAATTTGGATCACCCTAAAAATTTGTCATTCAGGAAAGGGTTAAACCCTTTCCAAAACCACAGGATTTCAAGAGAGTCCAATTCCATCTTCGCTAGCCAAGGTTGTACCCACCTACGTCTGTATTCAAACGTTACGTCGTAGATTTCACCCTTGGCTTGCGAAGATGGTCCAATTCGAAAGTAATTGCAGACAACAGCATTGTTGCAAACTGAAAATAATTTATATATCAATGAGCAAGGAAAATTATTATTGAGCCAAAGATGAAAATGCTGATCATCAGCATTTTCTTCTTTTGTCTCAATGTTTTCCCAAGCTTTGTCAGTAAGACAAGTCAAAACAAATTCATGTTTGGGAAAGGTTTAATTACAATCTGATTTTAGACTTATTCACATGATTGATCACTGGAAGCCAGATAAGAGGGATTAAAGGGACATTTCATTCCAATTTCAATTTTATAAAGTATGGCTTGATGCCAAGATTGGTTATTCTAATGAGTATAAATACTATTAGTTTTTTTAAGTTGTTGCCAATAAGCGAGAAACACGCATTTAAAGTTGAGACATAATCGATAAATTGCATATAAATCCGAACTGTTGTCCACAACACTTTGTTCAATTTTAACACAAAAATATAAATTTCTCGTAGACGGCGCAATATTTTGGCTTGAAATTTTCAGAATTTTCATAAGGAAATACGCTCTTTCAGATAAAAATAAAAGTAAAATTTATGATAAAAAATTCTGAAATGTCACTTTAAAGGCATTCTAAATTTATCATTTGAAATCCCAGCACTTTTTTGTGGGTACTCATTTGAATCGTGAAAATGGGATAATTGTAATGAGTACCCACAACATATGGCTTGTTGAGCAATAAATGAAATATTGCATTTTGGAAAGCCATTACCCTCTCTTATCAGTAGCTCTGCATCTATTTTGTTAGCCCTTTCCCAAACAGCAAATTTCAGAATTGTCCAATTTAAAAGGAGTTGCAGACGACAAAATTCATGTTGATAAATATAGGATTTGTGTAAATTGAAGTTTAGGAAAATATTGAGGCAAAAGGAGAAAATGCTGATTATCAGCATTTTTTTCTTTTGCCTCGATGTTTTCCCAAGTATATTCTATTAGGGATGTCAAAACCAGGTCTTGTTTCGGAAAGGGTTAATTATAGAAACCAGGAAACACAGTCCCATTTTTCTGAAGACCTTTCCAACATTAGCTAGTTTCAACCATGTTTGTTATTGGCGATAATCATTCAAAAGAATAGTAAACAGATATGAGAGGATCAATGTATCCTAACAATTCCAACAGGCACCTACAACATTATGTTTTAATGAACAATGTATTGTATTTTACCTTTCAAAAAACCCTTACCCCATATAATCCCCACATCTGAAGTGTAAATTGTAGTAACATAGATGACCTATAACATTGATGCAAGTACAAGTAATAGTTTACACACTTTGTTTTGAAATAATAAAGTTTGTTTTCACAAAAAATGATACAAAAATAGAATTCAACACTGTCTTGCTGACTAAGACCAGTAAGCAGTCAGTCTTACACTAGAGTATGCAAATGTTAAAGTTACACGGTGAACTTTGCTAATGCAAACCGAAATAATCCAGTAAGTATGGCAATGGTTGATAAATCTTTTGTTGATGGAAACAAGGAATGCAATTTATATCCAACACTTTAAAGTGACATTTCAGAATCATTTTTACATAAATTTCACTTTTATTATATCTGAAAGAGCATCTTTTCTTATGAAAATTCTGAAAATTTCAAGCCAAAATATTCAACCGTTTAGGAGATATATATTTTTTTGTGCTAGAATTAAACAAATTGTTGTGGACAACAGTTTAGATTTATATAGAATTTGTCATTCTTGTCTCAACTTTAAAGGCGTATTTTCCGCTTATAAATAAGAACTTCTAAAACTAATTGCATTTCTACGCATTAAAATAAACAATCTTTGCATCAAGACATACTTTTAAAAAATGAAATAAATGTGAAATGTCATTTTAAATGTCATTTTTAACTTTTAATGTCATTGAGAAAGAAGAAAATGAACAAAACAACCATTTTCAATTTCCCCCAATGTCTATTATCCTGTGAAACACCAATATTTCGTATAAAAGAATTGGATACATCATCAGGAATGAACCCGTCATGCTGAAAGGGACCTTATCTGAACTCCGTAAATTTAAATTTTGACAGACTTGTAAGACCCAGCACAGGTCAACCAGGTCCCGTATACGAAAGATGAACATATAGTAATATTGGAAAACATTCTGGATTTAGAAAATTACATACAAGTGAAAAGTGTCGGCTCTGGTCTGGCTGCGCGGACTGCGCAGACTGACTAGGGTCAATATTTTTTTACACATCCGATAAGTTCCCTTTTAGTGTGATGGGTCACTTATGATACAGTATATAAAATTTCTACATTTGAATGACCTTGTTTCACCAAAGAAAAATTTTGTCAGCTTCCTAACAAATCACATTTTGTACTTAAAGCCCACTTCCCTGCTCATGTATTTATAATAATATTCACCAACCAATGGTCATAAAGATAACTTGATGTAACACAACTGACTGTTTCTAAAAGTACAGGCTTTAAACTTTCTAATTTATAAGACTTGTAAGAACATTTAGGCAAATAAAGATAATGCTGATAAAACCATACTCTCTTTTTGTCTCAACATTTTCTTTACTATATTGACGACACCCATTTATGCACAAATTCAATCTTTACCAAAACCAATTTTGTTGTTTGTATAATACAGACACCCATTTGTGCACAAATTTAGTCTTCATCAAAACCAATTTTGTTGTTTGTATAATACAAAGCTTTCAAAGTAGACCAGTCTATTTTTTTGCCATGAGAAAAGCACACTGCTATATTTGTGCAAGTAAATATCCTGTTTAACAATTCTATAACATGAAAGAGATCTCAGTTGTAGTGTTTTTTCACAATTATTTACAATTTTAAATGTGTATTTACAAATAATGAAAATTGTCATTCACCACAGCAATATTAACCTTTTCCCAAACAGCAAAAATTTTAGGGTGATCCACTTCAAACACTGCCACAAATAACAAAATATAAGTTATTAAGAGATAGAATTTGTGTAAAATATGGCATAGAAAATATTGAGACAAAAGGAGAAACTGCTGGTTATCAGCAGTTTCTTCTTTTGTTTCAATGTTTTCCCACGCCTTTTCTACTAGGGATGTCAAAACCTTGTTTGGGAAAGGGTTAAGTCATTTTAGCCCAACTGTTTCTTTCTGCTATTGTTTCATTCAGCAGTCATCTTATGCAACAATGTTATTTAACCCATTACCAGACATCAACTTTTCAGACTTGTCCACAATCAAAGATGTTGCAAATGAGAATTTCAAGATGAATTTTAGAATGTGTACTTCCTTGGTAGAAAATATTGTGGGCAGTGAAGAAATTGAATGTCAAAAGCAATTTCTTCATTTTCCACTATGTTTTCCAAAGCCTTAAGGCTTTGCCTTGTTGGGAGTCATTTGAACAGCATCACACAAATTTGTGTTTGTAATGGGAAAACGAAATGAGCACAAAAACACAGCTCTACAGCAGTGTGAGTACATTATATTTTCTTAAAATCCTACAAATGGGTAATCATTTCAATCACCTCATTGAGATGATTCACATGAGAGCCCACAACAGAGGGGTTCCTAAACCCATTACCAGACAGCAAAAAATTGGACTGGTCCAAATTCAAAGATGTTGCAGAAGATAATTTCTGGTGAATGATTTTTTTTCTATTTGGATGTAAAACATTGTGGTAAAAGAAGAAATTGCTTGACACAAGCAATTTCTTCATTTTCCACAATGTTTTCTAATCCCTTTACTAGCAAGGCGTCAAAAGGCATCACTGTGTGGGAATGGAATAAACAACATGTGACATTGACAGGACAATTTTCATGAAATAATGACGATATCCGTAGAGTTGACGTTTACGGGTCGTATCTGTACAGATGTAAACTTGGTGTAATACACGACGAGCTGCACTGTCAATATACTGGTACTATCAATTTGCACTGCCCTCTCTGAAATAAGATAAGAAATCAGTACATGTACTTTCATCAGTTTGAATGGTTGAATATGTGACTTGTCAAATCTTAGTACTCTAAAAGCAAGGAATTTGACAGAGGTCTGAGAACATTCATGCTAATTTTCTTAATTCCAATAAGTAGTTACAGAAAAGATTTTTTTTTTTCTTTTTGACCCATTACTGCACAGTGACGCCTTAGGACTCCTTCAAGAGAAAAGTCTTGGGCAAACATTGTGGAAAATGAAGAAATTGCTTGTGACAAGCAATTTCTTCATTTTTCACAATGTTTTCTAACCCAAAATGGAAGGATTTTTAAAATTTCACCATCCTGAAATTGTCGTCTGCAACACCTTTCAATTTGGAGCAGTCCAAAAAATTTGTCGTCTGGTAAAGGGTTAAGAATTGGGAAGAGGTCCGATGAATGAATGGAGTTTTAAGACCCATCGACAACTAAGGTCATATTGGGCGCACGAGGTCCATCCAAAGTGGATTCCTTAACCCGTTCCCAAACAAGACTGGGTTTTGATGTCTGTAGGAGAAATGGCTTGGGAAAACATTGAGACAAAAGAAACAAGAGGACCATGATGGTCCTATATCGCTCACCTGAACCAAAATGATATAAGCAACACTTTTCTTCATTTCAAAAAATATTTATGACTTTAAGACTGAAAACAAACTTATGGTCAATAACATTGTGAAAATCGAACTCATCCAAGATTTCATCGTGCCCAACATTGTGTCCAAGATTTGTCTTGTTTGATAAATAATTGTAGATTCTGGAGTATAAACAAGGTCCAAAAAAACAGCCGAAAACAGCAATTTTGTCAAATTCAAGGGCACATAACTCTCGACTTTCTAGTCAGATCAGGCTGAAAATCAAACTCATCCGAGATCTTATGATATCCAACATTGTGTCCAAGACTTGTCTTAATTGATAAATAATAGTAGATTATAGAGTGTAAACAATGTCAAAAACAGCCGAAATCGGCAATTTTATCAAATTCAAGGGCACATAACTCTCCATTTTTTTATCAGATTGGACAGAAAATCAAACTTATCCAAGATCTTATGGTCTCAATCATTGTGTTCAAGTTTTGTCTTAATTGATAAATAATAGTAGATTATAGAGTGTAAACAATGTCAAAAACAGCCGAAATCGGCAATTTTATCAAATTCAAGGGCACATAACTCTCACCTTTCTGGTCAGATCAGACTGAAAATCAAACTCATATGAGATCTTATGGTCTCCAACCTTGTGTCCAAAATTTGTCTTGATTGGTCAAAAATTGTAGATTCTAGAGTGTAAATAAGGTCAAAAACGGCAATTTTGTCAAATTCAAGGGCTCATAACTCTCATCTTTCTGATCAGATAAGACTGAAAATCAAACTCATCCCAGATCTTATGATCCCCAATATTGTGTCCAAGTTTTGGATTGATTGATCAATAATTGTAGATTCTAGAGTGTAAACATCGTCGAAAACAGCCAAAAATGACAATTTTGTCAAATTCAAGGGCAAGTAACTCTCGACTTTCTGATCAGATCAGACTGAAAATCATACTCATCCGAGATCTCATGGTCCCAAACATTGTGTCAAAGTTTTGTCTTGATTGATGAATAATTGTAGATTCTAGAGTGTAAACAAGGTCAAAAACAGCCGAAAATGGCAATTTTGTCAAATTCAAGGGCACATAACTCTTGTCTTTCTGGTCAGATCAGACTGAAAATCGAACTCATCCGAGATCTTATGGTCTGCAATGTTATGTCCAAGACTTGTCTTGATTGATCAATAATTGTAGATGCTAGAGTGTAAACAATGTCAAAACTAAGTATTTTTCGCATTCAAGGGCAGATAACTCCTGACTTTCTAGTTTGATCTGACCCATAATCGAACTCATCCGAGATCTTATGGCCATACATGTTTTGACCAAGTTTGGTCAAGATTGGCTTATATTTGTAGATGCTAGAGTGTAAACACGAAATTGTGAACGGACGGACAGACAGACGGACGACGGACAAAAAGTGACCACAATAGCTCACCTTGAGCACTTTGTGCTCAGGTGAGCTAAAAACTGCTGATAACCAGCAGTTTCTCCTTTTGTCTCAATATTTTCTATGTCATATTTTACACAAATTCTATCTTTCATAACTGCCATTTTGTAATTTGCAACAGTTTTTGAAGCAGATCACCCTATAATTTTGCTGTTTGAGAAAGGGTTAATGATCTTGTTTTGCAAAGGTCACTCTTACCTTTCTGGAGATCGTTCTCGACCAGGCTCATCTAGAGTCCTCTCACGACTTTTGCTGCCGGATTTTTCTCTCGTTTCGCTGCCTGCTTTTTCCTCACTTTTAGAGTTTCTTCTCTTGTCAGGGGACCCACTTCTGCCCCTGCTATAGCTTCTTGAACGATCCCGACTTCTTGATCTATCTCTACTCTTACTCCTTGATTTTTCCCTGAAAACAAAATTTTCATCCATTAATTTTCTCAAAAAAAAAAAAAAAAAAAAAAAAAAAAAAAAAAAAAAAAAAAAAAATCAACAAAATTCTGTCATGTCAAAGGTGTTGTACAAGTAACAAGAATCTCAAAAGAGAAATTGTCTTTCATAGGGTGGAAAATATTGAGAGAAAAAGGTAGCATTTTCTTCTTTTCCCTAAATATTTTTTTTCCAGATCCTAATACTTATGAGCATCAAAAAGTGTCTTTGTTTGCAAAATGATAAATTCTTATCATGCTGAATAAAGACATAGGCAGGTATTGAAAAGGTCAGACTGAACATATGTGCCAGCTAGCTGATCTTACCCTTTACTACATGCATATTGATATATGGCGTCAATTCCATTGAGTTTCATGTCAAAATAAATTTTAAGACCAGTCAAGCTTGAAAGTAGCTACATCTGACAAAATTGATGTCATGAATGCATGATTTGTGTACAATATACCATGGAAAATATGTAATTCAACAATCAATGAATTACAACAATATTGTTTTCCTTATTAACATATTCCTAATCTATATAATTATTGTGGTAAAATATTTCACTTGGTTGCATTCTGTATGTTACCATGTAAATGTAATTGTTTATTGTAAAGGCCGGTGGCCGATTATCATTAATAAATATATATATATTGAGACAAAAGGAAAACAGGGTTCCCACGCTCAAGCAATTCTAAAATTCCCTGACATTTCCCTGACAAAAATGTGAATTTCCCTGACATTTTATTGACATTTTTACTGATGTTTACCTCTTCCTTAACAAATTTACCAGGAACTACCAATGCAATTATGAAAATTACAGCTATAGAATTGCTTCTTTTAATCTTTTCATTTCGATTGATTGAATAAGGTTCAACATCATTTTAAACAACATTGAAGTCCGAGTCAAAATGTAGTCGAAACACCTGACCATATCTTCCTGGTATATCTCTAACCAGTACAGAAAGATAATTTCAATTGATATTCTGATAAAGTTCAACACAATTCAGAGAACAACATAACTAGATTGGATTGAATGGACTTAAAGGTTTTAAGTCAAACGCTTATGTCATACTAGTCCATGCTGGCTTCAATTGTTAAGGGTAGCAAATGTAAAATCATTCAAAGTCCCCATTCAAGGTAAAGCATGGCATAAACAATAGAAATAAACTACATGTACATTATATTTAAAACTAGCTAAATCTTAATGAAATATTGCTTTATCAACTAAATTATGCCTTTGAAACATATTTTTCATTTCAATTGGCGAGCGAGTCGGCCATCTTGCTTTTGTTTACGGTCGGAGGTTGGAAATTTGGTTTGTTTTGAATAAAACAAGATAAAATTTTATTTCAAAATTATACTGAAGTGAAAAACAATTGATTTATCCTTCAATTCATACCATTTTTAGATCGAAATTTTGATTTTAGAGGTAGTAGTTTGTGAGGGCTAAACCTCCGATGTTTTCCGCACGGCGGAAGTGCTATAGACAAATTGCGGATATGATAAGACCTGGCATCACTTCAAAGATAAAAATATGCCAGGGCTTATAGATAGGACTAATGTCATACAAGACAAGACTGGACCTTGGTTTAAAGTCTCATCTGAGTGGCTTAACACTGAACCTGCAACCCATTTGTTACAAGTCAAGGCTAGAGTGGCCTAAGATTGCACCTGTGACCCATTTGTTACAAGTCAAGCTCATTACTACTGCACAAAGTTCGCCGTAAAAAACTTGAATTTAGACAGAAACGACCAAACAGTTTTGAATGCAAAGGGCACACATCTCTTTATGTTAATATCAAAATTGGAAATCATGAATTAATATGAATCCGCCTTTGCCTTGAAAACTACTCTAATGAAAAATTCCCCGACAGTGTGTTCAAAATTCCCTGACAGTGTGTTCAAAATTCCTTCACATTTCCCTGACTTTTGCCTCATTTTTAAAATTTCCGTGACACTTATCAAAATTCCCTGACATTTCCCTGACATTTTCAAAATTCCATTTTTCCCTGACTTTTCCCTGACGCGTGGGAACCCTGGAAAAACTGCTGGTTATCAGCAGTTTCTCCTTTTGTCTCAATATTTTCCTAAGCCTTTTCTATTAGGAATGTCAAAACCAGGTCTTGTTTGGGAAAGGGTTAAAGTCTCATCTGAAAGATTCGTTGTTTGCCAAAGAAACTTTGACAGGCATCAGCGTAATGCAAATATTTTTAGAACCGTCTGGCAATCTACCAGACATATCAAACTGGACTTGTCTATAATAGTTCTTTATGGCTACATGGTTTGCATATTAGATTAACTCTTTTACCTTTTTACATCTCCATTTTTCTCCTTACTGTGACTTCTACTTCTTGACTTGCTGCGTTTTTCTGGTGACTCGGATCTGTGGGAATCTTTACGCTTTCTAGATCCAGATCGGCTGCCAGACCTTAAATAACAAGAGCCGCGTTCTTTAGAGAGAGATTTCTTCAGATATCTTGAGATTTCTTAAGATGTTTTAGGATAAAGCGCTCTTTTGAGCAAGATTTTTAAGACGATCACTGCGAGCCGCCATTACTCTATACTTATTTCGGAACCCCTCGGTAAATTCTGTAGAATCTATATGGGAGAGAATTGACCGAGTTGTTCCTAATGCTCCATGATTAAAAAAACGCAGAGTTCCGAATGCTCCATACTTCATACAAATAACGTCATCATGACGTCATTTGTATGAAGTATGGAACATTTGGAACACCTCGCTTATAATCTCTGTCTCAAAGACGCTGTATCAAAAACATCTTAAGAAATCTTAAAAAATCTCCCTTTAAAGAACGCGCCTCTGGACTCATGGATTAAATTGAGACCTGATTCATTCTCAAATCTTTTTAGTATGATTTCTTGCAATCATCAATGTGATGGTTCATAAAAGCATTAAGTAAAAGTAACACAAAAAGTAGTACTGTAGTTAGAAGAAAAGAATTTTCATTTCACTATAACAGTCTTCTTCTTACTTCATCAAAATGGAATCAATATGATCAAAGTTGTATTGGTTTAATTCTCGATATTTCAGTATGAACCAGAATAAAGTTTTCCTTTCTCCTGCATCTTTGCAAGCCAAGGGTGACATCTACGACGTAATGTCGTTTCTGTATTCACCCTTGGCGTATTTAGTCCGATTTTCTTGGTGTCCTGGAAAGCGTTTTCATTGGTTCAGATTGTTGACTGATACATTTGTTATAAGTAACCAATTCATGACAACGGGCGGGAAAAAGCAATGCATTTTCAACTCAAAAATGTGAAGATGTGCGATTTTTCCTAAGAATTTCATTGCAATAGACAAGAATTCCCTATCTTTAATCAACGAATTATTATACTTTCGACAACTCGACTAAATAAGCAGCTAACTTTTACATAATCTGCATGACGTATGACGCGAAAGACAACGCACATTAATGACGTCATCAGTAATGGACGTAAACAACCAGCAGGACAACCTTTAGGCGGCGCTTCGCGATTTCAAGAAAAATCGGACTAAATCCGCCAAGGGTGAATACAAACATAGGTGGGTTCAACCTTGGCTAGCGGATATGTTTCTCCTGGTGATGAAGGTTAAATTGAATAAATTAATGTTGCAGGCCTCCAAGCATGGAAAGTCTTGACAATAATCATTCTGTCTGTGTAGAAAACATTGAGGGAAATGAAGAAATTGCTAGTCACAAGCAATTTCTTCATTTCCCACAATGTTTTACAATTCCATTTCCAATTTTCCACTCAAATGGAACAAAAAGGAGGTAGAATCATTGTTTTGCAAAGATATCTATGGGTACACAGCTTGCAAACCTAGATAAGTATAATCATGATGGATAATCATGTGATACATTTTTTTTTTTAAAATCTTCAATAATTTTGTAAATATGAGATTGATTTGAATTCAGTTGAAGCAGAGAAGGTGGACAGACAATTGAAGATCAACCAAAATTTAGGTTCATATTCAATAACTTATTATTATCATATCATATTTTTTTGAAAAATCAACCACAACCAGCTCATTCCTGGCATTTTCCCACCTTCTCTGCTTCAAACAAAATTCAAATTGGTCAAGCAGTAACAAAAATATTGATGATTTTCTGAAATTCTGAGTCACATGATTAAAGTGACATTTCACATCTATTTCATTTTTTAAAAGTATGTCTTGATACAAAGATTGTTCATTCTAATGTGTAGAAACGCTATCAGTTTTTTGAAGTTGTTATCTATAAGTGAAAAATACACCTTCAAAGTTGAGACAGAAATGACAATATATATATATAAATCTGAACTGTTGTCCACAACAATTTGTTTAATTTTAGCACAAAAATATATATTTCTCGTGAACGGTTCAATATTTTGGCTTGAAATTTTCAGAATTTTCATAAGAATACATGCTCTTTCAGACAGAATAAAATTAAAATTTATGTTAAACAAGAACAAGAGATGTTTGTAAAACATATATGCCCCCTCAAGGGCCTATATTTGATGTAGGTCAAAGTCCAAGGTCAAGTTAACAAGGTCCAAGGTCATGGTCAAATATGAAAGGTCTTGGTAGGAGGTGTCTATGTGTGAAATATCAAATCTGTATATGTAAAAGTAAAATGAAACATAGGTCAGGTTAAAGTTTTTAAAAGTAGGCCAAATGCCAAGGTTAAGGTCATGGTGATATGTGAAAGGTCTTGGTTGGAGATGTCAATGTGTGAAATATCAAGGCTGTAGGTGTAAAAGGACATGATATATATGCCTGGTTTCAGTCTTTTTAAAAGTAGGTCAAACTCCAAGGTGAAAATTGCAATATTCAAGGTCATGGTCAGGTCAAATGTGAAAGGTCTTGGTAGGAGGTGTCTATGTGTGAAATATCAAGGCTGTAGGTGTAATAAGACATAAGATAAAGGCTAGGTTAAAGATTTCTAAAAGTATGTAAAAATCAAAGGTCAAGGTCACATATGCCAAGGTCATGGTCATATGCGCAAGGTCTTGGTAGGAGTTGTCCATGTGTAAAATATTGAGACTGTATAGGTAACAGGACATGAGATATAGGCCTAGTTTAAGTTTTTAAAAGTAGGTCAAACTCCAAGGTCAAGGTCTAAGGTCATGGTCAAAAGTGAAATATCTTGGTTTGAAGTGACCATGTGTAAAATATCAAGGCTGTATGTGTAAAATGACATGAAATATAGGCCAGGTTAATGTATTATTAAAGTAGGTCAAACACCAAGGTCAAGCTCACAAGGTCCAAGGTCATGGTCAAATGTGAAAGGTCTTGGTCCTAGGTGCCAATGTGTCAAATATCAAGGCTGTATGTGTAAAAGGACATGATATATCGGCTAGGTTAAAGTTTTTTTTTTAAAGTAGGTCAAAGTCCAAGGTCAAGGTCACAAAGTTCGAGGTCATGGTCAAATGTGAAAGGTCTTGGTAGGATGTGTCCATGTGTGAAATATCAAGGCTTTATGTGTAATAGCACATGAGATATAGGCCCAGTTTATTTTTTTTAAAAGTAGGTCAAACTTCAAGGTCAAGGCCACATGGTCCAAGGTCATAGGTGTATGTGATAGGTCTTGGTCAGAGGTTTCCATGTGTCAAATATCAAGGCTGTATGTGTAAAAGGACATGATATATCGGCCAGGTTTAAGTTTTTTAAAAGTAGGTCAAACTCCAAGGTCAAGGTCACAAAGTCCAAGGTCATGGTCAATTGTGAAAGGTCTTGGTAAGATGTGTCCATGTGTGAAATATCAAGGATGTATTTGTAAAAGGTCATGAGATATATGCCGGGTTTAATTTTTTTTAAAGTAGGGCAAACTCCAAGGTCAAGGTCACAAGGTCCAAGGTCATGGTTAAATGTGAACTGTGTTGATAGGAGGTATCTATGTGTGAGATATCAAGGCTGTATGTGTAAAAGGACATGAGATATAGGCAAGATTAAGAATAAAGTGTAAAATCAACAAAGGGCAATAACTCAAAAAATTTGATTGGCAGAGTTACGGTTCTTGTGCACTGCACCTCTCCATAATAAAATCTAGTCACCTATAAAGTTTCATGATTCTACCTTACATATTCTTTGAGTTGTGCTCCGGACAAGAATCAAGTTATAAAATCAACAAAGGGCAATAACTCAAAAAATTTGATCGGCAGAGTTACGGTTCTTGTGCACTGCACCTCTCCATAATGAGATCTATTCACCTGTAAAGTTTCATGATTCTACCTTACATACTTTTTGAGTTATGCTCCGGACAATAATCAAGTTTGAAAATCAACAAAGGGCAATAACTCCAAAAATATGATCGGCAGAGTTACGGTTCTTATGCACTGCACCTCTCCATAATGAGATCTATTCACCTGTAAAGTTTCATGATTCTACCTAACATAATTTTTGAGTTGTGCTCTGGACAAAAATCAAGTTATAAAATCAACAAAGGGCAATAACTCCCAATATATGATCGGCAGAGTTACGGTTCTTATGCACTGCACCTCTCCATAATGAGATCTATCCACCTATGAAGTTTCATGATTCTACCTTTAATACTTTTTGAGTTATGCTCCGGACAAAAATCAAATTATAAAATCAACAAAGGGCAATAACTCCAAAAATATGATCGGCAGAGTTACGGTTCTTATGCACTGCACCTCTCCATAATGAGATCTATCCACCTATGAAGTTTCATGATTCTACCTTACATACTTTTTGAGTTATGCTCCGGACAAGGTTTGGTCTACGGACAGACCGACCGACCTACGGACCGACCTACGGACCGACCGACCGACCGACACTTGCAAAACAATATACCCCCATTTTCTTCGAAAGGGGGCATAAAAATCCTGAAATGTCACTTTAACCACCGTGATAATGCTGTCGAAAAGAGAACAGAAATGTCACTCACCTGTCACTCCTAGATCTTTTAGACCTCCTGAAAAATAGGAATTGGTAAATAGTTACATCAATTGTACTTTGGCCTAGTAATGAAGTAAGTAATACAAGTTGAGATTCTATTAGACTAAAATCCCCAAAAACTTATTCTCTGAAGACTTACAGAAACATCATAAGAAGATAATAAAATTTGGTACAATTAAGAGGCCACTGGGCAAATACAGTTAAACATTATTCTGCATAAAACCCTATTTCTACATGCAAATTGGTTTCAGGCAGAAAGTCAGTCTTTACAACATTTGAGTCCGGATTAGGGGAAAGGGCCCTTAAGGCATTTGTGCACATATTTAGAGTCTGATCAAAATCCATAATTTTCTTTTATAACTTCTATATTACTTGTAAGAGCTCATGGAGAGCTTGGCTAACTCATATTAGACTACACTTGAGCACAGGCTATTTCATCTGTATTCTAAGGCTGTTCAGTAGATCTTTTGTACAATATGAGTACATGAATATGTGTTATTAGAGCTACAGATAAGAGGGGTCTGAGGGGGTAATGGATTGTCAAAATGAAATATTTCATGTAATGTTCAAACCCTAGTATGTTGTAACTACTCATTGGTACTTATTGAGATGATACAAATGTGTATCCACAACATGGGTTTTGAACTTGAAATAATTAGTTTAGAATTTCTTAACCCTCTCTTATTTGTTGCAGACTAAAGATAAGTGGGGGTGAAGCCATTCAAAATTTGTTATTTGAAATCCAAACCCTATGTTGTGGGTACCCACAACATAGGGTTTGAGGAAGAATAAATGAAATATTGCAATTTGAAAAGCCTTCACTCCCTCTTATCTGTTACTCTGACAGTAAAACTACATACTTAGCCCCTCTTGAGGGAGATCTAGATGACCTTGACTTTCTCCTGCCATCATACGACCTTGACCTGGACCTCCTCCTGTCTCGTGACCTGGACCTGTGGTTAAAGAGAACCCACGTTAAAAATACACTGTCTTCCTTTTTGAGTAAAACCAAACACTTGATTGACCAAAGTGTAAGGATACATTGAATCTTTGATTACACCAAGAAATAAAGTGGTAGGTAACATTCTGTGTTTTGGTTAGGCATACAACTTGGTATCATGTTGAATTTGTAGTTACAGAAAACAAATATTAAATGTCATTTCTTCTCCATTGATGAAATGACTCCAAGTTCAGTAAATGAAAAGCAAGGAATAATAGTCAGCATGTGCATACATGAAGCAAAAGAAGAGATACATAGTGGAAAGCATTTCTAAGCCCAACGCCTTGACGCTAACCCTTGTCCTGCTGATTTTGTTTCAAAGAAATTCCCAATTTAGGGGAAATTTCAACAATATTTTCTCAAGTTTTCTCCACAAAAATTGAATGGAAAGCAGGCAATGCAGGCTTAGATCAGACTGCATGTATGTGCCTGCTGGTCTTAGCCTATACTGTCTGCGAAGGTTTTGGTTACAACAGGAATATGATATGCACAACATGAGAAGGGTTAACTGATCAAAAAATAAAATTTCGGTTTTAACTGATTAATTTCTAAAAGCATGTGCTTATTTTGGTAGAAATAGCATAAAGATAGAGGTAAAGAATTGAAAGCAAAATGATTAAGTCAGGATCTAGAAAAAGGGCTCTTAAGGCATTTGAGATCAACATGGATCAAGATCAGCCTGTGTAAATACACAGTCTAACCTATATCCATGATGTTCCCTTTAACCCGTTCCCAAAGGACACTATAATATTAGGGTGGTCCAATTTGAGCCTGTGGAAGACAACAAAATGGATGCCGATAAAGATAGTATTTGTGTACAAAATAGCACAGAAAATATTGAGGCAAAAGGAGAAAATGCTGATCATCAGCATTTTCTTCTTTTGTTTCAATGTTTTCCCATACCTTTTCTATTAGGGACATAAAAACCAGGTCTTGTTTGGGAAAGGGTTAAGCTTTCTCATATCCAATGGTTACTGAAACACATCAGTATAGATCTAGATTAGACAGCATTTAGCTGCAGGTTGATCCAGATCTATGGTGGTTTAAACCTTTCCCATACAAGACCTGATATTGACATCCCTAAAAGAAATGGCTTGAGAAAACATTGAAACAAAAGAAGAAAATGCTGATAATCAGCATTTTCTCCTTTTGTCTCCATATTTTCTCTGCTTCATTTTAAATCAAATACATCTCTAGTAAAGTTTTTTGTCATCTATAGCAGCTTTCAAATTGTTTTTTTACTGTTTGGGAAAGGGTTAAAATGCCATAAGGTTGAACCCATTTTCCTAATCCAGGTTCATGACATTGTACGAGACTAGAAAGCATGGTCCAGTACTCCTGCTCGTCTTATCCTGCAAACAATTGAGATAACAGAGAAAATGAAATTCACAAACAGAAAAGGAAAAAGCCCAACCTTGACCTCCTGCGATCCCTTGACCTTGATCTTGACCTGTAACGGTCACGTGACCTTGACCTGCAAATATAGGACAGTCCCATTCTTAATTATTCCCACAAACTGATACACAACATTGTAATTTGGACTGGACAGAAACAAAGTATTTCACAAGAAAACTTGATTTATAAAGAATTTCTCTATAGCACTTTGTGCAATATTTTTCTTTTTAAAATTTTTCACAGATATAGCCAATTTCTTAACTAAACAAGAGATGTTTGTAAAACATATATGCCCCCTTCAAGTGCCTACATTTGATGTAGGTCAAAGTCCAAGGTCAAATTAACAAGGTCCAAGGTCATGGTCAAGTATGAAAGGTCTTGGTAGGAGGTGTCTATGTGTGAAATATCAAGGCTGTATATGTAAAAGTAAAACGAAATATAGGCCAGATTAAAGTTTTTAAGAGTAGGCCAAATGCCAAGGTCAAGGTCAAATGTGAAAGGTCTTGGTTGGAGGTATCCATGTGTGAAATATCAAGGCTGTAGGTGTAAAAGGAAATGATATATATGCCTGGTTTAAGTTTTTTTTAAAAGTAGGTCAAACTCCAAGGTCAAGGTTGCAATATTCAAGGTCATGGTCAAATGTTAAATGTCTTGGTAGGGGGTGTCTATGTGTGAAATGTCAAGGCTGTAGGTGTAATAGGACATAAGATAAAGGCTAGGTTAAAGATTTCTAAAAGTATGTAAAAATCAAAGGTCAAGGTCACACAGGCCAAGGTCATGGTCAAATGTGAAAGGTCTTGGTAGGAGGTGTCCATGTGTAAAATATTGAGGCTGTATAGGTAACAGGACATGAGATATATGAATAGTTTAAGTTTTTTATAAGTAGGTCAAACTCCAAGGTCAAGGTCCAAGGTCATGGTCAAATGTGAAATGTCTTGGTTGGAAGTGACCATGTGTGAAATATCAAGGCTATATGTGTAAAATGACATGAAATATAGGCCAGGTTAATGTATTATAAAAGTAGGTCAAACACCAAGGTCAAGGTCACAAGGTCTAAGGTCATGGTCAAATGTGAAAGGTCTTGGTAGGAGGTGTCCATGTGTAAGATATCGAGACTGTATAGGTAACAGGACATGAGATATAGGCCTAGTTTAAGTTTTTTAAAAGTAGGTCAAACTTCAAGGTCAAGGTCCAAGGTCATGGTCAAATGTGAAATGTGAAAGGTGTTGGTAGGATGTGTCCATGTGTGAAATATCAAGGCTGCATGTGTAATAGCACATGAGATATAGGCCCAGTTTATTTTTTTTAAAAGTAGGTCAAACTCCAAGGTCAGGGTCACAAGGTCCAAGGTCATAGTCATATGTGATAGGTCTTATTAGGGGTATTTCCATGTGTCAAATATCAAGGCTGTATGTGTAAAAGGACATGATATATCGGCCAGGTTAAAGTTTTTAAAATGTAGGTCAAACTCCAATGTCAAGGTCACAAGGTCCAAGGTCATGGTCAATTGTGAAAGGTCTTGGTAGGAGGTGTCCATGTGTGAAATATCAAGGCTGTATGTGTAAAAGGTCATGAGATATATGCCCGGTTTATTTTTTTTAAAGTAGGTCAAACTCCAAGATCAAGGTCACAAGGTCCAAGGTCATGGTCAAATGTGAATGATGTTGATAGGAGGTATCTATGTGTGAGATATCAAGTCTGTATGTGTAAAAATACATGAGATATAGGCAAGGTTAAGAATTAAGTGTAAAAATCAACAAAGGGCAATAACTCCAAGAAGTTGATCGGCAAGGTAAAGGTTCTTGTGCACTGCACCTCTCCATAATGAGATCTATCCACCTGTAAAGTTTCATGATTCTACCTTACATACTTTTTGAGTTGTGCTCTGGACAAGAATCAAGTTATAAAATCAACAAAGGGCAATAACTAAAAAATTTTGATTGGCAGAGTTACGGTTCTTGTGCACTGCACCTCTCCATAATGAGATCTATCCACCTGTGAAGTTTCATGATTCTACCTTTAATACTTTTCGAGTAATGCTCCGGACAAGGTTTGGTCTACGGACAGACCGACCGACATACGGACCGACCGACCTTCCGACCGACCGACACTTGCAAATCAATATACCCCCATTTTCTTCGAAAGGGGGCATAATAACATTCACAAACAAACAAATTTTATATATGTCTTTATCCTAAAGTGAAAGCATAATCTATTCAAGACTGCTAACCAACATCGAAACATACCATGTTTGAAATTCATGATGGGGAATCATATATCAAAAGAAAGGCAGTCTGATGTAAAAAGGAGTTTAAATTACAAGATTTCTTGTGAAATAACTCAAATGAACATGAATTTCACATAACCAAATCTAGATGCATACACATGGCACATTCAGCAGTAAAAATATTTATCTTTTCATATTTACTTGTTTAACAAAGATTTGTGAGCAAATTCTAGCTTTATGCAAATATTCTGCTTAGAAACATAACATTCTTATAAAAAAATATAAGTTAAACTACAGTAATGAGTATGTATTTTTAATACGCTGAGCAGTATCAAAGCAGTTGAGCTTAAAGATTTTTGTGTGTCTTGTTTAGTGCATTTCATATATGAAGCAGAAATTCTAAGATGTCTATGAAAAATATGCACTGTACAGATTTTAGTCCTTGTCAAGGAGAGCATTGTATTTGAAAAAAGAATGAACTTTTTTGTATTTGAAAAAAGAATGAACTTTTCTATACACTGAAATATTTTTTTCTCTGTATGTAGTAATTGACCTCTTGTCCTTCATAAAAGTATAAACTGTTTTGATGGATAAATCAAAGCTTTAGAATAGCTAAAAGTCCTACATTTATTCTGTTGTGCACAATATCTTAGTCATAACTTTGTGTTTTATGTTTGACTTCAGTTATCACAGTAGATTTAAGTCCACATCTTGTTTGTTCCATGGATGGTTGGTTCTGTCTTGTGACATGTCATCAATGTCATAAAGCTTTTGATGATTGTCTTCGCAGGATCCTTCTGCAGAAATCAACAGGATGATCTTCTGAGGTCAGAGTAAGGAAAGAATCATCTTCTTATTTCTTCATATTGTACTTCACTTATATCTGCCATAAGGCTCTGAACTGGCTTCTCAGGTTGTTGGCTATAAAATTCTTTGATACTTCAAGTTCATTTTTCTTTTCTGTTCTGGCTTCATCAGACCATTAAACCTGAGTGCTAGCATTTGGTCCTTGGCTGGCTCCATGTCCTAATGTTGTGTCTTCAACTTTGCACCACAATATTGTCCTCAGAGCAGGGTTTTCTTCTTCTCTTGCTGTTGTTACCATACATGAAACATTAACAACTCCAGGCTTACTTAAAATTCTCTTGGATATAGTGAAGTTCATTTTGGATTGGATCCTGTCTTGCTTTTGTTTACCCAATAGTTAACTTCTTACTTATTCCACAGCTCATCAATTCATATGGTTCCCTGGACATCACAATTAAGTATGTAGTTTGGGCTTTCAAATACCTTACTCATGGACACACTCTTCTGTCCAAAAGTGGAGATTTGATAAATCATAATGACCTAAATATCAATTGACAGGCTCCTTCGAATTTGCTTGTCAAGTACTTGTATCATTAGATATATGCACAAAGCATTTCTCTAATACGTTTGCCTAAGTGACAAAGATTTGAATAAGGTGCAAGTTTTGACTGAATTGATGGTAGTAATTCAAACATTTTTTATCTAATGACTCATTGAAATTAACAAATCTAACCAGTAGAACATCTTTTGGATGCAGATAACATCTGTGCCAGGATAATATTATGTTGGTGTTTCTTAGGAAGTAATCAAGTTTACAATATCTGTTGAGTAATCCTTAAAATATTCTTTCAAGCATGACTTCAAACTCCGAAACATTGAATTCTTAGAATTTGTCGTAACCTATTACCTTAAACTTTAGATACTTTTTTAAAAACCAACATTGACAATTGTATCATTTCTTTAAAATACAAGTAATATCGAGTATTCCACTTTAATACAGGCAAATTAAACTGACATGCATGAAAGTAGACTTTTCCAAAGCCACAAAGTTTGATGTTATTAGCTGTTGTGTTTGTTCTCATGCCCTGACTTAATGCTCTCCATCAGCGGTGCACCTACTTACCAGGTCTACAGAATAGTGGATAGTAGAGGATGATAACAGGGTGGATAATCACGTGATACAACAATGTCAGAAAATCTTCAATGATTTTGTTCATATGGGATCAATTTGAATTCCGTTTGAAGCAGATAAGGTTGACAGACGTCACTCATTATTTGGACGTGGTGCATTTTTGATAAATCAGCTGATAAAAAAGTTATTGAAGATAAACCAATATTTTGGTTTATCTTTAATAACTTTATCACCTGATTTGTCAAAAATTCGACACATCCATCTAATTCCTGGAATTGTCCCACATTCCCTGCTTCAAGCCGAATTCAAATTGGCCAAGTATTAAGAAAAATATTGACGATTTTCCTAAACTCTAAGTCACACGATTATCCACCATGGATAGAGAGCTCTAGATTAGAGAGAGTCATGCATTTATCATCCTGGTATGTTTATTAAAGCCTAATTCCTTTCTAAGAAGTTAGCGCTGATAGCACCAAAAATACTTTTGTTCTTCAATAATTCTTTTTGTAATACAAGTTTTATGGATAATTATGGAAGAAGATGACATTCAAGAAGTGTACACCAGACTACATCTACATACGCACTGATCTTGAACTATCCTGTCCGCCGAAGAAGATATCACTGCTTTTCGACAACAACCTCGTAACTGCAGCTTGTTTTAACCCTTTCCCAAACAAGACCTGGTTTTGACGTCCCTAATAGGAAAGGCTTGGTAAAACATTGAAATAAAAGAAGAAACTGCTGATAACCAGCAGTTTCTCCTTTTGTCTCAATATTTTCTGTGCCATATTTTACACTAATCCTATCTTTAATAACATCCATTTGGTCATTTGTGGCAGTTTTTGAAGTAGAGCACCCTAACATTTTGTCGTTTGGGAAAGGGTTAAGCTGCAGTTACGAGGTTTTCGTTGAAAAGTGATGATATATTCAATCAAGGATTACATTAACATAGCATTGGAGGCACCTCTTTAAGGAAAAATAAACGATAATATGTCATTACTCCCTCTTCTCTATTGCTCTAAAAATCTTGTGAAATGATCTAATGATTGTAACACTGAAACTGTTGAAAGCATTTACTTTTTGCTTTTCTTTCTATTTTATGAGAAAGTCAATTGCAAATGAGAAAGAGCCCCACACTATTAGTTTCTCTCAAATACAGGATATGCACAAAAACAGGAACACATCATTTGAGTTCACTGTTTCTCATAACAAACTATTTTGAAGCAAATCAAATTCACTTGTAATGCAAGTAAAATGTCAAAAGCTTATAATACATCATTCTATTGTCTACTCTTTCACTGAAAACAAGTCTACCTGTCTGTAGAACTTTCCTTACAACTTCCCCCAGTTTCAGTTTATTATGATATGAAGATGATAATGAGAAAACATTGAAACAATCATGATACTAACTAGTATGACTAACTGTTACAGAGACATTGCCAAGCAAATTACACATACAGCCTAAATTGTTTGCATTTTATTCGGTTAACCCTTTCCCAAACAAGACCTGGTTTTGACGTCCCTAATAGGAAATGCTTGGGAAAACATTGAAACAAAAGAAGAAACTGCTGATAACCAGCAGTTTCTCCTTTTGTCTCAATATTTTTCATGCAATATTAAGACACAAATTATATCTTTATTAACTTCCATTTTGTCATTTGTGGCAGTGTTAGAAGAGGATCACCCTAAAATCTTGCCGTTTGGGAAAGGGTTAACAATTATACATAGCCTGTTATGCCCTAAGATTATTATTTTCTATGACAGGGAAAGACAAATATTCATGGGATGAGCGGGCCAAGGTTAGAATGCTTAACCCTTTCCCAGACGACAAACTTTGAGGGTGATCCACTTCAAAAACTGCCACAAATGACAAAATTGAAGTTATTAAAGACATAATTTGTGTAAAATATGGCATAGAAAATATTGAGGCAAAAGGAGAAACTGCTGGTTATCAGCAGTTTCTTCTTTTGTCTCAATGTTTTCCCAAGCCTTTTCTATTAGGGACGTCAAAACCAGGTCTTGTTTGGGAAAGGGTTAATTTTTAACAACTTGATATAATATTTTACGTACACAATGTCTTTTTAATTATTCGAGCAACAAATATGTTCGGGGGTGGTAATGATATTTCTATATAAAATTAGATTTTTTTTGTTCTTTAAACCTCATATGATAAACACTTAGTCATAATATTCTCATTGAGATTGAGACAACTATGATTGGTTTATTGGGGTTTTACGCCGTTTTCAACTTCTATGGTCATATCACGGCGGCTGGAGCACCTAACCATGGATTCCTGTCGTTTCTTGTACCAGTACTACCACAACACCCTTACCGAGCCACCAGCTGCTCCCCCACATAGGATCACGATATCAAACCATTGATGGACAACTATAATGAGAACACAGTAAATGGGTTTGCAAGGTTTGGGGTTGAAATTACAATTGCAAAGTTTGCAAATACATCCCCCTTCTTACCTGTTGCTCTGAACTCATCTAAGAATAATGTAATACTTATAAATGATTTTGTTTAGAAGCAGACATTTTGAAGACATGTTAATAAGCAGACAAGACGATGTTAACATGTACAGGGCCATTGGGTAATTAACATTCATGCAATGTAACATGTATTTTCATCATGTCATTAAAATTCCAACCTTCAAATATCACTTGATACAGCTTTTCTTGCAGTCAGGTAAATTAAAGTGTGTCTTTTTAATAATCAAACTGACTTCTTTTGCATTTCTGTGCATTGAATGTTTTAATCCAGTCCTGTAAAAGCCTCTTCATTAATATTCAAGAACTGAATTTATATATACAAACAAGATGTATGCCATATTAACCAATTCCCAAACAAAATATTTAAGACTGTTCCAATTTGGAAGTTGCAACAATAAAGGTGATAAAGTAAAGCTAATATGCCTTATCGGTCACCTGAATCAAATGAGCAGGGGAATAATTATAATATAATCTCAACAAGTATAATGAAAGATATTAGGCGGGGGGCCAGTGGGGCCTACCATGCACCCCCCCCTAGACTTTTTGCCACTGGTGCCAAATTGTTCCTTAGGTCCTACTTGTTGAAAATCAGAGGTGCCCCCAAGAAAAAACTCATTCCCGCTATATGAAACAGCGCCGTTTCCATGGCAACCCTTATGCGCTTTTGAGAAAATGACAGTAGTTGAAAAAACAGCAATATCTCTGCTTACAGATATAGTAGATCAGTACTTTTGGTATCAAAATGAAGCTTAGACATTGCTCTTGAATTTAGTATGTGCATATGCAAATTAACTAATTTGCATATGCATGATTTTTAAGATTTAATTAAAAAATTTGATGAAATTTTCGTCGTTTTTTTAAAATATGATACAAAAATAAGCTATTACTCACTTATTTTGTTGGTTATAGTAACAATTTTGGTATCAAATTGAAGCCTAGACATCCCTCTTTAATATACATTAGTCAAATAAGATATTTTTTGCATGCATGATTTTTAGTGATTTTTTGAAATTTTGCCGAAAAATTCGCATATTCATGAATATTTGATATATGTAGTTCTTTCATGCCTTATAGAAGGACTTACTCACTTTGTATATAAAAAAAAACTTCATTTACAAAGTAGAATTAGGCATTTAAATGTCATTTTACAGAATCAGAGTGTATTAAATCATATTCTAGGGTGCGGTTTCCATGGCAACATATCTTGAAAAAGGGGTTTATATGGTATTTTAGGAGAAAGAGCTTTTGTTCACCAAGTCCTGGATGTAGACTGACAATTAATGTTTTAGATTGATGTTTAGACATCCATCTTTACTTTTTAGAATAGTTATGCAAATTAGCTAATTTGCATATGGATTATAACGAGATTTAATTAGAATAATCAATTTAATTAACATCATTTTTCGCAAGTGGAGCTGGAAAATCAGATGTAGCTCTCATAGTTCTGAATATATTTTAACACTTTTGGTATCAAAATAAAGCCTGGACATTTCTCTTTATTTTCCAACGCAGTAATGCAAATTAACTAATTTGCATATGTATGATTTTAAAGATTTAATTAGTATTTTCAATGATTTTTTTTTTGCAATTTCTATTAAGAATAAAACAGAAAAATAATCTTTAGCTAATTAAGTTGGTGGTGTTGAGTTACAATTTGGATATCAAAATGAAGCCTAGACATTCATCATGGTTTTCAGTGATGCAAATTAGCTTATTTGCATATGCACATTTTTTTAAAAAAAATGCTTATAAATATTTCACCAATTAGGGAATATCTAATACACACAGCGTTTACAAACTGTATGGAAAGACTTTATCATATTTTTATGTAACACTACATGACAACAAAATGATTAAGCATTTTACAGAATTAGTTTGAATTACGATACCGAAGGCTTAGTGCAAAACTATTGTAACTATGCTTTGTAAAAATTTGCTAGAGAGGGGAATAATTAACAAGTTTCTTAAAATTAAACATTTAAAACATTTTTTTTTTATTCTAAATAACTTTTTAATTATACAGATTTGAAACACAATATTAGAACACACTAATTGTATTCTTTCTTAGGCTTCAGAAAATTATGAAAAGGAAAATTCTCAAAAATGCATTTACAATAGTTTTGCATTAGGCCTGGATATGCAAGAAGGTGTCGTTTCCACGGAAACATGTTTTCTTTTAATTTAAACGCAGTTAGGTGTAGCAAAAGAAAAAGCTATAACTCACCAAGTTCTTGGTGTAGACTTACAATTAGGGTATCAAAATTAAGTCTGACCATCTTCTTTTTAGCATGTATGCATATAAGCTAACTTGCATTAGCTATATTTCAAATGAATTTAAACAATTAATTTTGACACTTTTTAATTAAATTGACTTTAATTTGTGAATACTTCTGAGATAAACAATGAATTTAAGATTCAAATTGTTGAATGACTTGATTATATTGAATATATCATGCAGCCCTAAAGTCAAGTATTAATAGTTCGTATATTAATCTTTTTATATTATTTTGCTTAAATTTAGTAGGTACATCCCACAAACAATCACCATTTAGCACCAAGATAAATGGTATGAATTGTCAAGGTCATAAACCCAGGTCCGAACAATTGCCCCAAGGTCCTGCATTGATACAACAGTGTTGCATCTTGTGTAATGGAAATTGTACATTTTTTCTTTATTGAAGGAAAGATTAATGGGACAAAAAAAGAATATCTTTAATTTACTTAATAAAACCTTTCAGTCTTTTTTCTGTGTTTGATAGGGTTTCTCGTAAGAAGAATATTGAATGTGTTCTTTTCATGCAAATCTCCAACATGATTACCCGATATTGCTTTCCTGTATGATGCCTTCAATAGTTTATGTCACAAATCCATGAAGTGCAGCTGTCAAAGTGATACATTACAATATCATGAACCTCGTAATCCTGGCTATCTCTCAAATGTTGGCCAGACTTCAACTTCTTGTCTCTCTTAATCTGAATTTGTATGTCTCTTATGAAATTTATCCTCTGTCTAAGACTAAAAGCTTATTCAGTCTCAGTTACAACACTCATAATGCTGTATTCTCTTTCATTTTTGCTACAATATTTCAACTATTCATGATTTCTTGTCCAGGTTTGAAATACAACCCCTATAAGTAGGACTTTGATTGAGTCCTTTCAGATCAGTAGTAATCTTTTATAGGTACTGTGATTCAATTTTTTTTACTGTGATTCTACTTTTTGACGAAGCAATTGTCACACTCATAGTCTTCATCGTCTACTAACTTAACAATAGTCTCAGAAAAATCTGTTTCTTTACATTGTCAGACACTGTCATCTCTCTAGGACATTTTATCCCCATCCCTTCTTTCATTTAAGATAAGGAATCTCCATTCATCCGAGTCGCATCATAGTCCTACTCAGACCATTACTTGGCCGATCGACCCCCTTCTCTCTAAAAATATGAAACTCTATGATTACTCTATGATCTCTAATATCTTTTATAAGAATTAGTTGATGGTCGAGAGGGAAAAATAAGTTAAAGGTGCCAATTCTCCTGCCTCATACAGCCGATTGTCTTCTCCTTTCACACAGGATGACTTCTCCAACTGTATACATAATCCATTGTTCCTTGAAAAAAGTCATATCCTTGACATGTTATAAAATTCCTAAAAGCACCAGTCTTGTCTCTGCACATAAACTCACTCGCTCATTTCCAAGTTTCGTATTAAACTTGCAGGTGCAGAAGCATCGCCACTTCAATGTGCTGCCTTCCAGCTTGCTGTCTTGCTGCACATGTATGGCTGTTCTCACTCCCTTCTTCCATTTACTTTGCATAGCCGAGATAGCTCAGTCGCTAACGACCGAGTCTATAAATTCAGGGGTATTGAATTAGAATCCCTGCTTGGCCAATTCACATTCTGACATTTGTCTCTCACCAATGGGTGCTAATCATCTTTGTGAGAAAGCAGTTTGGGGCTCCGATTCGATATTGTGGTAGTACTGGTGGACAGAAATACCTGAAATCCATGCAAAGGTGCTCCAGCTGCTATATGACCATAGCAGTTCAAGTGGTGTTAAACCGCAATCAATCAAAACATCAATCCAATTGTTCTTTTCATATGGGTGGTATATTCCTTTCTATAAGACCCCTCTCTGACAGTTGCTTCCATTTCATCTAAGTCCTCCCTCATCTGCTCGTACCTGTGACCTGCATGTTGTACTCTGTTTTATTGCCCAATCAGATATCTTAGCATGTCCATACCATCTTATCATCCTTTCCCTCAAGAAGGGTTTCTAAGTCTTCGAGACCATGCTGTTTGCGTAGCTCGCTTGAGCTGGTATTGGAGATATCCTGTGGTTGTATGTTGCTGATCTGAATAATTAATGTGGTGCCATTTCGCTTTAGGCGTTTTAGGTTAGGCTTGGAAAGGTCTCGCTTGCGTTAATCATGTCACTTCTGACGTAGTTTGAGTATATTTTGTCTCCTATTTGGTAGGAGAGGCAAAGATTGTTATTATTTTCTCAAAAGCCCTTCTCCTTAAAGACCAGAATGCTCTTACCAATGCTTTTGTACTCAATACATGCTTTTTAGCATACCTGTATCTGTTCAATCTTATCTTATTGAACCTTTGAGGGTCACAAGGACTGGTAACTTATTATTGAAAGAAAAACAATGTGATAAGATGTACATGGAATTTCGGTTCAGGTCTATTAGAATTTCGGTTCAGGTCTATAATGTTACTTATGGATCATGTTTGTATGGAGAGTATATATTGAGATTACTTCCTTGTGACAAGAAAATAGTCTCTTTTCCCATTTTTGTTTACTAAGGCGAGAGAAGTCACCCCCCTCATATCTTTCTTCACTCCTCCAGTTGCCTTCTATCACTAAATAGTTGGCTTGCACTTTCCGTTTCATCGTTAACCAAATGTTCATGTCAAGTTGCATACTGGATTGTGATAATTCAATGCCATCCATGCTCTCCTCTTTTGGGTAAATCAAAGCAAAACACACTTTAATCAGAATTCGTCTTTTTTCAAACTGAAACACTTTCTTTTTCACAAGAAATCATACAGCCAGACCGAAAGGCACGCAAACATAAAAGGGTTACAAACTATTAATTCCAGAATATTTGATATCAAAATATAGCAAGATGAAGTCCTTCAACAAAGTCGAATTTGCTATATATCTCATAAGTATTAACAAATAGAAGATAATTTTATTGTATATCATTATTCAAACTCATTTGCAAGATAGCTAATGCAAGTAAGGTAATCTGCATAAGTGATCAAAACAAAATAAAGATGGGTGTCTAAGCCTTATTTTAATACCCATATACAGAATCTGCACCCAGGACTTGGAGAGCATAAGCTTTTTCTCCTGCCCTCTTGACTGTTTTAAGGAAGATATTATATTTCTATGGACCTTCTTGCATACTGTAACTCAAACTGATTTTGTAAAACAGCCTTAAAATGAAAAATTATGTGGTGAACATGAAGTGTTACATAAAAATATGTTTTAGTCCATCCATACAGCTTGAAATCACTGTATGTATCAAATACATGTATTTCCAAATTTGAGATATTTCTTTACTAAAATTATATTTAAACAAGCAAATTCGTTGAATTGATATCCCCCGCCGAATATATTTTCATTGTCAATAAAGTAGCGCGGAAACGAATATAACTCTGTATGTATATGGCTTCAACAGAACGAATATCACTCTGTATGTATATGGCTTCAACAGAACGAATATCACTCTGTATGTATATGGCTAAAACAGTCAGGGGCAGTTACTCTAAATTCGACGGTCGAACCGGGTAACCCCGACGATATGCGCATGTCCTCATTGTAGTAAAGCTGTGTGCCAAGTTTCATTGAAATCCGGTGTATAATTTTCAAGAAATAGCGCGGAATCGAATATCACTGTATGTATATGGCTTAAACAGTCAGGGGCAGTAACTCTAAATTCGGCGGTCGAACCGGGTAACCCCGACGATATGCGTATCCCCTCATTGTAGTAAAGCTGTGTGCCAAGTTTCATTGAAATCCAGTCTATACTTTTCAAGAAATAGCGCGGAAACGAATATCACTCTGTATGTATATGGCTAAAACAGTCAGGGGCAGTAACTCTAAATTCGGCGGTCGAACCGGGTAATCCCGATGATATGCGCATGTCCACTTTGTAGTGAAGCTGTGAGCCAAGTTTCATTGAAATCCGATCTATAGTTTTCAAGAAATAGCGCGGAAACGAATATCACTCTGTATGTATATGGCTTAAACAGTCAGGGGCAGTAACTCTAAATTTGGCGGTCAAACCGGGTAACCCCGACGATATGCGCATGTCCACTTTGTAGTGAAGCTGTGTGCCAAGTTTCATCGAAATCCAGTCTACAGTTTTCAAGAAATAGCGCGGAAACGAATATCACTCTGTATGTATATGGCTTAAACAGTCAGGGGCAGTAACTCTAAATTCGACTGTCGAACCGGGTAACCCCGACGATATGCGCATGTCCGCATTGTAGTAAAGCTGTGTGCCAAGTTTCATTGAAATCCGGTTTATAGTTTTCAAGAAATAGCGCGGAAACGAATATCACTCTGTATGTATATGGCTAAAACAGTCAGGGGCAATAACTCTAAATTCGGCGGTTGAACCGAGTAACCCCGACGATATGCGCATGTCCACTTTGTAGTGAAGCTGTGTGCCAAGTTTCATCGAAATCCGGTCTATAGTTTCCAAGAAATAGCGCGGAAACGAATATCACTGTATGTATATGGCTAAAACAGTCAAGGGCAGTAACTCTAAATTCGGCGGTTGAACCGGGTAACCCAGACGATATGCTCATGTCCACTTTGTAGTGAAGCTGTGTGCCAAGTTTCATCGAAATCCAGTCTACAGTTTTCAAGAAATAGCGCGGAAACGAATATCACACTGTATGTATATGGCTAAAACAGTCAGGGGCAGTAACTCTAAATTCGGCGGTCGAACCGAGTAACCCCGACGATATGCGCATGTCCACTTTGTAGTGAAGCTGTGTGCCAAGTTTCATCGAAATCCAGTCTATAGTTTCCAAGAAATAGCGCGGAAACGAATATCACTGTATGTATATGGCTAAAACACTCAAGGGCAGTAACTCTAAATTCGGCGGTCGAACCGGGTAACCCCGACGATATGCGCATGTCCACTTTGTAGTGAAGCTGTGTGCCAAGTTTCATCGAAATCCAGTCTACAGTTTTCAAGAAATAGCGCGGAAACGAATATCACTCTGTATGTATATGGCTTAAACAATCAGGGGCAGTAACTCTGAATTCAATGGTCGAACCAGCTAACCCCGACGATATGCGCATGTCCTCTTTGTAGTGAAGCTGTGTGCCAAGTTTCATCGAAATCCGGTCTATAGTTTCCAAGAAATAGCGCGGAAACGAATGTCGGACGGACGGACGGACGGACGGACGGACGGACGGACGGACGGAAGGACGGACATGGCAAAAACAATATCCCCCCCCGAAAAATTTTTTCGGCGGGGGATAAAAAATATTAAAAATTATGCATATGCAAATAGGCTAATTTGCATCACTGAAAACCATGATGAATGCCTAAGCTTAATTTTGATATCCAAATTGTAACTCTACACCACCAACTTAATTAGCTAAAGCTTATTTTTCTGTTTTATTCTTAATAGAAATTGCAAAAAAAAATCATTAAAAATACTAATTAAATCTTTAAAATCATACATATGCAAATTAGTTAATTTGCATTACTGCGTTGGAAAATAAAGAGAAATGTCCAGGCTTTATTTTGATACCAAAAGTGTTAAAATATATTCAGAACTATGAGAGCTACATCTGATTTTCCAGCTCCACTTGCGAAAAATGATGTTAATTAAATTGATTATTCTAATTAAATCTCGTTATAATCCATATGCAAATTAGCTAATTTGCATAACTATTCTAAAAAGTAAAGATGGATGTCTAAACATCAATCTAAAACATTAATTGTCAGTCTACATCCAGGACTTGGTGAACAAAAGCTCTTTCTCCTAAAATACCATATAAACCCCTTTTTCAAGATATGTTGCCATGGAAACCGCACCCTAGAATATGATTTAATACACTCTGATTCTGTAAAATGACATTTAAATTAGGGATGGTAACGAGTACCAATTTTACTAATCGAGTACTCGGTCACCCTTCTGATCGAGTATTCGAGTACTCGGATAGAAACGTCGTCTTTTGGTTATAGTATCGGTGTTTTCCAACATGTTCATAAGTGATTTCTATATATCTTCGGTGTAAATATATCTTTAGATGACATTTGATCAGAACTTTATTTGAGAAAAGTGGACAATTGTTAGATATGTGGTGAGAATTACAGAAAGTATCAAAAACTTTCCATTAAACTCATGAAAAAATAAATTAAAAAAATCCGCAAGTTTGTTGTTGTTATTTATCTCCAAAGCGTTCGTAATAATTACATGTACGCATGTTGTGAGATATGCACAAGTCACTATAGACTTAGAGGAAAGCATTGTTAGACTTTCTTGAATTTATTTGCTTGTAATCGGGAATTAGAGCAATATCTAGAATGAAATCTTAACGATAATCCAACAATCGGCTGTTCGAATATTGCATTAAACAATCAACTCTAGGTAAATCTTACTGACGTCCAATTAAAATGCATCGCCCGAAATCAGTGTTGAGAGTGGCGAAGGTGCGAAGATTTATGACATTGTTTGACAGCGAGAACAATAGCAGATGGCATTTGATTGCAAAAATCGAGGGATTAGATAATCGGCAGACGACCAGGTGTTACATACTCTACCCTTTGCACGGTACAATGTTGGAAAAGAGCGATAAATATTTTCAACTACTTGAGTTTGGATACGAATTTTCTTTTTTCTGTTGATATTATTTTTTCTTTCCGATTACTCGATTAGTGATATTGGTAATCGATACTCGGATGTTCGATCGAGTACTCGATTAATCGAGTACTCGTTCCCATCCCTAATTTAAATGCCTAATTCTACTTTGTAAATGAAGTTTTTTTTTATATACAAAGTGAGTAAGTCCTTCTATAAGGCATGAAAGAACTACATATATCAAATATTCATGAATATGCGAATTTTTCGGCAAAATTTCAAAAAATCACTAAAAATCATGCATGCAAAAAATATCTTATTTGACTAATGTATATTAAAGAGGGATGTTTAGGCTTCAATTTGATACCAAAATTGTTACTATAACCAACAAAATAAGTGAGTAATAGCTTATTTTTGTATCATATTTTAAAAAAACGACGAAAATTTCATCAAATTTTTTAATTAAATCTTAAAAATCATGCATATGCAAATTAGTTAATTTGCATATGCACATACTAAATTCAAGAGCAATGTCTAAGCTTCATTTTGATACCAAAAGTACTGATCTACTATATCTGTAAGCAGAGATATTGCTGTTTTTTCAACTACTGTCATTTTCTCAAAAGCGCATAAGGGTTGCCATGGAAACGGCGCTGTTTCATATAGCGGGAATGAGTTTTTTCTTGGGGGCACCTCTGATTTTCAACAAGTAGGACCTAAGGAACAATTTGGCACCAGTGGCAAAAAGTCTAGGGGGGGGGGGGTGCATGGTAGGCCCCATTGGCCCCCCGCCTATATACCCAGCATGGCCATTTTCAATTAGATATTTTTTCTTGTACAAACTTTGTAGTCCTTGCCCTGAAGACACTAAAAACCAAATATGAATCCAATCCAACAGCCAGTTCATGGGAAGAGAATTTTTTAAGATTACCCTATTCATCCCTTTAGTGACCCCTTATTGGGCACTGAGGAGAGATAACTCCATGTTTTGTACAATCTGAAGCAGCTTCTCATGGGGATGCTTCCTGCCAAGTTTGGTTAAAATACGTCCAATGGTTCTCAAGAAGTAGAAAATGTTTAAAGTTAACACATGACGCATGACGAACAAAGCACAACGACTGACGAAACAAGGTCGCAATAGGTCAACATGACCTATTTCAGATGACCTAAAAATGCTAATTATCAGCATTTTCCTGTTTTGTGTAAATGTTTTTCAAAACCTTTAATGTGAAGGGCATCAAAATAAGGTCTTGTTTGGGAAAGGATTAATAAAAGATCTTGTATAATATTTTCAATTTTGTTGTTAAAGGAATACAACAAATAAATAACCAATATATAATAAGATCCAAATCTTACGCAAGCTGTAAGAAAAGAGGGTTCACTTTTTAGAAAATGGTTGATAAATATTTATGAATGGAATAAAATATTAAGAACACACTGATATCATTCTGTTAGTATCAGCTAGGGGTTGAAGTTTATCATAATGAGGGTTGGAATTATAACACATGAACAAAAAGCTACAGAAAAGCAAGTTATCATCTCACTTT
This sequence comes from Fragum sueziense, assembly GCA_963680895.1. Classification (NCBI taxonomy): domain Eukaryota; kingdom Metazoa; phylum Mollusca; class Bivalvia; order Cardiida; family Cardiidae; genus Fragum; species Fragum sueziense. The sequence goes on from OY804592.1 coordinate 64,519,457, forward strand.
AATGAATTCATAATTTGCAAATTGTCTGAAAAATTTAGTTATGCTTGTATTTTTGTTTTCAGCTACCTGTAAAATGTTTGAAGTATTTTGAATGCACTTGACCATTCTTTTCAATTTGGTCCACATGACATGTGCCACAAAATGTGCCAAACAGAAATCTCAAACAAGATATTTCATAAAACTTAATGACATTAATCAAATTCTCTGATTTTCTATCTTGCTTCATTACAGCCAAATACCATCTGTTCACTCGAGTTTTACTCCATTTTCTATGATACAAACTTTCCTTTTTCTGTAGCTTTTTATGACTAAACAAAGAATTACAGAAAGGAAACATAATGAACTAAATCAAGAAACATGGAGCAGCAAGGGGAATACCTTTTTATCTTTCAACCAAAAAAGCGATAGTAATGAGTTCTGACTCTGTCCACCACGACAGGTTCATGTATGAGCATGAGAGGAATGACCTTGAAAGGTCAAGGTCATGAGTTCCATAAGGTTGAAGGTCAAAGGTTTCCTGATGGTAGTAGCAAGGAATTGTGGAGGCATGTAAAGTTGTGGCAGAAGAAACAGCGCCCAAGCAGGCGTTTGTTTAGATTGTCGTCTCGCATGTTGCCTGAGTATTAATTGGTTCGCATGTACGTAAGTAAATGATAGTGTGATGACACATGGTCTGGTAAAGACGTTTAGGCCATTCAGGATGACCACAGTTGTAGATTGTGGAAGATAGTCGTGTTTGTCGGACGGATGCGTTTCCTCATCAGTGAGTGGTCAGTATAGTAATTTGATTGTTTGTTTTCTTTGATAGTCGGCCCTGAATAGAGTTGTGGTAAAATATAAATTCATGTGAACAAAATATTCAGCCCTTTACTTACCATACAGTGATAAGGTTGTAACACTTTTCTTATTCCAGTACTCGAGCTTTGAAATTTTGCAGAAACTGATTTAGCTGACTGTTACTTGCATTTTTTTATTATATCCCAAAACAAGTTTTAGAATTTCTTTGTGTGTTGAAATCTCTTTCGTGAAATTTTCGCGAAGAAAAAACATTGGCCACATGTTGTCAAGAAAAGTTTTACAACCTTATCTCTGAAATCATAATATAGAAAATGGGGCTTTAATGCATTTGACACTGCCAAACGACAAGATCAACCTGAGTGTAAGACAGTGTAGTCTGATCAAGATCTATGCTTCTTTTAACCCTTTCCCAAACGGCAAAATTTTAGGGTGATCCTCTTCAAAAACTACCACAAATGGCAAAATGGAAGTTATTTAAGACAGAATTTGTGTAAAATGTGGCATAGAAAATATTGAGACTAAAGGAGAAACTGCTGATTATCAGCAGTTTCTTCTTTTGTTTCAATGTTTTCCCCAAGCCTATTCTATTAGACGTCAAAACCAGGTCTTGTTTGGGAAAGGGTTAACAGTTACTAAAGACATTGAAGAATGAGAGAACAGCATGGGCCTTGATCTGACTACATATAACAACAGGCTGATCTGAATTTAAGTTAGTCCTAAATGCCACAAATTCATATTCCTCATTTCACCTCAGGTACATTCAGTTCTAGACTTTCATCAGACATTTACACTTTGTCTAAATAATATTCATTTCTTTCATTTTTTTTAACTTAGGTATTGTTAATCTATTTTGAGATAAACCTGAAAAATACAAGGTATTCATGGGAACAAAAGAATAAAAATAATAAAAGTGAAATTTGTTTACACCATAAGCACCCTTCAAAAATATTTCCCTCTTTTCATTCACCTGTAATCATTATATGATTATATACAATAACAAAGTACATCACAGCAATTTCATAATATTCAATAATGTTCATTTATACTGAAAATGATTACCCATTTGGAGTTCCCAACACAATATTTGACTTTTCAACACCAAAAGCAAGGGCAGAGGACAAAATTGACCGTAAATTGAAAGGCAATGGAAGAAATGGGTCAATTTGCAAGTATTGTAATCAGCATTTTTTTCATATCAGCCACATGTTTTCCAAATCACTCTTGATTATCAAGTCAGAAACATTTATTATTTGGAATAGGATATAATAGATAATTGGTATGTAATAGACCCTTAATTTCAATCATATTTACTTATGAATACATACCGCTTTTAAGATTTAATGTAATTTTAAGTTTTAAATAGAAATTAGAGTTGTTAAAAAGCATTAGATTCATGAAAACTGGAGAGAAAAAAAATACACAATTTGTGATTCAAATATATGCAAAACAAGATAAGTTTGTAAAACACAAATGCCCCTGAAATGGTTTTGTTTATGTCTAGACCAGACTTGATATCATTCAGTTTTCCTTTTAACTTCATGCAGACAGGCAACAGTAAAACAATATGCCCCTCTTCTTTCTAAGAAGGGACAAAAAGCTATGCCCTACAAGCAGTGCAAGAGAATTTTCATTATCAACAAGATGTGTTTGTGAAACACCAATGCCACTGAAATGGCCATTCTAAAATGTCAAGTTTTTGTAGAGTAAAGGGTTGATAAGGGTTAACAGATGACCTTGAGGAAGGTCAAACTGCATGGAACAGATAGATATCATTGAAAAGAAATTGCATACCAAATTTTAGTTTTGTATGTCAAATACTTTTGGAGAAAAGCCCAATATTAAGTTTTCAAACAGACAGACGGACGGACGGACAGACAGACAAACGGACACAAGTAAAACAATATGCCTCCAATCTCTCGATACGGGGGCATAAAATTTTAAAATTGTTTTACATGAAGGACAGTGATACTTAGTGTTTCCTGTATTACCATTTTAAGACTTTCCAAAATCAGCAAAAACTTGGACTGTCAATATTTGAAAGCTGCTTCCCATGACAAAATGAATGTTGATTAAGATTTGGGGTTTATGTTTAAAATATAGATCAACACAGCACAAAGGCATTTTGACAAAGGGAGAACATGCTGGTCATTAGCATTTTCTTCTTTATTTTGGTCAAATTTTCCCAAAGTATTATGTTTGAAACATCAAAACCAGGTCTTGTTCAGGAAAGGAAATCGTTTCAAATGGTTAACCCTTTCCCAAACAAGATCTGGTTTTGACGTCCTTTATAGAAAATTCTTGGGAAAACATTGAAACAAAAGAAGAAACTGCAGATAACCAGCAGTTTCTCCTTTTGTCTCAATATTTTCTGTGCCATATTTAACACAAATTATGTCTTAATTAGCATCATTTTTGTCATCTGCAGCAGCTTTCAAATCGGATCACCCTAAAATCTTGTTGTTTGGGAAAGGGTTAAGACCCCGTTTTTTGTGTGTTTTTTTTTCATTTTAGATATTGGAAACCATTCACTACTACCTTCTGAGGTCCTAATTTTAGAATGTTTACAGCATTCAATTGTAACACAAGAAATAATTGATAACCTAATTTTAACAAGGAAGATAAAATGACTCCATTGTCGACCAATACACATTGTTTTGTACCTGTATAAATATTTCTTCCTCATAACTGCCAGATTTACAAATCTCATGTTACTAAACTTAAACATTTTTTTTTGGACATGAATTCCTATTTATTCAGTTAAAATAAAAGCAGCATTCATGATTTAGGATTACAATAGATAGATCTTTCATACTACACTTATATTGGCTTTTTCAATATTATTCTTTGCAATCAATCAAATCAAAAGGGTTTAACACCACATTCAGCGATATTTTAGCTAGCACATCTGACCATGTTTCCATGGCATTTCTTACTTTAGATCCAAGCCTGAATCTGGAAAAAGGGCCACTATTATGGCATAAGGGCAATTATAACATTTGAGACCAACATATGTATCCAGATCAATCCATGTAGAATTGTATATCATTGGTGTAAATGCAAAACCTCGTATGTCGACTTGCGATTTTCAAAGTACAAACTTGTATGCCCAGTTAAGACAATTCTTGCAGGTTTTGAGGTATTTTAACTGATCAGTATTAATGGCACACTATTTGTGAACAATATGCCCAAATATCAAGTAAAACATTTCACGTTGGGAAAAGTTATTACCCTTTTTTCCCTCACCTTTAAAGTTTTCCAAAAACGAGATACAAGGTTTTGCATTTACAACCAGGATATGCAGTCTGATCAAGCCCAGAGTGGTTCTTTTAACTCTTTCCCAAACAAGGCCTTGTGTTGACATCCCTAACAGAAAAGGCTTGAGAAAACAATGAGGCAAAAGAAGAAAATGCTGATAACCAGCATTTTCTCCTTTTGTCTCTATTATTTTCTAGGCTACAATGTACACATATCCAATCTTTTTGAACATAAATTTTGTGGTTTGAAGCAGCTTTCAAATCGAAACAATCCAAGATTCAGTCGTTTGGGAAAGGGTTAAAGAATCATTGCCTGTTGCAACTAGATAGTTGCAACCCTCAGAGAGCAGCATGGATCCTGATCAGACTACACTCAGCAACAAATGGATTCAAATCAAAGGTGAATTTAAATGCCGTAAAGGACCTTTTTCCAAATTCCAGCTAAAAAATTTATATCCAAAGTGCTTTGTCCATCTTATATCTTACTTAACCACTGTTTAAACTTTATAGCCTACCTGGATCTGTAACTTGGTCTACGAAAATCGTCTCTACGCGCCTCCATCTGGAGTCTGCGCCGCTCCTCAAACGGTCGCGCATGCTCAACACGCAATCTCCTTCCGGATATATGTCTGAAAAGAAATACCCCATACCTAACCCTTGTCCTGCTGACTTGCAGGCAGTGTAGGCTAAGATCAGACTGCACCTCTGTGCAGACTGATCTTAGTCTATACTGTCTGCAAAAGCCTTCAACACGCAGTCCCCTTCCATATAAAATATTATGTCTGAAAAACATTACCCCATAATTAATCCTTGTCTTGCTAACTTGTAGGCAGTGTAGGCTAAGATCAGACTGAAGGTCTATGCAGGCTGATCTTAGCCTACACTGCCTGCCAAAACTTGGGTCAGAACAGTAAATTGGTGCGAACAGCATGGGAAGGGTTAGGACATTCCAATACAGCTAAAACGTACACAATTCAAATTTGAAAAGCTGATGTGGAGGATGACAAAATGGATGTTGATATGAAAATATTGAGGCAAAAGAAAAATTCTCCTGGTTATCAGCATTTTTCTCTCTCTTTGCTTCAATGTTTTCACAATCCATTTTTATTATTCTCAGGGACGTCAATACCCACTGTTGTTTGGGAAAACCTACCCTGAAAACCTGCATTTTCCTTTTTCATTGTAATCAATATCTTTTCAACTTGAACCAGTCTTGATTTTTGTTGTTTTGACTTGGAATCTTGAAAATAGCTATATAAACCTTCACTTTTTCCTTTCACTTAAACCTTTCTCTGACAAAGGCAGTGTAATGGTCATAACCCCCCTACAATGGAGAATCTAGAGGAGGACCCCCTGGCATTGGCCGAAAATCAAATCTTGACCATATAACGTTTGTATGATGTTACATAATTTAAAGCCATCATTTGGGCTTGGACCCTCCTGGAAAAAAATCCTGGATCCGTCCTTGCCCTATTATATATAGCTATATAGTGAGTATGATAAAGAGTTGCACTATATAGTTATTTCGTCGTTGTTTCTGTAGCAGCCATTCAGGCCACATAAAGATTTATCTTCGTTCAAAACATGCAATTTGCATAATATGATACCCTGATTTCAATATTATAGAAACAACTAGCCATTTCAAGAAGAGTTATAAATCAAATAAGAGACAAACAGTACAGACATTCTAACTTTAATAATTCATATCTAAACCCTATGTTGTGGGTACTAATTGGAATTGTAGATTTCTTAATTCCAATGCAGAATTATAGCTTGATTTTCTATTTTGGTATTTTCAATTTATCAACCCATTGAAACGTGTTGCAGATGACAATTTCGAAATGATAAGATTTTGAAAATGTTTTTATTTTGGGTAAAAAAATATTGTGGATATTGAAGAAATTGCTTGTCACAAGCAATTTCTTCATTATCTTTCATATTTTCCAAAGCCTTTCATTTGTGAATTGTCAAAATGTGTCAATGCATGGTAAAGAGTTAACTTCTATACACCTACAGTAGCTTTGCACTAGTACTACAAATTTACAAAATTTATTGAGGCATCTTTTCGCATGGCAGATCACACATTATCGTGAAAAAGACATGCAAATATTATTTCCCATTTATTCTTTATGTCGTTGTAGCAGCTTGCGGCTTTGCCTATTCAAAATACCAGGAAAATCAATAGCTTTCCTTTCGACTTTATCAATAAGTAAACAGCCTTTCATAAAAGATTCATGATCCATTCGCAGGTCAATTGACAGCAGAATATATTCCAACACTATTTTTAAAAGAATTTAATTCTATAAATGCACTTGCTAAAGTTTAGCACTAAACCATTATTAACCAGCATTTTCTTCATTTTATCATTTGATATTTTGTTAATGAGTTTGCCACAAATTTTAATTAAGATTTTTTTCTTATCTAGGCACTAGAAAGAGTCCTTTTCTTTTGTTGTGTGAAAGAAAACATTGAGAGAAAAGGTGAAAATGCTGGTTTTCAGAGTTCTCGAGGATGGGCAAAAAGGTATTATTTGGGGGGTCTGTCTGATGTTTCTTTGCTTTATTTCTCAGTAGTTTTCCAAACCAGTCTAATTTGCAGAATATCTACTTGATCTTGGTAGAGCAGAGCTAAAGATAAGAGGTTGACCTATTTATACCAAACAACAATATCTTAAGATTGTCAAAACTGAAAGAAGTGCAGGCGACATTTTCGTTGTGACAAAATTTTGAAATTTTATGACTTTTAGGGTAAATAACATTGTGGGAAATGAAGAAATTGCTTGTCACAAGCAATTTCATCATTTCCTACAATGTTTTCGTAAGCTGTTTCCTGCAGGGCCGTCAAAAAATGTCTATGTGTGGGTATGGGTTTAAAGAGGATGTAAACACTTCAAAAAGCAAAATATAATTCATTGTTAAACAAACCTGGTGCTGTTGATAATCGTTCAGACGTTTCAAATGAGGACCTCCCAGAGCTTTTCTTCCTTCTATATAACAGAGGCCGAAATTTGGTGGCTTCCCAATTGGAAAATGGCTCATTTTTTCCCAATTTCAATGTTAGAATTTCCCAATTTTCAAAACTAAAATTCCCAAAATTTGAAAATAAATAATGTTCAATTAACTACTGGGAATTCTAGTCACAAAGAAGCAGTGTATGTTGTTCTATAATTCAGTTATTCTGGTTATAAAGTCACATTAACCCATTACCACACAGTGACTCCTTTTGACTCCACTAGAGCAAAGAGCTTGCGAAAACATCATGGAAAATGAAGAAATTGCTTGTGACAAGCAATTTCTTCGTTTCCCACTATGATTTCTACCCCAAAAGACCATCAAATTTTGAATTTCATGCACTTGAAATTGTCGTCGGTACCATCTTTGAATTTGGACCACCCTAAAATTTGTCGTTTGGGAAAGGGTTAAGTGTTGTTTAAGAAAATTTATTTTCATTTGAACATCTATTCTCCTTTGTCTTCTTTTTCCTAATTTGACCAAATTCATGCTAAAATTTCCCAAAATGACTGACCAGGGCCCCTTCCCGGGCCCCTTCCCAATTTCAGGAAGAAAATCCCTGCCTCCAACATAGGGTTTGGATTTGAAACAACAATTTTAGAGTCTTGACCCTCTTTTATCTGTTGCTATATCTGGTAGAAAACAAATTCCCTTGTTTGGCCAAGTTGTCAACATTCAAATGGAAATATGTAATGTTATACATGTACTAACATGATATAGTCAAAATTTGATTTCTGGCTAATCGCAGGGGGGGGGGGGGGGGGGGGGGTCTGAATTCCCCTCATTGAGACAATCCCAATGAGTACCCACAACATAGGGTTTGGATATAGATAACATATTTAGAATGCCATTACTGCACTGTAACGCCTTTTGACTCTCTTACACAAACAGGCTGGGGAAAACATTGTGATAATCAATTTCTTCATTTTCCAAAATGTTTTCTAAACAAAATGGAAAGATTTTCCAAATTTCATCAACTTGGAATTGTCGTCTGCAACACTTTTCAAATTAGAAAAATTTTGTCGTCTGGTAATGGATTACCGTAATTATTCTAATAAACGCCAATCTCCTATTCTAAATTGAAATAATGTAAGTTATAAACAAAGATCATTTCCAAAAGCAATTATGAAAAAAAAAAGAGGATGCCCTTCCCTCAATCTGTTTACAATGAAAAAATTTCATCGCAAAATTGTATTCTATTTTGCAGTCCTTATTACAAAACTTTGACAATTTTGACTTGTTGAACTTTAAGTCGATGAACTGACTCTTGATTTGCAAATTTTGACTAACAAAATTAGAATATTTCTAATCAAAGCCCACCCGTTACTTTTCCATCGACCATGTTTCTAATTAACCCTTCCCCAAACGACAAAATTTTGGGGTGATCCTCTTCAAAAACTGCCTAAAATGACAAAATGGATATTATTAAAGATAGGATTTGTGTAAAATATGGCATAGAAAATATTGAGACAAAAGGAGAAACTGCTGGTTATCAGCAGTTTCTTCTTTGTTTCAATGTTTTTCGAAGCCTTTTCTATTAGGGATGTCAAAACCAGGTATTGTTTGGGTAAGGGCAGTCATGGCGAAGACCGTCGGACCGGCAGACATATCTGATGAAAATTTTCTCGGTCTGATGATTTTTGGCTACTGTCAGTCCAACTGTCTTACACAAATTTTGATTTGTTAGATAGGGAATTATAGTTCGGTCTGACAAAAGTTTATACGGTCTGACAGATTATTCAGTACGGTCAGACCGAATGTCTGACAAAGATTGCTGCTTCTTCGCCATGTCTGTAAGGGGTAATGCCCTGGTGTTTAATAGAATAACTTGGGTATCTGTTGCTGTGACTTACCTGCCATTAAAATGTCTCACTGCTCCCTCTGCATCTTCTGGGTACTTGAACACTAGGAAAGCAAAACCTGGTGGATTTCTGCAAAAAAAAGTCAAACATAAATTCTTTATAAATCTTGTAATGAACATCCTCAAATATTGTTATAATATGCTTTGACATACTCTCTTAACTTCTTAAGAACAGAACACATTCTCTCTTCATTCCATTATGATAGAATGATGCTCTGTTCCCGCGGGGTCATTTCACGTCTAATCTCGGGGCCTTGGCGGGATTTCGGTATCCAATCGTTGGCTTTACACATCAAAATAATAGAAAAATCTGATACAAACTTTCATTGGCTGACGCTTCAAACTACCAGCTTCAGCCAAAAATAGAAGCGACGTAATGTGTACGTAATCAAACAAGATAAAACTGAATGATTTTGATTCGATAATTCAAATGTTACCAGCTTCAGCCAAAAATAGAAACGACGTAATGTATACGTAATGATCATGCAAGATAAAACTGAATGATTTTGTTTCGATAATTCAAATGATGTGCTATAATTAGATTATGACAACCAAATAGGCTGTTGGTGTATCAAAAACGGCAGAGGTCATATTTGATGGTTAATCAATAGACCTCGGCTTTGGAGAGTAGCTTTTACAGAGTGTCAACTGATTCTTAAATCTGAGGTACCTACCAACTACAAACTGCCATTTTACAAGTTATGCAGGGCAGGGTCCAACATTGACTATTTTGGTTACCAGACAGTCGGGCCTGTTGCTGCCAGATGCTGATAGCCCTGACCAAATATGCACTTGTCCTGACCAAATATTTGCATTATAAGGAAAAGGTGTAAACAACAATAATCCTTTCATAAGCTGAAAGACCAGTTTTGAATCACAAAAATATGAAAATTTGAAGGGGTCCGTGTTCTTGTTGTGTCACATATTCTGTGTTTTCATTATGTTATAGTGACTGAGATTTGAAATGAGGCTGACCAGTTGGTCTTGCATCTTGGGGATCTAACTAGCCCTGACCTAGCAGTAGGCAGTTAATGTCTGTCGGGCACAGGTTAATGTTGAACCCTGCAGGGTTTCAAAATTATTTCTTAAAGACTTTTATATATCCAAACCGAATCTTGTACCCCCAGCTTTTGCAAGAAGCCTTATAGAAGGGGTACAAGCATGTTGTAGTGTAAAAGTATTGTTTTATTCCCACATTTGAAAGTCGGTGGAAACCAATCATAATAATAATTGAAGCTAACGTAAATAACTTGTCCCATTTGAAATCGTCATAACTGTGGACTCCTTCGAAAATTTGCAGCATGTCGCATCTCTCCCGCCTGTATTCTAGGGTTGAAGTGACGCAGTCTCTCTTCATATGCAAGTTGTTTCAACTCTAGTACAAGATGTGTAATTGTGCGCTGAACATCTTCTAACCTTTTTATGTCTTTATTCAGATAAGGTGACCAAACACTTGATCCATACTCTTAGAACTGGTCTGACAATTGATTTGTACAGTATCAGAAGCATGAGTTTATCCAGATATATTCAAACGATCTATGAATTATGCCAGGATTTCTTTGTGCCCTATCAGGGTTCCCAAAAAAACCAAATGTTTTTTTTTTTCACTCCCAAATTGAATCTTGTACCCCCAATATTTGCAAGCTCCCTTGGTTGTTTCATATAGAGGCCAGAGGGTGCAAGTATGCTGGACTGTTTTCACCCCCAAAATTTAAAGGCAAAATAACACTTAACATCTTGCAAATTTTCCGAGAACTTCATACAAAAAAATAAATATATATTATTAAAATATGGTCTTTAAATTGCATATATGGCAAATCTTAGCTTTCTACCTTGTGTATTGGCTTAGATGTCAACGGATTTAAAACCCCATGATTTGTTGTCCCGGGGATAATATTTACAATAATGGAACATATGGGGTTTTAAATCTGTCGACATCCTAGCCAATACACAAGATAGAAAGCTAAGATTTGGCATAGATGCAATTTAAAGGCCATATTTTCATAATACATATTTATTTTGTACGAAGTTTTCGGAAAATTTGCATGATTTTAAGTGCCATTCCCCCTTTAAAAGTCAGTGGGAACCCTGCTTATTCACAGTACCTGTAATATTCAAATCAAAACTTAAGTTTGCGTCGAAGATTATCCCAATATTCTTTTCACAACCAACATTTTCTATAGCTGTATACGATCCAATTGTGTCCTTCATAGAGTATCTGACCTGTTCTTTATTCCGTCCAATGTGGAGTGCTTTACATTTCGATCAGAGTTCTGCCAAGCTTTTGATCCTATGGGGCTACTTTTCCCAAACATGCAGCCATCAATGGTATGACCAGGAAGATAATTTATTTGGAGCAATTAAAGATCAATCATGTTTTGTGTTTAAATTAATACACGGAGACCATTTCATTAAGTTCTTTCTGAAATCCTATCACCACCACGAAAAGTCTGCAAGCCATTTCAATGCATTTGTTTTGGAATTCTTTCTCGCAAGATTTTGATTGCTCACTCGCCGATTCTTCCGAAGTTTTGGAAGGTCCCAATTGATTAGTATTATCCCAATACGCTATCGATTTGCTCATAATTGGGAAACCCAATTTACAGTAACATCTAGACCAATGAGAATCGCTGTTAGGATCGAGAGAGAAAACTTGGAAGCCCCCGGATGAGAATAAAATGCAACTCCTCCGGCAATTCGTCCAAATAATATTTAGTACCAGCGACGTACGGTTCGTATTTTAACGCGCCGGCCGGCCTCTTCAACATGTTTTTATGGGACCGTCTGTAATTTTTTCGCCCTGATCCCGCAATGGCGCTTCTTTGGCAGAACTCTGTTCGATGCATTAATGAAGTTTCCACTTCTCGCTCCAGTACTGAGTTATATAAACTATCGAGATCATCATGTAGACTGTCACTGTCCCGTTCAGTCTTTACTGCCAAGTACACTTTACTGTCGTCCGCAAAAACATCACAATATTTGTTGTCACAGTTGGTAAGTCATTGATGAAACATAAGAACATCAACAATAATAACGGCCCAAGAACACTACCCTGGGGTACTCCACTTAGAACATCAGCCCATGATGATGTTTCTGATCCAATACATACTTTCTGTTTCATAACAGTAAGAAAACTTTTAATCCATTTCCAAACATTTGGGAAATTCCTTTAACACCTAGATGGTGCAGCTTGTGTAGTAAACATAGCGGCTTGGCTCAGATCAGGGTAGGACAACATGTTGCACATACACCAAAAAATGAAGTTGCATAAAATCTCCTAAATTTTATTGAAACAAGTAAGGGAAACACCTGAGCATTTCCATTTCAAATTTCAGCAAGATCGCATCACACATCAAAAAGTTATCACTGTGCCTTTACCACTGGTATTGCAGTCTACGGACTGTACACTTAGTGCAATAACAAGATGAAAAAATATTCATCTTTATCAATTTGAACTTATTAACAGCTTTCAAACAATAGAACAACACATGTCAAATATAAAATGAAACGGTTCCTTCTGAAAATATTGCTCTTTCTAAAATTTTCAGACGATTAATCTTTTCACTATGCTTTCAAAATATTTGTTACAACATGTTAGATACATTTATTGGTGGAATGACACCGACAAGAAGACAACAAGAACCTAAGTTATCCCACAAGTGTCCATAGAGAAGGAAAAATTTGGTTAATTTCTAATATGGAATCTTGTGTTTATTAAATAAGCTCAACAAAGTATGTTCTCAAAAGTCTACGGACTGTACAAACATAGTACAGGAATCAGTTATCATACAATAATGATTTTTATAGGTTAAGTAGATTTTAATTCTGCTTTTTACTTTTGTCAGAGTTGAAATTTTCAAAAAAAATATGCTTCTGCACCCTTTTTCCAAATGGTCATTGCTCTGTCTTGGTATGTTTTACAAATTGTTTAGTCTACATATGGTAAGATGAAAACATCAAATTAGATGATGTGTTGCAGAATAAGGACAAATAGATAACTTAAAATGGCTAAACAACACACATTCTAATTTACATTTTTGCATAAATGGTTTACAGATTTTTATACAGGCTACAATACACATTTGTTTGGTATACGAACTGTACAGTAATGTGTGCTAGTCTTTGTTGCATCCTAGTTAGATGCATCCTACAAGAAGTAAATCTTAAAGGATAAAACAGTTTTAAAAATGTTCTAAATAATCATTTGTTTTCATTATATACTGTAGATTCTTGCAAATTCACTTGCAGGGTTCTCCACAGATTAATTTTAGGCTGTAGTTAAATATAATTATCTGTAAAGAGAAATTGCTCATTTTGAACAATTTCTTACTTTCTCCCATAATGTATTTATACACAAGTCTTACATTTACAGTTATATACACATTATTAAGTATCATTTGTTGACAGGAATGCCTCTATTCAGTGACCTATTTGAAGAAATTGAGCTGTGGGTACTTTTGAAGCTGTAGGTACCAATACATGGGTTCACATGAAGGTGTAGTGGGGCCCTTACAGCTTATTTGGCTAGTGAGAAAACAGCATTCCATTTGCATTCCATGATTCCTAATAAAAAACAAGAGTGCCATCGTCACAATATACGCCGCCACTTATAAAACTTGAGACAAAAAAATGACATTGACAAGGATTTATAAATATTCACTGAAAAACCTTTAAAAAATTGTGTTCACAAAAAGGTTTTTATAAATATCCAGTGAAAAACCTGGAAGGAATTGCATTCACGAGGCTGAAATATCATTAAGCCCCAGAGACTAAGATTGAAGGGGGCATAATTCTGGCAAAAATCAATGAACCATGAAATCCTTCCTTCATGCACATCTACCAATTGAGGTGATAACATCCACCAAGTTTCATTAAGATCCAGCCAGAAACTTAGGAGGAGTTGTGTTGACAAGGCTGCAATTTCAATAAGCCCAAGAGACTAAGTTTTTAAGGGGCATAACTCAGGCAAAAATCGACGAACCATAAAATCCTTCCTTCATGCACATCTACCAATTGAGGTGATAACATTGACCAAGTTTCATTAAGATCCAGTCAGAAACTTAGGAGGAGTTATGTTGACAAGCCTGCAATTTCAATATACCCCAGAGACTAAGTTTTTAAGGGGCGTAACTCAGGCAAAAATCGACGAACCAAAAAATCCTTCCTTCATGCACATCTACCAATTGAGGTGATAACATTGACCAAGTTTCAAGAAGATCCAGCCAGAAACTTAGGAGGAGTTGCGTTGACAAGCCTGCAATTTCAATAAGCCCCAGAGACTAAGTTTTTAAGGGGCGTAACTCAGGCAAAAATCGACGAACCATAAAATCCTTCCTTCATGCACATCTACCAATTGAGGTGATAACATTGACCAAGTTTCAAGAAGATCCAGCCAGAAACTTAGGAGGAGTTGTGTTGACAAGGCTGCAATTTCAATAAGCCCCAGAGACTAAGTTTTTAAGGGGCATAACTCAGGCAAAAATCAACGAACCATAAAATCCTTCCTTCATGCACATCTACCAATTGAGGTGATAACATTGACCAAGTTTCAAGAAGATCCAGCCAGAAACTTAGGAGGAGTTGCGTTGACAAGAAAAGTGGACGTACGTACGGACGGACGGACGGATGGACGGACGGACGGACAGACGGAGAAGATGACGCCAATATACGTCCGCCTCCGGCGGCGTATAATGAAACTAAGTAATCTTTTTTTACTCTTTTTACCACCAAGTTTCAAGTAAATAGCATAACACTCTGTTCAACTCCTTAAATCTAAAGCTTGAGAAAGTCTGTTAATTCTTAATGATTCAAACCTATTTTAAACATGATTAAGTTTAATTTCTTGGCTATTCAGACTATTAAACAAAATAAGCACTTTTTTCTTCACAGAAAGTAGTAATTTGAGATGAAAGATGACTCCAGTCTGTCAGCTCCTTTACAAATACTTGATACTAACTGAATATACGTTTAATTTGATGTTTACATGCATCTGTCATGCAGTCTTTGTTCATGGTTACACTTTTATTATTGTAACAAGAGGACCCTGATGGCCCTAAATCGCTCACCTGAGTAATGTTTTTAATAATGCAAAATAACTTTGCATATGTTACGCATTGTGGTCATAGAGAAGAATTTGGCCATGTAGTTTAGGAAGAGATGTTGTTTACAAAAATTGATGAGCTTTATTTCCCATTTTCTGATGCCACAGCAACCAGAGTTTTTCATGGATTTTAATTCTTTTAGTAATTTTTATAAGGGACCACCCAAGGAACATTTCTGACAAGTTTGGTTGATTTTAACCCAAAAGTTAAGGAGGAGATGTCGTTTAAAGAAGTTAAGTTTTTGTGAAATTTTCCATTTTCCGATGCCACGGCAACCAGAGTTTTTCATGGATTTCAATTATTTTAGCAATTTTTATAAGGGACCACCCAAGGAACATTTCTGCCAAGTTTGGTTGATTTTAACCCAGAGGTTAAGGAGGAGATGTTTTTAAAGACATTGTTAAATTTTTGTGAAATTTCCCATTTTCCGATGCCACAGCAACCAGAGTTTTTCATGGATTTCAATTCTTTCAGCAATTTTTATAAGGGACCACCCAAGGAACATTTCTGCCAAGTTTGGTTGATTTTAACCCAGAAGTTAAGGAGAAGATGTCGTTAAAAGAAATAGTTGAATTTTTGTGAAATTTCCCATTTTCCGATGCCATGCACGGCAACCAGAGTTTTTCATAGATTTCAATTGTTTTAGCAATTTTAATAAGGGACTACCCAAGGAACATTTCTGCCAAGTTTGGTTGATTTTAAGCCAGAAGTTAAGGAGAAGATGTCGTTTAAAGAAATAGTTGAATTTTTGTGAAATTTCCCATTTTCCAATGCCACGGCAACCAGAGTTTTTCATAGATTTCAATTGTTTTAGCAATTTTAATAAGGGACTACCCAAGGAACATTTCTGCCAAGTTTGGTTGATTTTAAGCCAGAAGTTAAGGAGGAGATGTCGTTTAAAGAAATTATTAAGCTTTTGTGAAATTTCCCATTTTCCGATGCCACGGCAACCAGAGTTTTTCATGGATTTCAGTTCTTTTAGCAATTTTTATAAGGAACCACCCAAGGAACATTTCTGCCAAGTTTGGTTGATTTTGATCTAGTAGTTTAGGAGGAGATGTCGTTTGAAGAAATTGTTGAGCTTTTGTGAAATTTCCCATTTTCCGATGCCACGGCAACCAGAGTTTTTCATGGATTTCAATTCTTTTAGCAATTTTCATAAGGGACCACCCAAGGAACATTTCTGCCAAGTTTGGTTGATTTTAACCCAGAAGTTAAGAAGAAGATGTCGTTTAAAGAAATAGTTGAAATTTTGTGAAATTTCCCATTTTCCGATGCCACGGCAACCAGAGTTTTTCATAGATTTCAATTGTTTTAGCAATTTTAATAATGGACTACCCAAGGAACATTTCTGCCAAGTTTGGTTAATTTTGACCCAGAAGTTAAGGAGGAGATGTCGTTTAAAGAAATCATTGAGCTTTTGTGAAATTTCCCATTTTCCAATGCCACGGCAACCAGAGTTTTTCACGGATTTCAATTCTTTTAGCAATTTTTATAAGGGACTACCCAAGGAACATTCTCTGCCAAGTTTGGTTGATTTTGACCCAGAAGTTAAGGAGGAGATGTCGTTTAAAGAAATAATTGAAATTTTGTGAAATTTCCCATTTTCCGATGCCACGGCAACCAGAGTTTTTCATGGATTTCAATTCTTTTAGCAATTTTTATAAGGGACCACCCAAGGAACATTTCTGCCAAGTTTGGTTGATTTTGATCCAGTAGTTTAGGAGATGTCGTTTAAAGAAATTGTTGAGCTTTTGTGAAATTTCCCATTTTCCGATGCCACGGCAACCAGAGTTTTTCATGAATTTCAATTCTTTTAGCAATTTTCATAAGGGACCACCCAAGGAACATTTCTGCCAAGTTTGGTTGATTTTGACCCAGAAGTTAAGGAGGAGATGTTGTTTAAAGAAATTTTTGAGCTTTCGTGAAATTTTCCATTTTCCGATGCCACGGCAACCAGAGTTTTTCATGGATTTCAATTCCTTTAGCAATTTTTATAAGGGACCACCCAAGGAACATTTCTGCCAAGTTTGGTTGATTTTGACCCAGTAGTTTAGGAGGAGATGTCGTTTAAAGAAATTGTTGACGCCGTGACGGACAGACGGACAGACGGACGCCGGACATTGATAGATCACAATACCTCACCTTGAGCACTTCGTGCTCAGGTGAGCTAAAAAGTGCATTCAACTCGTCTTTGTGCAATCTAATTCTATCTTGGATTCTATCATTTTGAATAGATCTTGATATGTGAGTTTAAAGGAGGAATAAACATTTGCATTTGTAACAGACATAAAAGGCATTTAACAAATCTTACTCCTAGGTGAGGTCACAATAATCCATCAAAGGATGATCAGTCATGTTAATCTTTAGCGAGCCAGGACTTCATGTCCAGGGAGCTATAGTCCATGAGCCAGGACCCGAATTTTGGCCGATTATTACCACTCGGAGGGAGTAAATCTTTTTGCACTTTTTGATTAGTCTGATATCTATACTTTATGTTTCAGTATGATAGCAATGCCAGAATGGTAGCTTATGCCTCGAAAAACTCTTGTTTTCAGAGGTACCCTTTACTTACATATTTTTCTTATGATTTCTGACGAAATAAAATATGCATAGGTTCAGCCCCCGAACATTACTCTTTTTGCAAAATTCCTGGTTTATAATTGGGATAAAGGATAGGGCAGCACATTGAGAAGGTTTACAGTGGTCTAAACTGTCATTTATTGCATTCTTTTAGTGTACGCAGGGAACCTCGTACTTGGTCTCGAATTCTAAGGGAAAATGGGCAAATAATAGTGCTTTTTGGACAAATAAATCAATTTTTAAACCTGTTTGCACTAGTGTTGTACCGATAGTCTCCAGCTATCGAAAGCTATCGGATTGAGCCAAAAATCGGCTACAATCGATTGCAATTTTTCACTATCGATACTATTGCTATCTAGAGTTAGGCTGTTCTTTTGCAGGTATTTTTTGGACATTTGAATCCAAATTAAAATTCCAAATTCAAAAGTAGATATCTATTTCCAGACCATTTTCTTATTCCCTCCCATTCTCATACCATGGCTTTTAAGAAAGGAAAGTAGACATAGAAGTTAATCCTAGAAATGTAAATCTAGGCAAAATATATGAGAGTATGACTTGATTGGGAGTCTACCATTTGCTTAATCAGTAAAATTAATCTGACATTAGCAATGACTTTTGATGGTTAGATTCCAGCATTTGAGCTGATTAAACAATATTCTTTACTAAAATATACCTCTATGTATCTCTGATATATATGTATGATCATATATCTTGTGATATGTTATTTGTAATTCACTAGGTTAAATTGTTGTTGTTGTTTAAAAAAACGATTGTAGAATCGATAATCAATCGGTATGACTCTCCGATTATCGATAGTGATTTTGCTGTCCGATATACAACACTATGCAAACTCTCTTATTTGTCTAATATCTAAGGACAGTGTTTTGCTATGATATCAATGTCAGTATGGTAGCTTATGCCCCAAGAAAACACTTGTTTTAAAGGGTACCCTTTACTCACAAAATTTTCTTCTGTCCTCTGGTGAAACATAACATGCATTGGTTTAGCCCTGAATATTACTACTTTTGCAAAGCTCTTGATTACTAATCGTGACAAAGGAAGGGGCAATGCAATGAGAAGTTTAGCAGTAGTCTAAAATGACATTTGTTTAATGCATTTAGTGTACGCAGAGAATTAGTTACTTGGGACTCGAATTCCCAGGGAAAGGGCAAAAAATAGTGCACATTGAACAAATTAAGCCAGTTTTGTATCTTTTTGCAATTTCTGAATTGTCTGTTATCTTAGGACATTGTTTCCTCGTTATATCAAAGTCAGTATGGTATCTAATACCCCACTTATATGTAGAGATACACTTTACTCACACGTTTTTCCTTTGATCTCTAATGAAACAAAACAAGCTTATGATCCACCCTTTATATTAAATCTCTCGCAAAATTCTTGATTTTTAATGAACATAAGGACTTGAGAAGCATATTGAGAAGTTTTACATTTGTCTTAAATGTTATTTGTTGTGTGATTCTAGTGTACACAGAGAACTATTACTTACACTCGAATTTTCAGAAAAAGAAACAACAAAGATTATTGCCTTTTTGACAAATAAAGCAAGATTTGTTATCCAAATGAATTTTAAATTAGCACAGTTATCAGATTATATCATATGAGCATGATTTTCGTGTCTAGCTATTTTTGGTAACGTCATAAACCATTTGGTATCCAACAAATAATGCTTTTATACGTTTTGTTGTATAAACATTGGTTAGCGCTAACTAAAAGGTTAAATATCTTTTTTGGTTAAAATTAACTGTGTTGTCAAAACAGGTATTTAAACACTAGTTAGCGCTAACCGAAGTTTATACAACAGGGCCAAAGTGGTTTGTGATGTAACCAAAAATGGCTGGATACGAAAATAATAATGACTTTATTGACATAATCACTGCAGATCAGTAATTAAAAAAAAACATAACACCATAATTAAAAGTAAATTCTTCATCTAATGTTAGGTTACTTCAAATCATGAAAGCATGCACAGTACAAGTAACTATACCAACTACTGTTTCATGCTAAATACTAGTACGTAGAAACACATGTATTATTTTAAAGAGTACACAGAAAAGCTAATTCCTCATGAAATTGAATAAGAAAAAGGGAGGGAGAAATAATTTAATTGTGAAACTAAATTAGTAGGAGAGAATGGCATTGTGAGATTTTTTTAATGAAATCTTTCTGACAGATACCCTGTGCCAAAACAAATTTTTATCCATATAGATTAGGTGTTTAACGTAACTCGGTGGGTCATCTATTAGTGTATCAAACAAAGAGTCAATACGGCTATATCGTGTACATGATTTTTAAGAGTGTGATGTTTCTATAAAATATATTTCAATGGAAAAACATAACCTATGCAAACAATGAGTTTCCCTAAAAAGCCCCCCCCCCCCCCTATTTTGTCTTAAAACTCAATATTTGCAGTGGAAGGATAGACAAAGTGCTCTCATGGTATATTTGTACAATGCATACAAAAACTATATTATAACACATTATGAAAAAATACCTTAGTTAATGTGATTACAAGCAGTTCACTTGCTTTTCCCGTTTTATCTATTTGGGAAGAAAAAAAAAACGTTCTACCTGAATCTTGAAATGAAGGTGCGAGTGATTACACCAATTGTTTCGCAAGGTATCCTTTGAACTATACAGCACATGCAATGTATGGAAAATTGGAAATTGTGTTTGTCATTTTGTCAGGTATTAACATGCTAAGTATATATAACTATTGGGACTTTGTAATTCTGATGTTAACACAGATAAACATATTGGCTATGTGTTATTTAATTCAATTTCATATTCGTGTGTACATATGGTCTAATTATACACTATACCTGGCTTCAACATACGAAATGGTTTGAGAAAAAGGAAACAACACAAACAACACAAACAACACGGCTACAGTAGTGCCAAGCATCTTTGCCGAAAGATAAAATTTAATGTTACAAAATAGCTTTTTGAAGCCGAACTGTCCCGACACTGATCAATGATAAAGAAATAAAACCTTGTAACAGTTACGTACATAATTAAATGAAGCCGGTTTCTATTTGACTTAATATACTAATCCATCAATGTATGCCATTATATAGTTAAATGGAATTACTAAAGAATAAAAACAAAAAATGACGTTAAAATAAATGATAAAGCTAAACTTAGAATATGATAAACCAATTAAACAGATGCTAGAAAACAAAATGATATTTACAATACAACATAACAATGTCAAATTGCATCATGCAGAGTTAAAACGGACAGTAAAGAAAGCAAGAGTCGCTACATGGGTTTCTCTACAGTGTATATCTACTGCAGAAATAAATTGATATGAAGTGAAAGAAATACAAAGAAAGCAATGCCGATTTTTGCATTCGAAGCAAACTATTGAAATGCAGTATCATGACATTTGGCAGCAATTACAACATTTGATTTTACTATCACATATGATCAACCCTTCCAAAAAGACTTAAGGCTACCCATGCATTAATTAATATAATAAGACAATATTAAGTCACCTATGTAAAGCGTTGGAACGATTGGTATTCTTGACAAAACATTCATGTTGTTGATCATTTAGACGAGTACAATCAAAGACATGTTGATATAACGAGGAGCGGATATGTTGTTTGAAATACATGGCAATGAAATACTTTTGTCATTCTTCAGCACTTGATAGTTATTGCTATCAGGAATGTTAAGTGCTTGCGAGAATTCTGCTATCCCGCCATTCATTTCTTTGTAAAGTTTCTTACTTGTAGAATGATAAAATCAGATTACTAGTGGTCCTAGTTTCATTTATGATAGCATATAATCATTCATCCATAGTTCTAAGCGTTCAAAGTATACAATCAGTAAATCTGTCTATAATGCCGTTTACCAAAGCTATACAGATATTTACTAGAAATAGCACACCACTCTGAATAAGTTAAATTGTTTGAAAAAGAATAGCAGATTGAGACAGATTGTACCTAGGAAAGACCTTTTCAAGCATTCAAAAAGTTGTTTTTAATATTATATGTGGTTATATTCACTGTATAAATAAACTTTTATTTGGAGTTGGAACCAAATCAGAATTGTTTCCCCACGATTTTCAGAGTTGATGTAAGTATATGCACAAGTCCGAACACTCACGTGATTTTGTCAACGTTATCAAATGGCCAAGAAACATAAAACGCTGTCGAGTTTTTTCATTTCATTTTCTTGTTATCGTGCAAAAATTACTTTTTTTTGCAAATTGAAATGCTTTTTGAATAAAAAAAAATAGATTATGTTGAAGTTTATTTCAGTACTACTTTAAATAATTCATCTCAATTTAGAATTTATATACATGCCTTTAAGTTAACTCACTCGTATTGGAATATGTAGTTATACATGAAACTGGGGGACAACGAAATGACTTTTATTCTTTCTCTGTCCCCGTCCCCTAATGGAAATCACACAATTAGCGATAACAAAATCACGAGGGCAACTCTACAAATAATTCTTAAGGAGATTTTTCAATAATACGTACGTAGATATGACAAATCTACTCGTAGATATACATGTATGCTTTATCATGCAGAAGGCTCATTGCCTGAGCAGTCCTACCGTTAGTATAAAACTATTTTGCAATTTCTTTGCTGTGAATATTTTTGAGGTGATGGTAATAATGAATATTAATATGAAACAAGGGGTAGATTGGAGCGATATTTGATGTCTAAGATTTCAGACTGCAGACAGTTTAAAGGCTGTGTTGATGAAGAGATTTATTTTATCTGTGCTATTTTTTAAAATCCGTGCCAAATCAATATAATAGACAAAAGGATAACATGGTATATCTGTTCAAGTCAAACACGTACTATACATACTAAAGGGCTTGTCAGTGATAGTAAATGCATTAAATTCATTAACAGGTACCTCAGAAACCAACAACTATTTTGAAACAAACTACAATAGATACCATCCACACTATTACTATAGATCGTATGCTATAGTTAATGTAGGAAGAGCTGAGATGACAATAATTTACTTACAGGCAGACAGAGAGACATGTAGATGGGCGGCGATTTGATACAATATATTTATGACCATTGGGCTTAAAAACTACTCTTCTTTTCACATGTCCAGACTCAGATTCAATATAAAATGTACAATAAATAATACATCTACGAACAATCTTTTTAATATATACAAGGCGTTTGTTTGTTTTTGTTGTGTTTTTGTGGTTTTTGCATCAAATCATAAACAATGTCATATATTCAAGACAAATTAGAAATAGACGGTTCATAGATTTGACAAAGAAATGTATTCTCTGCGTACACACTAAATATCTTTTTTTCACTTCCAAACCTTAATCTTATTCTAGAACAATGAAAAAATACCCATTTTACAGTATTCTAATCTTTTACGAAATAGATGTAATATCTGCGAAAGAATACGCTCATACTTATTGTGTCCAGATGATATAAATGTGTAAAACGTAATACAAATCATCAATTGATTATATCAACCGCTTGCTATAATTCAAAGCAAATGTCACTTGCTTTGAATGCCCATTTATTAAAAGAATGATGTTTTAGGCCTAAACTTAGAAATAAATCAACAAGGTTTTTAGTATTATATAATGCACAGTTATGAGGTTAAATATAGGTTGGTGTATCGACATAAGATTGTGTACACTAAAATTATCCCCATTAAAATCTATTAATTTGGTTGCGAACGACATAGTTCATATAATTGTATGATATCTATTTCATTACAAATATATGATTGTATAGTGTAGAACTTCTAA
The DNA here is from genome assembly GCA_963680895.1 of Fragum sueziense. Lineage (NCBI taxonomy): Eukaryota > Metazoa > Mollusca > Bivalvia > Cardiida > Cardiidae > Fragum > Fragum sueziense. The sequence goes on from OY804592.1 coordinate 64,542,835, forward strand.
TTTACATTAAATCAGTTGTTCATTGTTAAATTAAGTTAAAATAAATGTCCATGTGATTTCAGTTTTGTTTAGTAATTTAAAATCCCATTTTGACTGAATTCCTAATATTTGTACACAAAACGACCACCTAATGTTTTATACAAAGTTTTGGAATAAATTGGGAACACTGGCAATGTATAAGGACCAGCTTAAACAGCTTGAAACACTGAGAATCCGTTTTCGAATGTAGGTACGAACATTTCAGGGTACGAATCGGCCATATTTTCTTCGGTCTCTCGGGACTCTTTCCAAGGGTTTTGTGTCATGAATCGGGCTTGAATCAATTACTACACATCACAAATTATAGTTGTGAGTCCTAATATGTAGCAAGATGCATTTTGGCTTCCGAAAAGTGAAAAATTGTCAAACAAAATTGTGTGTATTACGTTCGACGAAGGGGCCGGTATATTGTTTTCTGAATTATAGTCTAGAAAGACCATATAACTGGGTTTTAATGAAATGAGACTGAAACTAAGTTCCCAGAGATTGTTTGGACATAGAACAAATTCACGAACAACTTTTTAATTTATCATACAGGTCCGAAAGAAATCACATCAACTTTTTCATTTGTGACAGGGTAGAAATGGGGTGGGTTCAGAAAGTGGCGATTTTTTCGGCATAAGCTACCAATTTCGGACTGCTATCATACCAATTAGTTAACTACATATATCAAACTACTCAGAAAGTGCAAAAAGAATTACTCCCTCCAAGTGGTAATAAAAAGTTGTCTGGCTCATGGACTACTAAGGTAACAACCCTAGCGTCAGCGTCCCATCACATCTTCACTCAAAAAACTTTAACCTGGTCTATATCTAAGGCACTGTTACAGATAGAGACTTAACTTTACAGAACTTCATTTAAAAGACTTTAACCCTTTCCCAAACAAGACCTGGTTTTGACGTCCCTAGAAGAAATGGCTTGGGAAAACATTGAAACAAAAGAAGAAACTGCTGAAAACCAGCAGTTTCTCCTTTTGTCTCAATATTTTCAGTGCCATATTTTACACAAACTTTATCTTTAATAACATCCATTTTGTCATTTTTTGCAGTTTTTGAAGTGGATCACCCTAATTTTTTGCCGTTTGGAAAAGGGTTAACCTGGCCTATATCTTAGGCACTATTAGAGATAACTCACTCGATCTTACAGAGATATTTCACACAGCTATACCTCCTGCAAAGACTTCATTTAGGACCATGACCTTTGACCTCTTGACCTTGGAGTTAAGCTATTTTTCAGAAAAGCTATAGGAGACCTACCTTGTCCGCGGACATTTCACACTGAAATAGGTTCAATTGTGTTCCTGTAATTACCAATTAATCGGAGAGGAAATTTTAATAAAAATCATGATGTATGTTATTTAAGATTAATTTTCAAGTTATATTAATTAAAATATCCTCATAAATGACCCTCTACCTTTTTGTGGTAATGGTTTAACATAATTAGTACACCCTTGAGCAAGTCTACGGACTGTACATATACACAAAAGTATAATACTGTACTGAAGAAAAACTTTATGTTAGAATTTCATGTTAGCTTCATGTTAGCTTCTTAATCACATAGAAGTTGTTTGTCTTTCAATCACAAAGAATATTGTATTTGACCCCGAGCTCCAACCAGACTGACAAATTCAAGATCTCTATATGATCAGATTGCCCTTTTCAGAAACTTAAACTGGAAATTTTTGCTATTCTATCATTTCAAAGCTGAACATATCTGTCAGAGTTTTTAGTTTTACCTCTAGTTTTCATCTTTTACAGTTTACTGTAAAGTATAATGAACTATACTGTATTTAGTGTGTTAAAGTTAGATGGTACAGTCCGTAGACTTTTTCGTAAGTCACATTTTGAGTGGTTCAATCACTAGAATAGTATTATGCAGGCTAAGGTGACTTATTTGTAAAGTTAAGTCTCTACCAAAACAAACAGTTTAGGCTCTATTTCATTTATCTTAATTGGTAAAATTTTATTGCTCGATCAAATTATATGTAGTTTCAACTGTATTTTGACTTAATTTTGATGGAAATGATGAAAAAATGGAAATAATGTGTTTTAAACTTTTTGGATAAGCCACATAAGCTTATATATTGTATAAATTGTAAATCATGTAGTCCTAAAATGCATTTCTGAGATAAATTTTAGGGGTGAAACTTTAGGTCTACGGACTGTACGGTCTACGGACAAAGTTTGACAGCATTTGGTGAACACAACAACTGTCAGAAGTAGAAAGCTTTCCTGGTTTATTTTACTTTGGACCAAACTGTAATAGAAAGTGAGAAAAACCATATTGAGAATCAGCAGCATATCTAAAGAAAATGCTGTTAAACTTGGTCTATGGACTGTACAGAAAAAACAGTGTTTTTCAAGGTAACATTTGCAGTACTAATTGTGATTCCAGAGCTTTTGTTTAGTATTACTTGATTAATGTAAGTATATATAACACTAAAAATAAAGAAATCATGGTTCTCAACATTAACATTGTAGAATTCTTGTTGCCTGTATTAAAAATGGTCAGAATTAATGAAAATATAACGACTACATACATTTACAGTATAAGCATTTTCTTTTACATTTTTTCTCTGATTTTGATTCCGTAAAAAGTATCATTATTTGGGATGAATATCTCACAATAATGTACATACCTAACTTTAATTCTAATAAAAGCAATAGAGAAATTTAGTTTTGAAAAATGGTAAAATTGAGATGCAACATGGAAAACAGTAAAAAACACCATTTTTTGGGAAGTAAATGAAGTTATGTGAAAAAAATATTCTACAGATCAGGGTTTATTGTATACCGCCTAAAAGGAAAAAGCCTTAGGAATTTGAACACATCAAAATAAACTTGATAAACCTTACAGTATTTTTCACACAATCTTATAACAAAGAGCAGGTAGCGATTCCTACCCTGATCTGAGCCAAGCCGATAGAGTTCATAGAGTCTTCGAGGCCTCAATTGCAATGCATAAGCTCGTTTGAACTTCCTTGGTCCTTTTCGTTAACCTTTTTACCGGACTTTGTGTTCCAGTTCCTCATTCCGTATGTCCCAGTGTGTCCACTGAAAATTTTAACTGGGGGTTTTTGTACCTCTTGGTGGTTGAAGTTGGGGGTACAAAAAATAAATAGGGGGTACAAGACATCCAATCAGTACCCACAAAAAGGGTTTGACTTAAAAAAAAAGAATATATACATTTGCTGATTGTCAGAAGTTTCTCCTGTTTTTCCTCAATGTCAACTTAATCCAAACTATTTCTACAAGGAATGTCAAAACTAATTCCTCTTTGGGAAAGAGTTGGGGCATTTTTTGTTCAGCATTTTTTTCTTTTGATTACTTGCGAATCAATCAAATTCGGAATGTTTTCAGAAGCCTAAAGCAGTTTTCAACTTTTGATCACAAACCGATATAGATCATCAAGAATGTGGCTACGATCTCATAACTATTTTCAACCAAGCCTCTAATATCGGCATTGTTCCCTTTTCTCTGTCTGAACTGGCTGAGCAATGAACTTTGATTTTGGATTCAACAATTATTGATGATAGTCCAGACTAAGTCAGTGTTTCCTTCGTCCAGGGTTTTTTCTCCTTCTTTGGACGGGTCCGTAAAAAGGACCCGTTCCCAATGCCAAATAGGGTAATTTTTTCCCAAAATCTGAAAAGAAAATTCCCAATGCAAAAGTTATTCCTTCTTTTTGAATGAAAATTCAATCATTTACTTTCATATGTTGAGAAAAAAGTATCCAGAGACAATCTCAAAGTCTCTTCATTTGATTTCATATAGTTAACTATACACAGGATTCAATTTTTGTTGGAGTCTGTGATGAAAATGTTTTCCCAATTTTTGACAAAACAACACATTTTCCCAATTTGCCTGGTTTCGGACCCGTTCCCAAAACTATGAGAAAAAACACTGTCGTCGTTTCCCCCTATTTATGTTGACTTTCTGATTTAGTGCATTTGAAATTAAAAAAATCCAGTCTGTTGTTTAGATGCCATGATCATGCAGACGCGGTATTTTTCAAGCGTTTTGGCAGTGCTTCTGAAATAAGTTGCCCGAGTTGTCCGACTTGTCCGTTTACCTATATATATAGGTACGGACAAGCAGATTTTGAAAGCTAGGTTGTCCGTCAGGGTTTTTTCCCCTACTATAACTAGTACCTGTAAAAGGAACCTTTCCCAATGACTACAGGCTCTTTCCCAATTTTAGTACAGGCCGTTTCCCAATCTCCATAGCTACCGTTCCCAATGATCTTATGTGCCGTTCCCCAGAGCTCTCAGTAGGATTTTGAAAGTAGGATTCCAGGAATCCAACTTCAGAAAAAGTTGGATTCCACACAGAAAATTTTGGATTCCATAATTATAAAGGTGGATTCCTTAGCGCTCTGAAGTGAAATGTTTTCACAAAATGACCAACTTTTAACCCTGAATCAGACCGTACTTACAAGGTTTTTAGATTTACAAAGCCAATGGTGATTTTTCTTTTTCTTAATCCATTCCCACAAATTGAAATTTTTGACACCAAAGAAGATAAAAGTTTTGCAAAAACATCGAGACAAATGAAGATAAGCAGCATTTTGTCTTTTTGCCTCAATGTTTTCCATGTTACATTGTACAAGTCCATCTTTATCAACATCTAGTTAGTTTTCTGCATAGACTTTCAATTTGGAATGTTATAAAATTTCGTTTTCTGGTGATGGGTTGATAAGGGAAAATGCAAAATGCAGGTTTTGGTTGAATTGAATATTCTTTTCTAGATGCTGCTTTCAATGTGATATCCCAAACAATTTCAAGCTTTGAAAATTGCAATTGAAAAAAAATACATAAGAGAACTAGATCTATGATGAAAAATATTTTCTAAAACTGCATCTTTTTTCTGAGTGATATCTCTCAATTTGGAACAGTCCAAAAAATAAGTGATCATCTTTTTACAGTTAATCTATTATCAAATACAGAAAGAGCTTTCTGACTAAATTGTTCACAAAGGATAGAAGCTTACTAGGTAAAGGGTCACTGTAGCGGAAAAGGTTAGTCTACCCGATAGCAGTGTCCCAAGAAAAATCAATACACAGTCATATGCTGACTAACACAAAGACATATGCTTACGTGATTTTATTGGAAAGTAAAAATGGATACTTATAAAGTTGATCATTGGATTTTCTTTACCAAGTAAGACCAATTCGTAACCTCATTCAAATTCACAATAGATTTTAATGTATTTGCTGGTTTTTAAAAGTATGAAACTTTAAAAAAAAAAAAAGGTTGAGCGAGTCCAGGGCTTTTTCTCCTTCTTTAGCAGAGGCCTATAACAGGCTACTTCACAGTTGAAAAATGGCTCATTTCTTCACAATGGTGGCAGAAAAAATTCACAAAACTTGTGCTTAAATTTGCATTTCATGCATTGTTTCTTATCTAAAATTCATTCTATGTAAATTAAAACTAGTTTTATCATTGGTATGATCTTCTATTTAGTAATTCATTAGTGAAACACTGTAATTCATGCTTAAAGCGTACTTAATCCTTACTCTGTTTCTAAAAATGTGTTCCCAAAATGTTCATAAGAACGCGCTAAAATTTCACAAAATGAACAGGCTAAGGCCTCTTCACAAATCTTTGAGAAAAAGCCCTGGAGTCAGTTGCTCAGAATATCAACCAGGGAAAATCAATCCCTGTCTAAGTAAACAATTGAATTCAATTACCGAAAGATGATTTGTCAATCAACTGCTTCAATCAAAAGTTATTGGTTTCACAATCGTCTAATAACATCGTATGGTAAGGACTAATTAACATTTGTTGAGACTCAGACTCCACCTACAATGTCTACCGATAATTGATTCTGATTGGCTGTAAGCGGTAATGAATGCCACGCCTACCACAGCTGTCTACCCGACTTAGGTATCACTTTAGATACGGTCATTATCGATTTTTCAGAAAGTAGTTAGGCTAATTGACAGCTAATTATCATAGACAATGACTGTGTGCTTGTTTTATGCTGCTGATAGGTAAAGGGTCACGGACGCGTGCCTTAAAAAAGTTGTCGTCCGGTGGAATCCTTTGATAGGATTTTTTTTCGTCCCCTGAGAAAAGTTGTCGTCTCAGACGACAGTACTGTCGTTTCCGAGAGCCCTGGTTCCCAATGGCCAATCATGCCATACATTTTAGTTTAACTAGAAATATCTCATCCAAACAGTTTATATGGATTACTGAGAAGTTGAATTCTTTTTAGACAGATCCAAATTCAAAGTTCTAAGCTTTCAACAGACCAAAGCATCATTTCCCAAAATAGAAACACTTCCAAAGTAGCTAGGAAAAGATTTAGATTAGAACATATAGAAGAATTTACATCTACAAACATTTTGTGTTTAGCTCCAATGCTTTCTTAACCCTTTCCACAATGTCTTGGAATGGTGTCACTGTGAAAATAACAGGAATTTTTTATGCAGACAACACAATTAATGTTACTTTAAATGCCTGGAAAGTATTGAGAGAATTGGAGTGAATGCTGGATTTTAGCATTATCTACCTTTAAACAATTTCTAAATATATAGACAGTGACTGGGAAAGGCCTGCGCCATGCGCCATAGTCACATTGAAATTCCAAATGTCGCATTGTTTTAGTTAATGAGTGGGCCCTTGCCCCATTGAATTTTGCTGTATATGAGAATGGAGCAATTTTACCCTATAATTGTCACATCAATTTTCAAAATGTCACATTGATTTTGTAAGTGGAAGCGACATTGTCCCATTGAAGAAATGTCTTTCCCAATCACTGTATAGAGATATAATATATGGTCAAAATATATGGTCACAAGTATGTTCCTGTTTAAACCAAGACCTTACAATGATATGTGGTGCAAAATTTAACCGCTAATGATAGATTAAGATGCACCTTTAAGATTCCCAATTCATCAATTTTGCGAATTAATCTTTTCCCAATTTGAAGATTTCGCGATGCGAAAAATTCCCAATCGTAGGGGTATAGGTACCTTTCCCAATTGGTGAGAAAAAACGCTGTCCGTGGACAAGTGAAAAATCTGGTTATAATAAAGACTATTTTTTTTCTTTTTCTCACAATATTTTTATACAGTTTACTTACTGATAGTCAAATGTACAAATTTCATTTAAGCCAATAGTTAGAATTTCATAATAGATATGCAATAAACATATGAAGCTATCAAACAGTACATGGGCATTGTACGGACAAGTTGATTTTAAATACGGACAAGTCAATTTTGTTTTAACGCTTGTCCGTGGACAAGTAGATTTAAAAAATATTTCAGAAGCACTGGTTTTGGTCTAATAAAATGGCAAAAACGCAGCATCTTGGTAAACTGCAATTATGGGAAAAAATAGAGGGACCCAAGTGACTATATTTAGCAGATTCGATTTTATTACTCGGCTAACAAACTTGTTTTTTCTTTCGTTAACAACAGGGGTTGTCATCTTATTTTTATACATGATACAGGATTCATTTTGCGTACGTTCTTAGACGTTCTGGGTGAAAAAGTAGTGCGTGATTTTTGTTGATCTTACGTGATTCACGTACATTTCTACGTGATCGGACACCCTGATGTCCTTTGTCTATTTACATCAGTGTGACACACTGATATCTCATTATCAGTTTGACGGAACTGACATATAGTTACACTAGAATATTTTTTTTTGTTTATTTACGCACTAAATGTTTCGTTTTGTCTGTCACATATTTGCCTAGAGTGTTACAAAGAGTGACTTTCGCCTTTAGTTATGTACAATTTCTTATAACAAATGGTTAAAAAATCTGCTTAATAACTATTTACATATTGTATTTAGTATTAAAAGACTATGCTATTTACATGTCGTCATCACTTCAACACACATACTTATGGCGTGTTTACCTTGCCTAAATTTAGTGAATTAACTAATTTATTAATTGTTTAACTCATTTATTAACCAATTAACCATTCAATTAATTACTATTTATTTTAGTTTCTGTCATGTACCGTACGCTATCAAATGCTATACTGAAGTCTTAATAGGTATGCTTGTACCCTTTACATAAAAAACATAGGAGGCTGCTTGTAAAAACTGAGGGTACAAATCAAGCAGGGGGAAGTGGTCGGGGAACCATAGTAACCATAGTGGTGTCCGTAGTCGAGAAGAAGAGCGTCTGCCTAGCGACTAAGAGGTTCCGAGTTTGATCCCCGGTAGCGGAGGTTGTTCGAGGCTTCTCATTGGTCCACACATTCGGCGCGAGTACTGGTCAGCGTATTTCCAGGAAGCTGAATCGAGAGGGATTAAAATAAGTTGAAAAAACTTGTTTCCCAATCGATGTAAAATAAATACATTTAAAGGAATATTAAAGGGCGACGGTAACAGATGGTCTAATTGCAAAAAATGAATTTTTTTGAAAAAATATGCAAAACTTTTGTGTTGACCACCTCGGGATGGTTAATAATATGCGATTCAGACAGAGAATGAGCCGAAATTACAAGACAGATAGCTGAATTTAGGGAGAATCCAAGCCGGACCATGATTCAAACGAGATTCATACTTAAATTTCAATATGACGTCATCATGTATGTTGTGACGTCATTTAAGAAAGTCGCATGTCCTACTGTTTTGACCTACTTTCGACATCGCTTCATGAATCATGTATCAAATTGCGAAAAAATGAGTCGTTGCTTCAATAGTTTCTCGTAATCATTTAATCAGGTCATATAAAGCTTAAAAAGTGTACATTTCGTTTGTATTTGACAATTTTTGGGTCCAAATCTGGGAAATAGTAGCTTTAAAGGAATGTCCGAAGAAAGTTGCAACAATGTAACTGAAACCTACCCAACCTCAAGTTTGTGGCTACAATATCGCAGCTAGGGAAACCACAAAGCCCTTTGCTGGATCAGCCAAACATTTGTTTGACGCAAATCATAAGAACAGTCACACAGCGATACAGAAAACCAGGATCAGTGTTGAATAAGATTAGTTTCAACGCAATTTTTGAAGATCTATTGTTACAGGACTTCTAGAAACATAGAAAGTACCAAAGTCCTGCCGACAGGTGATGTAATGTAATTGACAAACTTATTTCATTTAGATATCAAATGGAATCATTACGTTTCAGTAACGGTAAATCTGCAAAGGTTCCTTTCTGATTCTGTTTCGGGAAAAAATCATTAGATTTCGCGACCTCTTTTCACCAAGGGCGAAGACGATAATAAAGCCAGACTTACCTTGCGACCCATGTGTCTAATATTGGACCGTAGTTTTTGAATTCTCTTTCTAGCTCATATTTTCCTATTCTATTTCCAAGATCACCGATAAAAACACGATAACCTCCACGAGCTCGATCGTACACCGCCACATCCATTATTTCACTTCCAAGAATTTGTTCTCTGTCCACTGAATCGAACACGACAAATCAATTACTGTAAAGACGCTAAAATTTGACCAAACAACGAATGATTAGTGCATCACGTCTTTTTTCATGATGTAGCACTAGATAAAAGAGTCATTTTCTTTTTTCTAGTGTTTCTAGAGCTCTCTAAATGAATGTCATAAGTTTCTTTCGGGAAAGGATGGTCGATGGAAGTATTTCCCACCGTTTTGGAACATATTCTAAAGTCTGTCAATCACATAAACAAAAGAATCTAATTGAAAGGGAAGTAATAGACTGGTACCCATTCGTGTAAATAAGACTGACTTCGATTGGGACGATCACTCAAGCTATTTCAGCCATCGTTCCAATCGAACACCGATAGCCCGGGTTATAGTGACGTCATTTGACCTTTGAACCAAGCCATGGTCGGACCACGCTCTCACCCGTGGTCCCTTTCATTCCAAGATGGCGTCCAAAGAAGCAAACGAATTGAAGTCCGGTTGAAAAACCACAAAACACCTTTAATTAATTTCAATATATTCACATGTCCTTGTCAATGCGACTGAAAGTTAATATTCATGGAAATAGTGTTATTTTCTAATTGAAATGTAGCCATTTATCAACGAACGATGAGTCTAAATTAATTGTTGGTAAAACCGTATGGGCGCGGCCATTTTGTTGGCTTGTGCATCACGAGCTATAGGCGTTCGCTTGGTGACATGCGCAGTACACAACTTCCTGTTGTATGACGTCACGGATGACTCGAGTGATCGGCCCAATCGAAGTCGGCCTAACTGAATTTAAATCCGTAGTAGATTTCAGGTACGGGAACCAGACTAGGGAAGTAACTCATTTGATTTCACACGTGAAAATTTATGTTTTAATAATTTTGCGTTAGAGGTTACCAGCAGAAAAATCATGGATTCGACAGAACCGAAAGCAATTTTGAAAGAAATTGAAGATGATGAAGAGGTATGCCTGTTTGTGGAACTGTAAAGTTCAGCAATTTCTTCTGTCAGATGCCTGCAAATGTAATATCAGACATTTTCATAATTATTGATTGTCCTTGCCCTTGGACTTGGTTTCATGGTAATGGTCAGTGGCGGATCCAGAGGGAGTTCGGGGGGTTCAAACGGAATGTCAGTCGTTTCACTATAATTGAGACGTTTCCTACTTGAGACTTTTCACTATTGAGACGTTTCACTATGGGACGTTTCACTACTGTTTGTATTTTGTTGAGACGTTTCACTACTGATTTTTTATAATGGGTATTTAAAGTCATTATCATCTTATTTTGTGTTTTTTGTTTATGAAAATTTTAAGATGATATTGATATTACAGATAATATTCATTGATTAATTGATTTTTTCATCATTTTACAAATTATATCATATTGTATCAAACCCTTTTCAAAATAGATTAAAATGTGTAGATGTTTCACTTCTTATTTTCATTTAGGGGTATTTCATGTTGTTGTAAATATCAGGGTTTTTTTTATTTTAGGATCTTTGTTCTGCCATTCTTTTGTTCAACCTGCGGATGAAATTTCAAATTAATAAGTTTACCCATTTCCCAAATTCTGGGGTTGTTGAATTTGAAAGCAGATGCAGAAAACAAAATTGATATGAATGAGTACAAACTTTGTGCTCAATATAGGGAGTTTATCAACAATTTCTTCTTTTGAATCAATGTTTTTGGGTCTTGTATGGGAAATATATAATTATTATTATATTATTAAAGGCCTATCTAGTACAATTGCGCATCTGCTAGGGATGACTATTGCAGGCCAAAATGACTATTGCGATAGTATTGCTATTGACCAAATTGCTATCACGATAGTATTGCTATTGTAGGTTGCTATTGAAATACTATTGCGATACTATTGTTATATGCTTTAAGTGCTATAAATGGATATTTTTTCATTAAAAATCACATTTCCTGAATATCTTACATATATGAATTAATTTGCAGAATCATTAAATAAATAATCTGAAGGAAGAGAGTGACATTTCATGATTTGAGTAGCCTGTCATTGATGTCTGATATTCAAGAGACAGATTTTTTGCTAAAATTAGACAATGTCATGTGACAAATTGCTATTTTTAGAACAAATTGCTATTTTTAGAACTATCAAAACTATTGCGATAGTGGAAACAACTATTGCGATACTATTGATATTGCCAGTTGCCTATCACGATAGCACTATTGCAGAGGTCACTATTGCGATATATCGATAGTCCGATGTATCGTTACATCCCTAGCATCTGCACATGTTTTGTATGAAATTTAAACATGGTTAAAGAGGGAAGTTGTTGTTTCTATAGAAGTAATATAATTATGTGAAATTCCATAATGTTTTCTGTGTAATATTCAGATGGACGAATATTGTAAGTGAACATGCTGCGGGTGAAGAGGCTGTTGAAAACATAGAGACAAGAAAAGAAAAATTCAAAATGCCAATCAGTGGGATTTTTTTCTTTCGCTTCAAATTTTTTTTCAGACACAATTATATTGTATATCCTAATTTTATCGAAATATCCCAGGTAGATAATCAGATTTACACAAATTTGTCAAGAATCACTTGATTAATGCCAGCCCTTTCCTGGTCTCTCGGTTCTTATTAAAACATTGAGGCAAAGTGCTGATATCCTTTCCTTTCTTTTTGTCTCAATATTCTTTATGTAAAATTCTAATATATAAACTAAATTAACCTTTTGTCTCAGTCAATACTAGACTGGTACCCATTCGTGTAAATAACTGAATTTAAATCCGTAGTAGATTTCAGGTATGGGAACCAGACTAAGTCAATACTTTCTCATATCAATGTATACGGTCATAGGCCCTACGATTCAAAATTTTAGCAACACACATTATCACCTACTCATTTGGAAGAGAAAGGGTTAAGGGTTAATTAGTTATCCATAAAGCATATCACACTTATTGTCACTCTTCCGATGTGTGGCACACTTATAACATTAGCAAATAACACCTTGATAAACCAATCTGGATCTGGATCTGGATGTGTACGCTGCAGGACCTTCCGGCATATGCGCAGCGGGAGAGAGATGTTTGGCGAAGTGTTAGTAACACTTCTGAAGAGCTGATTTGAAGCTCGTTACTGACTGTGCGCACACAACTTCACTGTCTAGATTGTTCCAGTCCACAATAGTTCTAGGAAAGAATGATTGTCTAAAAAGTTCAGTTTTGCAATCTAGAGTCTTATAGCACTTTGAATGGTTTATGGCTTGATTTCTCACTATATTTGTGCTCACAAAATTATCAAGTCTTTTTGGTCTTATTTGACGCTTTCCACAGATTGGGGTCAGATAGGTCTCAGAGGGCATTGCTGGTACCAGTCCCTCAGCCACCTTGTAGAGGAAGGTCAGTCTTGCTTGTTTCCTTCTTTCTTGTAACGGAGGTAATTTCAGTTCCTCGAGCATGTTGGTGACACATCCTTTCTCCCGTGACTTGTAGTTCCCTGATATGAAGCGAGCTGCTCTTCGTTGAACTTGTTCTAATTTGTCTGTGTCTTTCTGGAGGTATGGGTCCCAAACAATAGAGCTGTATTCAAGTGTTGATCTGACTAATGAGATATATGCCGTTTTCTTACAGGAGGTTGGGCAGTGTTTTAGGTTGCGTTTCAGGAAGCCAAGGGTGGAGTTTGCTTTAGAGGTGATTTTTGATATATGATTTCCAAAAGTGAGATTTTCTGTGAAAGAGACGCCTAAGTATGGATTTTCTTCAACTTGCTGTAGAATGTGGTTATCTAACTGGTAGAATTGGTTGGATTTGCTGTTGGTGCTCATAACGTAGCATTTTTTTGCATTAAATCTCATGCCCCATGTAGTAGCCCAGTTTTCTAATGATTTGCCAATGTTTTTACTAGGGATGGGAACGAGTACTCGATTAATCGAGTACTCGATCGAACGTCCGAGTATCGATTACCAATATCACTAATCGAGTAATCGGAAAGAAAAAATAATATCAGCAGGAAAATGAAAATTCGTTTCCAAACCCAAGTTGCTGAAAATATCAATCACTATTTTCCAACACTGTACCGTGCAAAGGGTAAAATATGTAACACCTGGTCGTCCGCCGATTATCTAATCCCTCGATTTTGTCATAATTTGCAATCAAGTGCCATCAGCTATTGTTCTCGCTGTCAAACAATGTCATAAATTTTCGCAACTTCGCCGCTCTTTACTCTGATTTCGGGCGATGCATTTTAATTGGACGTCCATAAGATTTACCTTAGAGTTGATTGGTTAATGCAATATTCGATCGGCCGATTAATGGATTATTGTTAAGATTTCATTCTATTGCTATTTGTTTCTCGAAAAAGAAGCATATCATTCCCAAATACACGCAAATAAATTCAAGAAAGTCTAACAATGCCCCCCTTTCAGTCTATAAAGACTAGTGTATATCTCACAACATGCGTGAATATTACGAACTCATTTGAGATAAATAACAACGACAAACTTACGGTTTTTTTCTTATTTTTCATGAGTTTAATGGAAAAATTTTGACACTTTCTGTAATTCTCACCATATATCTAACAATTGTCCATTTTTATCAAATAAACTACAGATCAAATGTCATCTAAAGAGATATTTTTACCAAAGATATGCTGCATAAATCGCTTATGAACATGTTGGAAAACACCGATACTATAACCAAAAGACGAGTCTATCCGAGTACTCGAGTACTCGATCGGAAGGGTGACCGAGTACTCGATTAATAAAATTGGTAATCGTTACCATCCCTAGTTTTTACACTATACCATGATCAATTAACCCTTTCCCAAACATCACAATTATTATTGTTCTAATTTTGGCTGCTTCAGATGCTAAAAGATCGATCTTTAAGATGGATTTTGTGTACACAATAAAACACAAAAATCTTGAGACAAAATAAGAAAATGCTCGTTATGAACCCTTTCTTCCTGTTCCTTAATTATAATAGTTCCAAAACGTGTTCTTTGAGCCAATGTCTGTTCGAAAATAGAAATATATATAAATTTGAACAAATTATGATTTGTAGTCATGTCATCTTTTACTACACAGCAAAAATTTTAGACTGGTTCAGATTCAAAGATAATGCAGTATTCTAGATCTTATATTGTGAAGGCCTCTTCCTAATTTCACAAAGGTGAAAAGCCCACTACCCATTCCCTAAACAATACCATGTCTTGATCCCTAATATCAAAGGTTTGGGAAAATTCGAGACAAAAGAAGTCAACACTTTTTCTTTTGTTTCAATATTCTCCGGTTGAATATATTAATACCAATCCTATTTTTACAAAAAATCCATATTAATGTCTCATCAGCTTTAAAATTGCCTTATAATATTATTGCTGTGTCGGAAAGGTTTAAACAGCAGCAACAACAAAAAATATTGAATAATAAATAAATGAAATGGAATTCAAGTTGTAACAATGTGTAATTTTTTGTTAAAACATGACTCTCACAGAAGGAGAAACTGCTGGTTATCAGCAGTTTCTTCTTTTGTCTGTCAAAACCAGGTCTTGTTTGGGAAAGGGTTAACTGAATCATTACCACACAATGGAAAATAGCCTGTTAAAAGAAAAACAATTTTCATTGTATTTTAGACTAAAGTTGATAAAACTTAAAAAAGATGTGTTTTCTTGAAATTGTGAAAAAATAATAAATATGATACAGAAATTCTTGAAATAACAATGAAAAACATAAAATAAGAAAATAATAAAATTGTTGAGACGTTTCACTACCAAAAAGTAGTGAAACGTCTCATAGTGAAACGTCCCATAGTGAAACGTCTCAATAGTGAAAAGACCGACACCCGTTCAAACGAACCCCCTTTGTACCCTAATTATTTCATTTTCATGCAGAAATTCAGTTAATCCGAGTCTTCTCTGATGTAAATACGCTCTTTGATATTTTGATTTTTCGCTATGTACATGAGAGAGCGTTGCTCTTTGAAAAAATCAAGAAGTTCTCAACAAATAGTTGCGCATCGTTCACCGTCCGATCTTAAACGCTATCGTTAAAACCCCTGATGATTTCGATCAATGAACCATTTATTGTGACTGTCATACATGTTGAAAAATTTACGACCAAAAAGCATTTCTAAAAGGTTTATAGGCAATGTTTTGCAACAACCCTCACCTGAGCAGCCTTTGTTTACCTTGACCTTCCATTCAAAACCAAAGGTTATACTCTTCCAGCAGGCCGATTTGAAATGAAATTTTTGGTCAGGTATGACAAAAAAATATTTATTGATCTATACCCTACAGTGTTTTACTGAGTGATTCGATATGATACACAAAAACAAAGCTTCACTACTTGTTACGTTACCGAACTTTCCGCTGTTTTCAAAGAGCAACGCTCTCTGATGTAAATAGCGAAAAATCAAAATATCAAAGAGCGTATTTACATCAGAGAAGACTCGGATTAAAATTCAGTCAATTTTTTTGTAAAAATGAACCCCCTCACAGAAATCCGCCACTGATGGTTTAGTATTATACTAGAAATCTAGACCAGGGGTTTTCCTAGCCATTTTTGGACAAGGAGTTTAGCCGAATTGGGAATTTTTTAATGCACCAAATAGCTCATTTTGGACAAAAACAGTAAGTGAAACTCCCATTTTCCAGTATTACCACCTCACCTGAGCATGAAGTGCTCAAGGTGAGCTATTGTGATCGCTTTTTGTCCATCGTCTGTCCGTCCGTTTGTTCACATTTTCTTGTAACTTTGATATCATAGCCACAAACTTGATGACAGGTATTGGTTTGTGAAACCCAGATCAAAATTCAAAAAGGTTTCGCTGACATTATTGCAACTAATTTTCTTGTTAACACTCTAGTCTCTAGCATCCACAAATATAAATTAATCTTGACCAAACTTGGTCAAAACATGTATGACCATAAGTTCTTGAACAAGAATGATTTTGGGTCAGTTTGGACTAGGAAGTCTGGAGTTATCTGCTCTTGAATGTCAAAAATAGCAACTTTTGACTTTGTTAACACTCTGGCATCTACAAAAATTAATATTGACCAATCAAAACAAATCTTGGCCATAATGTTGGTAATCATAAGATCTCGAATAAGTCAAATTGTCAGTCTGATTGGACCAGAAAGTCATGAGTCATGTGCCCTTGAATTTGACAAAATTGCCATTCTCAGCTAATTTCGACTCGTTTACACTCTAGCTTTTACAATTACAGACCAATCAAGACAAAACTTGAATGCAATGTTTAGGAGCATGAGATCTATTAGTGTGATTTTCATTTTGATCAGACTTGAAAGTCATGAGTTATGTGCCCTTGAATTTCACAAAATTACCATTTTCGCCTGTTTTTGACTTTGTTTACACTCTTGTTTCTACAACTATTGACTAATCAAAATATAATTTGGACACAATGTTGGTGACCATATGAATGATCTCTGAAAAGGAATTTGGCTACAATGTTTGTGGGCATAAAATTTCAAATGAGTTCAGATCGGATAGAGTTATGTGCCCCTTTACAAAATTGCCATTTTCGACTTTGTTTTTACCCTAACAATCACAATTATTGACCAATCAAGATGAAACTTGGACATAATATTGGTTACTATAAGATCTTGGATGATTTTGAATTTATGATTTTGAATTTCAGCATAATCACGGTGTATAATCATGTGACTTAGAATTTCCGATAATCTTCAATAACTTTATCAATATTTGACCAATTTGAATTCGGTTTGAAGCAGAGAAGGTGGAAAAATGTCCAGAATAACATGTATGTGGTGGATTTTTGAAAAATCAACTAATAAAAAAGTTATTGAAGATCAACCAAAATGCTGGTTGATCTTCAATAACTTTTTTATCAGTTGATTTTTCAAAAATCTACCACATATTTTTAATGCGTAAAAATTGTCCACATTCTCTGCTTCAAACCGGATTCAAATCGGTCCAGTATTTACAAAATTATTGAAGATTTTCTAAAAATATTACATCACATGATTATCCATCGTGATAATTGGACTAGAAGTAAGTGAATTATCTGCTCTTGTATTTGAAAAATGCTGTTTTTGACTTAAAATTGTATTTACTCTAACTACCACAAAATATTGACCTATTCTGACAAAACTTGGACACAAGTTTGGTGTCGGACCATAAGTTTGTTTTCAGACTTATTATAAAAAATATTAATGAATTCAAACAAACAAGACTGTGGCTGGTGCCATTTGGTTCAGGCGAGCGATTATGGACCATCATGGTCCTCTTGTTCAATTATTGTGCTATAAAATTTGTACCATTTTTTGATCGAAAAAAAAGAAGAACATTTTCTTTGGAAACGAAGCCCCTTTGAAAACCATGATGGTGCAGAAGAGAAGGCATAGGAAAACCCATAAAAGACACAATTTTCATTTTGAACAGCAGTTTTAGTTGGTTCCCATTTGGAAGCTGCTGCAGATGACACATTGGTTATTCTATAATGTGTAGGAAAATTTGAAAACTGAGCACTGTGTTAATCAGTTCCCTTAAGGTATTCGCACACTAATGAACATCAAAAATCATCGGCGAATGTCGACATATGTCGACATTTTCCATATTTTCTTTCAAATATTCTTTCCAATGGAAATTATTTGTGTTAGTATACTGAAAGGCAAAATTAACTTTACACCTGACTTTCATTTGATTTATCAAACCCTAATCACAGCTTGTGACATTACTTGTGTTATACGTATACATATGCCATTTTGCAAGAACAATGTGGGATAGAAGAGAGTGTTTAGCCTTTCTTGACACTGGTGTTACCACGGCATTGATAAAGGGGTCATATTGAAAAATCCAGGTAGCTTTATTACATCTTTTAGAATAAAAAGGCTAGCATTTTAAGCTAAATTTTATCTAATGTCAGTATTTCTTTGTCCCTATGTGTATTATTGACAGTAAAAAGTACTCATGTATGGATACGGTCAGCCGTCTGATCTTGAGCTGTTCAATTCTTAAACAATCGTCCCGAAGCCCACACTCTGTTTCATGCACGTTCTTGTGTCCACATGTCTTCTATCGCCTATGACACTAACATGTAACATTTTCCCGTCAGAAAAAAGGGGCTAACTCCAATCTGCATGTGTTCAAAATGCTACATAAGGTCAAATATGGGCGTTTTTGACGTTGACGTCATGTTACAGTATAACTCAAGGGATCTGGCTACTGGACGTCTAGCACTAAAATCAATGTTTCTAATTCGACACCGAACAATTCTACGGCTCAACTAACGATTTCACGCATCTTTACTGCAGCTTCCGGTAAAAACGTAACATCACGACACGTTAATGCTAAACACGAATTTATTGGTCTTCGTTATGGATACTCTCATTTTTCGACCCCTTAAGTGTTTAAATGTGTTCATGAAGTTAACGATTGATTGACGGGTGCAGTTATTTAGCATAGAAACATAAAATTTCATCCTGGCTATCTCATCATGCTTAATGTCCTGTTTTTGTCGGCGTCGGATTACTTTCCTGTTCCTGGTAACTGGAATATAACTGGCCTTTTGTGTGGCGGCCAACAAAGATCAAACATGCAAAAAATAATGTCACTATTTACAACACCACTGTGTGGGTGGGGTATTTTGTTAATTTTAACGATATGCACATGCAGATTGCTGTAACGTCAATGAAACGAATGTGTTTATTTAGAATATCAAAACATAACTGTGAAAATATATGGCCGTAAAAATATCACAAATATGCTTTGAAATTAAGAAGATAGAATTATTCTAAAACTGTAAAGTTACTTTTGCCTTTGAGTATATAATTAAATCCTTTTGTTCCAATATTTTAGAGTTTTAAAGATAAAATGTTGAAAAAAATAACCTCGTACTGCATTTATCTTGAAACAAAAGTTACAGTTCAGGATTTGTTTTGATGACGTCATAACGTCGCAGCCAAAAAATACGACGTCGTTCTCGCGTTCTGTACAATTGACGTAGACGCATATATAGCTCGTTGTCATACAACTAAAACCAAATTGTAGGGAAATCGGTTAAAAGATTTGTAAATGGGTGATTTGTAAGTGAATTATAATTCAATTTTCAGTTTAACCGTCTTCACAAAATCATGTCTGAAAGGATAGATACTTAAAACAAAATAAAATTTAACATGTTCTTTGTGTGTGTCAAAAAAATGCACAAGGCATGTTACCATGGCGATTTCTTTAATTTTGGACGGCGAAACTTCCATATTCTTATGTATTTACTTCCTAAACCTGTGTAGATATTTTTCAAGTTCTGATTAGAAAGCCCCCACTAATACTTAAAGTAGAATGACTTTTTAAATATTCCAAATAGTTTCAAACAGATTTTCAAGAGAATTTTGTTGCTATGCATTCCGACTTTTGCATTTTTTCCAATATTATTGTTGCCACAATATGTCAAGAGTAATTTTTTATAGTAGTATATCTAATAAGCTCTTGTTTGGTGCATAAATTATAGACGTTTCTGTAAAATTTCACTTTTTATTGAGTTTTGAGCATCTGTTACTCAGTGCGCGAGAAGCCAATTTTTCATATGAGTGTGATAAATCTTAAATTTGTCATAAAATTGAAAAATTGCTGTTAAATTCCCTTATTTTCTCAGAAAAGGTGTCTCGTTGGATGTAGATTGAAAAAATAAAGAGATCCACCCCGTAGAATTTTATGCCCATTAGTGTGTGAATACCTTAAAGCTTTGGGGCTTTGCTATAAAATTGCATAGATAGATATACCAGAAGTTTATCTACCTGGTATATAGAATAAGGTCAGTAAAGGCCATTCAAGTGTCAGTTCAGAAAATATTGATGGAAAAGGATTAAGATTTCACTTTTTCTTTCAATTGTTAAAGTTTTTAATTGTTCCCCACTAAAAAGGTTTGACAATGGTATAACCAGCATTTTCCTTTGTAAACCTGATGCTTTCAATCAGTTCTCACTAGATATAGGCTATAGCATATACAACTTTTAGTTTTTCATACTTTGTCATTTGATCATCTTTGATGAGTTCAGATATAGATATATCTGTCTTTCGAAAATGTGTAAGCATTTTCAGAATATTTTGTAAAGATTTTAATAGTCTGAGTCAATCTTTTAATTTACTTTCAGGACTTTTTAGAAGAATCACTTTCAGAGAGACTTTGGGGTTTGACGGAAATGTTCCCAGAGTCAATGCGAAGTGGCTGTTCAAAATTGACCTCTTTCACATGGGACTCAACAAAGTTTTGTTTCAAATTTAGTAAAGCTGCACTATGGGTGTTTTCCTCTACGTTCACAATTTTAATTCTGCCTGTGTTATTTGAAAGAGAAAGATCAGCCATGCAGGAACAACAACGACAGCAACAAACACAGGTAAAATCAGGCTAATCAGAGCTACAGATAAGAGCCTAAACCCATTACCACACCCTACAAGACTTTGGAAAACATTGTGGAAAATGAAGAAAAAAAATTGCTTGTAAGAAGCAATTTCTTTATTTACCACAATGTTTTCTACACAAAAAACATCCAAAAAATTTAGATTTCAATCACTACAAATTGTTGTCTGCAACGTCTTTGAATTTGGATCACCCTAAAATTTTGGTGTTTGGTAATGGGCTAAGAATGAGTGAAGGCTTTTCAAAATGCAATATTTCATTTAATGTTTATCAAATCCTATGTTGTGGGTACTCATTGAAATCGTCTCTTTGAGACGATTCAAATGAGTACCCACAACATAGTTAGAATGTCTTCATCCCCAGCTTATTTTGTAGCTCAGCAGCCTTAACCCTTTCCCAAACAAGATACCCCTAAAAAAGATTTTGAAATCATTGAGTCAAAAGAAGAAAATAACCACAATTTTCTCCTTTTGCCTGTTTTCCAAGCTGTATTGCACACAAATTCTGTCTTTATTGACAAACTTATTGTTGTCTCCAGCAGCTTTGGATCAGTCAAATATTTTGTTGTTTTGGAAAGGCTTATGTTGAGAAAGGATTATTGCTGCAGAATTATCTTTGCCAGTACCAACAGATACTGTTTATCATTAAAAGTTAGGACTATTTTGTATTATCTTAAGTTTTGAGATTTCTGTGCTATTGTACACACAAACATAAAAGATATTGTTGAATTAAAACTGGAAAGCATTGAGACAAGGACAAAATCCTGGTTGTCAGTATTATCTTCTTTTCCATGAAAGCTTTTCAAAAATCTTGATCATGGTCTTCGATGTCAAAACTCCAGGGGTCGTTAATTTGACTTCCAGCACACATCGTCAAAACCAGGAATTGTTTTGAAGAGTCAAGTGAGCTATTATCATATCGCTGCTTTTCAACAAAAACCTCGTAACTGCAGCTTAAAACAAGCTGCAGTTACGAGATTTTTGTTGAAAAGGGACAATATGCAAGAGATGATGTAAATATGTGTGTAGATATTTTACCCATATGTGTTACAACTTTGTATTTCAGATGTTATTGGGTACCAATGCAGCAGAGTCAGGCGCAGGGACACCCAGTATGCTTATGCCACCTGGAATAGCCGCAGCAGGACCTTCACAGTGATACAATTAACTTTAATCTTATTTATTTCACTAAAACATCTTTTATTGCTGTCTATTTCAGATGTTATTGGGCCCCAATGCAGCAGTGTCGGGCGCAGGGACACCCAGTATGCTTATGCCACCTGGAATAGCCGCTGCAGGACCTTCACAGTGATACAATTAACTTTATTTCTTTGTTATTTCACTAAGACATCTTTTATTCCTGACTATTTCAGATGTTATTGGGCCCCAATGCAGCAGTGTCGGGTGCAGGGACACCCAGTATGCTTATGCCACCTGGAATAGCAGCAGCAGGACCCTCACAGTGATGCAATTAACTTTAACTTTTTTTTATTTCACTAAAACATCTTTTATTTCTGTCTATTTCAGATGTTATTGGGCCCCAATGCAGCAGTGTCGGGTGCAGGGACACCCAGTATGCTTATGCCACCTGGTATAGCAGCAGCAGGACCCTCACAGTGATACAATTAACTTAACCCTTTCCCAAACGACAGAAATTTTGGGTGATCCACTTCAAAAACTGCCACAAATGACAAAATGGATGTTATTAAAGATAGGATTTGTGTAAAATATGGCACAGAAAATATTGAGACAAAAGGAGAAACTGCTGGTTATCAGCAGTTTCTTCTTTTGTTTCAATGTTTTCCAAAGCCTTTTCTATTAGGGACGTCAAAACCAGGTCTTGTTTGGGAAAGGGTTAATATGTAATTTTAATTCAATGAAGCCTGCCTGTTGTTGATGTCATGATATAAACACTTTCACAAACAGCGATTCCTACAGGAGTCAACATAAATTTTGTTGTCTTGATCTCTTTAATTTCGACCAACCTAAAAGAGCTGTTTGGGAAAGGCTTAAACCTCAAACATTTCAAAAGCAGTCTCAGAAGGCAAAAATCTAAAGGATGTTGGGTTGCAGACAATAATATGAATGTTTTTTAACATAGATAATCTAAATCATTTATATATAGCACAGAATACATAGAAAATTCTGATCTTCATAATTTTCTTATTTTATAAATATTTCTTTCTCTCAAGTCATTTCATTGAATCCATTGCCACACAACAAAATTTGAGACTTAACCAAAAGGTTTATCTAGGTAAAGTCAACAAAATACATGGTGTAGCAGAGAAAAGGCAGTTTATCGGCATTCTTTTGTCAGAATATTTTCTGGAGCCTTTTTACCCGGAACATCAAAACCAAGTCTTGTTTAGACAATACAATGATTTCCACAAAGAGGATTCTTAGAGAACTGTGTGTATGATACATGTATAAGGAAATGTAAATTGATTTTATCTGTGAAAGAGAAGTGTGTTTTATGTAGTTTTGTGATGATTGTTAATTATATGAATTAAACTGATTACAGAGTTTGATAAAAAGACTTTTTTCCTCCATTTCATGTTTTTACATACTCTTTCAAATTGAAAGGAACATCCAATGACAATAGTCTTTCGGACAGGACCTCTTGTCATAATTGTTAACTTAGCTGTTGGGACGTAATACTCCATTCAATCAATCAGATGACAAAATAAATTTTTGGTGATGATTATAGAAGAAAATGTCTTGCACTTTCCCAGCAAAAAACGCCTTTTTTTGCTGCTCCAGATTAAACCATTCCCAAGCATTGACGCTTTTTGACGCCCTTCAAGATGAAGACTTGAAAACATTGTGGAAAATGAAGAAATTGCTTGTGACAAGCAATTTCTTCATTTCCCAAAGTGTTTTCTACCCCAAAAGACAACAAAAAATTAAATTTCATTCATTTGAAATTGTCGTCTGCAACATCTTTGAAATTGGATCAACCTAAAATTTTGTTGTTTGGGAAAGGGTTAAAAGGATGGCTGTGTCCATAGCACAGTTGGTGGTACATCAGATTCTCACGCCTGGGTTCGATCCCTGACCGCAGCAAAATCCTTTCTGACATTGTCCCCCATCAACGGTTGGATAATCGTAAACCTATATAGACCACTGGTGGTGAACTAAAACAATTTTTGCTACAACAAGGTATAGATATTTTGTGTTTAAATGCGAGTTTAAAGATTTTTTCTCTAATGACAATGAACTTGTTCTAAAAACAGACCAGGTTTACCGTTTTGTATTGACAAACTGTTGGTGTTGTTATAAATCTCGAAACTACTGCTTCAATAAAGCTGTAGTTACGATACTGTATAACAACACTGACAGAATACATTGATCGCGAAAAAGCGTCCCTCGCTTTGGTCGAGTTCACCACCAGTGTAGACCAGCAGCTGTAGAGGATGTTGTATTACTGGTGTGAAAAAACAGGAGTCCTTGGTTAGGTGCTCCAGCCACCACAATTTGACCAGAGCAATTGAAAGAGCAGTTTAAGCCACATTCAATCAACCAAATTATAAGGCGATGCAGATGACAAAAATAATGCTAACTCGGTTAGAAATCTCCATGTCATGGCAAAGAAAACCTTGAAGGAATTGGAGAAAATGTTGGTATTCATGGACATTATCACTTATACATGTAGATAAGTGTAAAGGTAAAGTGTCCAAATCACAGCCTAGCCACGGGTAAGGGGATTCTATTTGCTTCATTGGTTAACCATTACCAAATAGCAAAATGTTAGACAGAAAAGAGTTGCAGACACCAAAATAAATATCAAAAAGAAAATTTGCATGTTATAACACAGAAAATATTGAGGGAAAAGAAGACATTGCTGATCATCCCTTTCTGCTTTCCTCAATGTTTTCCTAAATAATTTAGGGATCTCATAGGTTAATTCATAATCAGGGGTCCATTTTACCGGTATCAATGATTTCCTGCTCAACTTGGTGGTAAGATCCTTGATAATACAGACCCCAGGCCCCGATTTCTCGAAAAATCTTAAATACCTTCTCAGACTCAAATCTGAGCACCATACTCTAACTCAAATCACACTGAATCCATGTGAACTTCAATCGAATACCCTTCAAGGTTAGAGAGTATTCCTTTGAAGTTGAGCATGTGCTCATGAGTATGTACTTAAGTTTTTTCGAGAAACCAGGGCCAGATCTTAATTTGGAAAATGTAGAAGGCAATGAGCATGTGATCTTTACTTGAAGAGAAATTTTGAGGATGTTCGTTCTAGTCCTGATAGTATGTCAGGTATGGCTATGCCCACAGGCAAGGTATGTTAGATTGATTGATTGGTTGGGGTTAACCCTTTCCCTAAAGACAAAATTTTAGGGTCATCCAATTTGAAAGCTGCTGCAGACGACAAACATGATGATAATAAAGATAGGATTCGGTTGTGATAGAGTCAGGAAAATATTGAGACAAAAGGAGAAACTGCTGGTTATCAGCAGTTTCTTCTTTTGCCTCAATGTTTTCTCAAACCTATTCAATTAGGGACGTCAAAACCAGGTCTTGTTTGGGAAAGGGTTAAACAACTCTTTCAACTGCAATGGTCATATCACAGCAGCTAAATCACCAAATTATTGATAATAGGATTCCCGGTATTTCTCTCGCCAGCACTATTGCGATAACAAGCCTCCAGCTGCTCTCTCACTTTGAGGATTCACACCCATTGGTTAGAGAAAAATGACTTGTCAAATGTCAGAATGTATATTTGCCAAGCCCGGGTTTTAATTCACGACCCCTGGATTGTCAGACTCTGAAGTCAACAAATGGGCTGTCTGGGCAGAAGACATTAATTTCAGAGGCCAAGCCTTGTACTGGTAATATAATACTCAAGAAAGTGATGCACATGTTACTGTATATCTGGAGGATACCATAATGGCAGATATGATTAACCCTTTACCAGATGACAAAATTCTAGGGTGGTCCAATTCAAAAACTGCTGCAGACGACAAAATAAATGTTAACAGAGAGGATTTGTGCTCAAAATAACTCAGAAAATATTGAGGCAAAAGCAGAAAGTGCTGATTATCAGCACTTTCTTCTTTTGTCTCAATGTTTTCCTAAGCCAATTCTAATAGGGACGTCAAAACCAGGTCTTGTTTGGGAAAGGGTTAAACAAGTTGTCTGCACACAACATGGCTCAAGTTAACCCATTACCAAACGACCAAATATTTGGGTAATCAACTTCTAAAACTGCCACAAATGCCAAAGTGGATGTTATTAAAGATAGAATTTGTGTAAAATATGGCACAGAAAATATTGAGACAAAAGGAGAAACTGCTGGTTATCAGCAGTTTCTTCTTTTGTTTCAATATTTTCCCAAGCCTTTTCTATTAGAGACGTCAAAACCAGGTCTTTTTTGGGGAAAGGGTTAATTAATCCTTTCCCAAATAAGACCTGTTTTTGACGTCCATAATACTAGTAATAAAAATTTGAGAAAACATTAGGATAAGAGTTTTGCCTCACTATTTTCTTTGCCATTACACAAATCCTATCTGTTTTGTCATCTGCATCATTTATCAAAATGGACCCCAGCAATACTTTTTTGTTTGGGAAAGGACTAATAGAAATTGGTCATGAAAAAGGTCAAAATCTAAGGTCATGGTCCCAAATGGAAGCTATCCGTGTGCAAAATATGAAGGTTCTCTCTAATAGCGCGGAAGATATGGACTAGGTTAAAGTTTTTCTACGCAAGCAACCCCTACACTGATGTCAATGACGCTAACGGTAAGGCATTATTTTCGACTAAAACTGTTGAAGCAGTTGCGGGGCTAAGATATTGTGGACAGACCGGTTCCAGTATACTCTAAAGTTCATTTTCAGGGGTATACAGTAAGCTGGTTTATTGGGGGGGGGGTTACGCCGTTTTCAACTACTTGGGTCATATCGCGGCGACTGGAGCACCTAACCATGGATTCCTGTCGTTCCTCATATCAGTACTACCACAACATCCTAACCGAGCCTCCAGCTGCTCCCCACATAGGTTCACGATATCAAACCATTGATGGGTGACATATACAGTAAGTTGGCACTCGTTATCTCGACACCAGATGAGTCAAGTTTCTGCTTAACCCTTTCCCAAAGGACAAAATTTTAAGGTGATCCACTTCAAAATCTGCTACAAATGGCAAAATGGATGTTACAAGAGATAGGATTTGTGCAAAATATGATACAGAAAATATTGAGACAAAAGGAGAAACTGCTGGTTATCAGCAGTTTCTTCTTTTGTTTCAATGTTTTCCCAAGCCTTTTCTATTAGGGATGTCAAAACCAGGTCTTGTTTGGGAAAGGGTTAAATTGAAGCTAAGATCTGGCCCCATTCTCATCAATGGATATAAAAAATTTCAAACAAAATCATTTGGAAATAAATATAGCCATTGAGAAATAGGAAAAGGATAGAAATCAGCCCCTCTGACTTCAACACAAGGAGTGTCAACTGTAACAGTAAAAAGATCACAATAACACAGTGACTGCTGGTGAAAAATGTTTTAATTGCGCAAGATCTTTTGAGATATATGGTACATTTCAACGGCTCAGCGTGAAACAGTTGTAACTGCCTACATGTTTACAGGCAGTCACAACCGTTTCGCGCTGAGCCATCAATTTGTGAATAAAGAAAACACCAAATGATATGATCAATGTGTATTTTATCTTATTATATACTTTGATGGGAGCAGCTTTAAATCTTAGTTTAGAAACGGTTACACTACAAAATGACCTGAAATACTTACCCAAATTGTATACAAAACTGTGTTCTATATTGACTGCTCATACAAAATAGCACTTTCAAAAATACATGGTCAGTTGCATAATGAGAATTTAAATAGACCAAGAAATTAGGAATGAAAATTTAATTGCATTTTCATTGCTTATCCCAAGGTTTACTTTTCTTATGCAACCAGCCCATGTTAAATAGCACAAAACATAATTTATTTGTCTTTCAAACAGTTGACAAAGAACAACAAGAGCTGTCCGAAGACAGCGCGCTCGACTTTCTAAGTTGCTTAGTATAAAGGGGGCATAACTCCAAATGTATTGGAGCCAGGGTCATGGGCCCTGGTAGTAAGGTAGATGGTGTGATGGTGAATAAGTATTCCAAGTTTGGGTTGAATCCCTTTGATAGTATCACGGCCGCTTATCTACTAAATCACAACATTTTGTTGTGTATGAAAAAAAGTTTAGAGGATATCCGGTTGGCAGTTAGAGGAGCCGACAAATCGGCGGGTGAAAGGTGAGTCTCGTCTTTTAATCGAAATGTTCTTGTTTCTAGCTCGAAAATCAAAAATCGGAGAAT
The DNA here is from genome assembly GCA_963680895.1 of Fragum sueziense. Lineage (NCBI taxonomy): Eukaryota > Metazoa > Mollusca > Bivalvia > Cardiida > Cardiidae > Fragum > Fragum sueziense. The sequence continues at coordinate 64,570,908 of OY804592.1, forward strand.
GACATACAACCCTTTATTCATTTTCACATATTTGTGAGCCCCATCAAAACCCCGATTCCCAGAGATTGAACGGGAATTCATTTTCTCCCGTTGCAAGGGTAGCCCCAATAGTGACATTTCGTCAATACTGATGAGCGTTTGTCCGCTTTCTGAGGATGAATGACCCAAAACCTGTGTGTATTATAAAATAGTTGTAAGTAAATTACATCGTGCAAACAATATTTTAATAACTTACTGTCGATCTTTGAAGATAATCAGTTCTTCCGGTCAGTTTGTGCGTTAGAGGATAGGTTGTGAGTAAGAGGATAGGTTGTGATTTAGAAGACAGAATGCATTCATCACATTTAATACCATTTGTCATTGTTTATATGCGAATTAAGCCAAACCGAAATACTCTATGTGATATGTCTATTATCAAAGGGTGAGTGAAATGGCATAACGTATTTTTACGCCCAGTAAATTGATACATCAGTTTAATATTTAAACAATTTAACATTGTCTGCTTGTCTGCCCATCTGCATGTGATGATTTAAAATGAAAATTTAAGTTAAGGGGGCGTTTGTGCGTTCTCTTTTTAAAATTTCATACACCTGATATTCTTGTCTGCTACATCTTTTGCTTCGGAAAAGTCAAATATTTAGCCAATTTGGTACTGAATGTTTTCAAAAGTGTTTTCAAAATGACACAATTTTGGACTGCTTTATTTATAAAGAGTTACAGATGTGAGAAGTATATGTTTGAGGGCGTAAATATTGAGGGAAGGGCTGATAATCAACAATTTCTTCTTTCTCTCGATGTTTTCCGAAACTATTTTACAAGGGAGTTATAAAATAAATATCTTGTATGGGATAGGAATTTTGAAGAAATCTTTATGAAGGAAATCGACTTTCTCTTGTTCCGTTGCTTTTACATGATGTGTAAATGGGATTCTTTAACCCTTTCTCAAACAAGGCATGGTATAACGTACTTATTAGAAAGGGATTGTAAAAGTATTGACACAAAAAAAGAGATTACTGTTAATCTGCAACTTGTAGGCCTATATGATTGATTACTTAATATCAAACATATTGAATCAATAAACAAGAAGATCTATGGATAAACAAGATTTACAGACCTGTATTTTTGACACGTCTTTATTGTCTCCGGTTTTTCCACTTCTTACGCATTATATTTTAAAGAGGCTAGATTCTACTTTAGAGCATACAAAAATGGTTGGAATATTGCACAGTATTTACTTTGAATAGTTTAAAAGTTCACATGAAGACGCACAGAGTACAGACAGACAGAAAGAAACACAAAGGATAGTGAATGTATCAAACATTGTTATAAATCTATCATGCATAAGAACCTTACATTCATTTAGATGAGATAATGTAATATGATACATATAACTGGTGTGTAAAAGGGTTTTTCTATATCATATCACAATGAACACGTACTCTGTCAAATAAAAATGACACAGTGATTCTTATGCGAAATGATGGTTTAATCTTTGGACAAGACTAGTCTAGTAATGAAAGTATTTCGGTTTGGCTTAATTTGCATATAAACAATGACAAATGGTATTAAATGTGATGAATGCATTCTGTCTTCTAAATCACAACCTATCCTCTTACTCACAACCTATCCTCTAACGCACAAACTGACCGGAAGAACTGATTATCTTCAAAGATCGACAGTAAGTTATTAAAATATTGTTTGCACGATGTAATTTACATACAACTATTTTATAATACACACAGGTTTTGGGCCATTCATCCTCAGAAAGCGGACAAACGCTCATCAGTATTGACGAAATGTCACTATTGGGGCTACCCTTGCAACGGGAGAAAATGAATTCCCGTTCAATCTCTGGGAATCGGGGTTTTGATGGGGCTCACAAATATGTGAAAATGAATAAAGGGTTGTATGACATTCTCCGATTTTTGATTTTCGAGCTAGAAACAAGAACATTTCGATTAAAAGACGAGACTCACCTTTCACCCGCCGATTTGTCGGCTCCTCTAACTGCCAACCGGATATCCTCTAAACTTTTTTTCATACACAACAAAATGTTGTGAATTAGTAGATAAGCGGCCTTGAGTATGATGTTTGAAAAAAACTTTAACCTTGGTTGCAACGCCAACGCCGACGCCCGGGTGACAGTATAAGCTCTCATTTTCTTCGAAAAGTCGAGATAAAAATTGAACACAATAATCATAATGATAGCATGTAACATAACAAACAAGATGTGTTTGTGAAACACAAATGTCCCCAAAATGTTATTTCAGTAAGTTTTCACATTAAGGTTTCTATATATTTCGGATAGAAAGACAGATAGTCTAGGAGCCAGGTCCTGGTATGGAACTTTTCTTGCAACCGGTGCCCTATAAAAATTGGAGTGGTATTTTTCAATACGTTAGGGTCACACGCTTTGGTTAAGGGTGGATGACATGCTTAAAAGTGGTAGGATTTTTTTAAAATCAAGGTCAAAGGTCATTCGGTGCACTTTTCATACATACCTCCTAAAATACCCCATAACTTACTCATTTATTAAGCTAAAACAATTATTTTGGTATCAAAATAAAGCTGATAAATTGCACTTTGACTTACATGAATAATAAACAGCTTTTTGATTTTGTATTTTTGTGAATATTGATAAATATAGCAAAAATTGGCTAAAAATCACCAAAATAAGTTTTGTCTACAAGTGAAAAAAAAGTTTTAAAAATACAAAAGGTATGTTTGTGTGGTTGAAGTCATACTTAAAATTTGCCCAGAAACCTGTTCTTGAGTTATATGTATTTCTTCACAGAATTAGTCTTTAGCTTAGGCTTGTAGTCATAGCTAAAAGTGGGTGGGGTAAATTTTCCCAAAAATTACAAAATATGCAAACATTGATGTAACAAAAAATCTTACACATAAATGTGATGTTTAGTTGAAATTATGCTTTTGAAATCATATTTGCAGTGATTTGTAAAGCTTTTAATGCATATTTCTGGAAATTAGTTAGAATTTTAAGAGCCAAAATAACAACTCAATAAAACAGCATGTGAGATGGATACAGATTATATCAACACCATAATGTCAAAGCAATGACTCTTAAACGAATATTTATCGAACATCAACATTTTTTTTATATAAAGCAATTAAAGACTCAAATTAGCATAATCGACAGATGAACATATTCCTCTTTCTATCTTACGGGCATATGACATTAGACCCATGCCAGATTTTCAGGAATCAGAACATGGGGACAGCCAGAATTTGCTTTGTTGTGTAGTGCATTGCTTTTATAGAGCCAAAAGGAAAGCAATTTTAGCGCTGGAACTTAATTTTTCACTATCAAGGTTCAGTGACACATAAATGTTACTATAAATATAAAGTGCGGGTAAGTTAATTATTTACACTTTATTTAGAAGAACAGACTTAATTTAGAAGAACTAAATGAACTTTATTTGAAATTTCCTTGTGCAGAAATGATCTAGCTATCCAGGTTGACCATTCCATACAATATTTCGTGAACATATTTCATATATATTTGTATGCCCGACAACCTAGCATGGGTCTCTTTAAAGATAATTACGAAACTGTCGTCATTACAATGCTTACACCTGGTAGCGAACATTCCAACATGTATACATAAAATGTAATTAGGAACAGAATATTGCATACTGTGAATACATATCACTATCATCAGTCTGGAATCTGGTTGTTATGATATGTGGTTATGAAGGTCTCCAAGAGTAACCATGAACATGTTAGTACCGTATATTCGTTTATGTACATGCCTTCAAAAGGGACAACATAGTATCTGGTCTTTTAATCAATTTTGTGACCCAATAAGCTTTAATTGTACAAGAAATTGAACCCAATAGTCCCTATATCCTTTATTATGCAAATCATTCATTACATGTGACATTATGTTACTAGTAAATAGTAGAAAATAAAGATACCACAGTTGTTGATCCATCCTTCACAATCCCATCATGATAACATAACTTTGTTTATTGATTCGCGACTAATACATATTTGAGTAGACACAGAGGAACTTTTGGTATAAAAATATTGGAAATCTTCGGACCTACGGTTGTTATAGATCTAACCCCACAAAAATATACCTGACAAAAATCTGGACAATGTTTTACTTATTACAGGGCTAAAACTATTCCTGGTAATAACTTTTATTGTAATCAATTGTGCATCTATCATTTGTAAGTATCTATGTAATCTATATCAAAGAAATCATTAACCTTTCCCTACACAAGACCTCGTTTTGACGTCCCTAGGAGAAAGGCTTGGGCAAAATTAATGCAAAAGGAGAAAATTCTGATTATCAGCATTTTCATTTGCCTCAATGTTTTCTAGGCTATATTGTACACAAATCAAATCTTAAAATCACCCATTTTGTCGTTTGCAGTGGCATGACTTTTATACTTTTAAACTAACCGAGATGAAATTTTAAACACATATGCTTTGACGAATTATACATTTGATCCTGCAACAAAAACGCTGCTGTTTGGAAAAGGGCGCATTCGACAGTTGCTATGGAAACATAGGGTCAAGCTGAGCGGGAAAACTTTGGATGATTTGCAAAAGTATGACTTATCAATCGCTTTTAAAGCGATCATATTTTGTATTGTATCACTTCAACAGTTGTCAGAAATGCTTGTTACCTTGGAGCGGACATTTTTCTCGGCAAACGTAACATCGTCAGCTGACATTTGGAGTCAATTTCCGTAAACAACCGTAGGTGAATATATCGCGTAGCTTATATAGTAAATATGGTGCTAGGGCAATGGTATTCAATAATGATTTGAGTGTAAATTGGAAAATTAAAATCAGAGACGATCTTTATGATTATGAACACGTACAACAATACTTCTATGAGAAAAAACAAGCATTTATGAGTGGTATAATGCATTTATAAATGATTTTACCCATGATGCTTCTGACCTCAATAGATCTGGACGTCGGCGAAATCGTCAATGACTTACCAATTGTTTCCCAGAAACTATCTTTAGAATTTCCAAACTACAGTTTAGACGCTTCTTTGAGGAATAAATTCATATGTGGGAAATGTGGATATCGTGCAGTGGCAAATATATAGAAAAGATGTAAATATTAGATGTGTAAGACAGACGTTCCTGACGTATCCATCTCAGACCTAAGTTGCGCCGTACAATATGACCCTACGTTGCCATAACAACTGTAGAATGCACCTTAATGCAAAAAACCTAGATTTTGTTGCTGGATCAAAAGCATACTTTCCTAAATGTTAAGTTTTGAAAATGTCCTAACAGTTAGTACATGAAAAAGTTATGACATAATTCCGGATACTTTATTAACAGCCCTCATACAAACCAAATGATCTTTTTATGTTGAATACTTTTGGAAAAAATGCCAATGTTAATGACAACAACAATTTAGTTCCTATAAGAATGCGTAAAGATCCCGCACCTCTAGATTTGATTGACATCACAAAATGCTCGTGTTAAACTGACTGCCACACGCGAAGGTGTAAGTGTCAAAGAGAAGATCTTTTATGCACTGATGCGTGTGTTTGTGAGTCAGAACTGTGTATAAATAGACGTATCTTGGTGCATTAGACAGTGATAATGATTAGTATATATGGCCTGAGTTAAGTGTATTGAAGTGTTTATATGGTAGCTATGAATATTAAAAGTCTGGTCATTGCTTCATGTGTCTTGTTGTTTTGTTGTTATTGTTGCTGTTGTTGTTGTTGTTGATGATGATGATGATGATGATGATGATGAGGAGGAGGAGGAGGATAGTGTTGAATATAAGAACATTATATTTAGTAAAGTATACAAGATGCATAAAATGAACAAAACAATGAGTTTATGCACGACTTCTGTTTTACGCAACTATCATGCAGAAGACATTTTGGTCATCATTTGACAAATTAAACTCTTTATATTGGTCTTACTTTCTGAAATGCACATCACTGGCTATCTCTCAAGAATTCATCTATAATTCAGCCCAATCTTGAAACAAGATGTGTTTGTGAAGCAGGAATGCCTCTGAAATGGCCAATGATAAGTTTTTATGTTAAGCTTTTAAGTAAATGGTTGATAAGGGTTAATGGATGAGCTTGAGGAAGGTCATATTGCATGGAGCAGATAGATATTATTAAAAGGTTACATACATGTACCAAATTTGAGCTTTGTATGTGAAATACTTTTGGAGAAAAGGCCTATGTTAAGTTTTCACGTTAATTAGTTTTAATTTTAAGATTTCATGTTAAGGAATGATAAGGGTTAATGGATAACCTTGAGGAAGTTTATATTGCATGGAACAGATAAATATCATTGAAAGAAGGTTACATACCAAATTTGAGCTTTGCATGTGGAATATTTTTGGAGAAAAGGCCAATGTTAAGTTTTCATGTTAAGTTTCAAACTGACGGACGGACGGACAGATGGCGAGCTGGACGGACGGACAGACAGACCGACAACGGTAAAACATTATGTCATCGATCTATCGATAGGGGGCATCAAAATGACTAATTTGTGGTCCTATTTTTATCTATATTAAATTTTCGACATATACACAATTATGGGGGCCAACTTGAATTTAGTTGGCCATTTTTGACAAAACACAAAGATGATTTTGAAAAAAAATATGTATCTGTATCCCTAATAAGTATGCAATACCAGAGATATTGTTTTATTCGCTTAAACTGTAAACTGTGTTTCAAGTGATGTGTTATTCATCATATGTAAAATTACATGATAGAACCGCAAAATTTTGTGCATGAGCTATTTGGTTCCAGCGCTAAATTCCTTTCCCTTTGGCTTTATTAAAGCAATGCACTACCCAACAATGCAAACTCTGACCGTCCCATGTTGTTCTAATTCCTAAAAAATCTGGCACGGGTCTGGGGAATATTTTCAGCTGTCGATTTCTAGTACATAGATACTTGATAAATATTCGTTTTAACCCTTTCCCAAACGACAAAATTTTATGTCGGTTCAATTTGTAAGATGCTACAGATGACAAAATGATGATAAAAAAGGCATGATTTGTGTAAAATATAGCCAGGAAAATATTGAGACAAAAGGAGAAACTGCTGGTTATCAGCAGTTTCTTCTTTTGTCTCAATGTTTTTCCAAGCCATATCTCTTAGGGACGTCAAAACCAGGTCTTGTTTGGGAAAGGGTTAAGAGTCATTGCTTTGACATTATGGTGATGATATAATCTGTATCCATCTCACATGCTGTTTTATTGAATTGTTATTTTGACTCTTAAAATTCTAATTAATGTCCAGGAATATTCATTAAAAGCTTTACAAATCACTGCCAATATGATTTCAAAAGCATAATTTCTACTTAACATCACATTTATGTGTAAGATTTTTTGTTACATCAATGTTTGCATATTTTGTAATTTTTGGGAAAATTTACCCCACCCACTTTTAGCTATGACTACAAGCCTAAGCTAAAGACTAATTCTGTGAAGAAATACATATAACTCAAGAACAGGTTTCTGGGCAATTTTTAAGTATGACTTCAACCACACAAACATACCTTTTGTATTTTTAAAACTTTTTTTTCACTTGTAGACAAAACTTATTTTGGTGATTTTTAGCCAATTTTTGCTATATTTATCAATATTCACAAAAATACAAAATCATAAAGCTGTTTATTATTCATGTAAGTCAAAGTGCAATTTATCAGCTTTATTTTGATACCAAAATAATTGTTTTAGCTTAATAAATGAGTAAGTTATGGGGTATTTTAGGAGGTATGTATGAAAAGTGCACCGAATGACCTTTGACCTTGATTTTAAAAAATTCCTACCACTTTTAAGCATGTCATCCACCCTTAACCAAAGCGTGACCCTAACGTATTGAAAAATACCACTCCAATTTTTATAGGGCACCGGTTGCAAGAACTTTTAATTTAACCCCCTTTGTAAAAGCTGGCTCCTAGACTAAGATGACAGGCAGACAGACAGACAAAGGTGAAACGATAAACCCTGATCTTTTGAATATGGGTCATAACAAAATAGCATAATATCACAAATTCAACATTGAAACTCAAAACTCAATAACCATTTCAAATTGCGTTCATAAGATATAGACATACATGCAGATGTCAGTGTTGATAGACAGAGATGAGACCTCCACCTTGAATCATGAGAATATAGTGAAAGTAGGAACATGGAAAATATGTTCATGTGAAGTTTCAATAGAATATGTTGTGGAGAATTAAATGAGACTACTGGTAAGGACCAATACTTATTAATTTGTACTACTAGAAAATACCAATATCTGTTCTTGAATGTCTGAATCCTTCATAGTAATCTCCATTTGACACAAAATATAATCAAAAGAAGTTGCAGTAAACAGACTTACAGTGAGATAACATGAATCTATTGTGGAGGAAAATATAGAACGGTAAGGAAAAAGTAAATGGACAAAAAGACTGTCCAAGGTTGAATTTAATCAAGTCCTCTTCTAACCAGAAAATCACACTTTTTAAATCATTGCACTAGCTTAGACATGTTATTAACAAATACAGATACGTAGGTGCATCATAAGCACTTACATTTAACATATATAACCCATCATTAGCAGTAAAGAGCCAGAGGCGAAATTTGAAAAGTGCCAGTAATTTCTAAACTGTGTTTAATTTCCATTCAAAATATAAACATTAGCATTTTGAACGGTTTAGAATTTTGAATTAATGCATTCTTATGGAAATATTTGGCAAAAATGTTTAAATTACATCCCTTGCATATGGATATAGAGTAAAACAATATTTGTTAATTATTTTCTTCTTAAAGCATAATCTTGAAATCTGGCACGATGAATTAACTTATGTGAAGTGTATTTAGAAGTGTGTGTAATTTGATGCATTTTGTATGGCTAGAAAGTGGTGTTTTAATGAAGGGTCATATACCTTAAGTCAGGATCTCAAAACGGACCCTTAGGGCATTTGAAATCAACAAATAACCATAATACTGCTCCCCAAGACAGATAATGCAGATGCTATTTGAAAACAACATGAATCTTGATCAGACTCTGTGTGTGTACAATCTGATCTGGATCAATGGCGTTCCCAAATGCCACAAAAGACCTTATTCCAGATCGCTGCACACTTGTTTTAGCTCCCACTTCTTGATTAATCCCACAACTTTCCCAAATAAATTAACATGCATGAAGCAAAACAAAGCAATACTAAGCATCAAACCATTCAAAACGCTCACAATAGTTCCATAATGATTAACCAATTTCCTCATAATGAAGCTCTTTGACACCCAACATGATAAAGGTTAGGGATTTAACCCATTACCAAACAACAAAATTTTAGCCTAGTCCAAACTCATAAGTGTTGCAGACGGCAAGTTCCATCGAACAAAATTTAATATTATTTGGTCTTTCTTGGTAGAAAACATTGTGGGAAATGAAGAAATTGCTTGTCACAAGCAATTTCTTCATTTTCCATGATGTTTTCTAAAGCCTTTATTTTGTGGGGCGTCCAAGTGTCAATGTGTGGAAAAGGGTTAAAATTGTCATCTGCAACATCTTTAAATTTGGACCAGTTTATAATTTTGCAGTCGATAATGGTTTTTTTTTTTTATTTTTTCGTAACAATTTCCACATATTCAGCTATTATGCACAGGCTTTCTTAAGATATGTTCAGACAAAACATTTTTATAAATATCAAGATATTTTTCTACTGTTAGACAAAACCCTTTAGAAGCAGGCAACAGTGGAAATTCTGGCTTGGAATAGACTTGTTCTAATGAACCATTTATCTGGCTTGTGGCAGTTGCTGAGGCAGTTTGATCTGTATCTTCACTGGGAGCAGTCTGGGCTGATCTGTCCTCAGAATTTCTCTCTTTTTGAGATAACTTGATCCAGTGCTCAATACGACCTATCATTCTGAAAGTGAAGACAAAATAAATATAAATTTATTCAATTTTACCCTTTCCTAAAAAACTACAAACAGCAACAATTTGAGAGATGTTGCAGAAGACAAGTTAAAGTTAATGTAATTTTAAATTGTTTGGTCTTTTTGAGAAGAAACTTCGAGACAGTATTGTTGAAAATGAAGAAATTGCTTGTTACGAGCAATTTCTTCTTTTTCCAAAGCCATTACATTTTAGGAGTCGAATAGTCATTGTGATGGTTGAGAGAACAACTTCCCAAACAATGCAATTTCAGATTAATCAAAGTAGCTTTCATTGAAATTTTAAATAAATACTTTCCTAGAGGTCCAAATTTTAGACTTTTATATTCAAAATGAATGTAAACATGAAAATAAATGTAAACACTTAATGTGACATTTCACATTTATTTCATTTTTTAAAAGTATGTCTTGATGCAAAGATTGTTTATTCTAATGCATAGAAATGCTATCAGTGCTTTGAAGCTGTTATTAATAAGCAAAAATACGCCTTCAAAGTTGAGGCAGAAATGACAAATTCTATATAAATCTGAAATGTTGTCCACAACATTTGTTTAATCTTAGCACAAACATATATGTTTCTCGCAATTGGTTCAATATTTTGGCTTGAAATTTTCAGAATTTTCATAAGAAAACATGCTCTTTCATATTGAATAAAAGTAAAATTTATGTAAAAATAATTGTGAAAAGTCACTTTAAGAGTTTACTTGGCAAGGTAGAAAGAATTGATCAAAAGTATAAAAATCCTGGTAATCAGCAGTTTCTTTTAACTCAATGTGTCTTTTTTAACCCTTTCCTAAACAAGACCTGGATTTGACATTCTTGTAAAAGAAGGCTTGTGAAAACATTGAGAGAAAAGAAGAAACTGCTGATAACCAGCAGTTTCTCCTTTTGTCTCAATATGTTCTGTACCATATTTTACACAAATCCTATCTTTAATAACTATTTTGTTATTTATGGCAGTTTTTGAAGTGGATCACCCCCAAAAAATGTCGTTTGGGAAAGGGTTAAGTCAGAGACTGTTGGTGAAAGTGGTAACACTTTCCCCCAATATGTCTTACAGTATGATATCACAGAATGTTCTGTTCTGTTCTGATATCACAGAGGACAAAATAATGTTTGTGAAAAGCAGAAAATTTGAACATCAAGTCATGGGATGCATCGTCTGAGGAGAAAGAAGACAATTTTGATCATCAGAAATTTTCTTCTTTTCCACAATGCTTTCTCTATTTGAAATGTCAACATCAGTTTTTATCAAAGAAAGAGTACAAACCTGAGAGCTGTTGTTTGTAAATGAGCCTCAGTCTCTGCTACAAAACTGACAGGTGGATTGATGGCCATTCTTGTCATAGACTGTACAGAAATAAACAATAGTTATACATCAGTATTTATTTCAGCAAGTAAATCAATCTTCGAATTATTAAACAGGACCTTCCTATATCAACACTTTTTTTTTTCAAACAATGGTTTTTACACACAGGGATGAGAATGAGCACTCAATGCTAGGGCTGACTATCGATGCCAATTTTAACTATCGCGATAGTATCGCTATCAGAGCAATCACTATCACGATACTATCACTATCGTGACATACTATCACGATACTATCACGATACTATCGTTTTTCAAAAGAGGGTCTGTAAAAGGTGTGTTACTTAAAAATCATTGGCTTTTTATGAGGATTAATCTAGAATGTGTAACACTGCTTGATCAGTTAAAGTGTAAGTAGAACGATGTGTTTGATTTGTTCATTACCGGGACGACGATCAAGTCATTTAATCGACTTATGAACACAAAAACAAACAACAGCAATCATCTACGTAATTTCATCATAAAGCATATGACAAATTAAAGAATCGTATGTTTAGATAATAATTCGTCACTTTTTCTTTGCTAAAGAAAAAAAGACGGATTTGCTTTCAACTGGTCAAGTATCTTAATCGCCGTTTTTTCAGCATGCCTAGCCCATAAAAAACGTATATGGAACTGAAAATACGATGGAAATGCATGATAATTCTTAAAACTTCGGAACCCATTACAGAAAACGATGAAATCACCCACTCACAGGCTAAATTTAATAACATAGATCTACAGATTAGTTCCGTTTAAGAAATCTGACTCGAAAGTTTCAAGTGAAAAGAAGAAATGAAAGTGAATCTTTTATCTCACAAAATATTTTGGGCTACAATAAGGTCTTCAGACTCGTAGTCCAATGCGGATTCTGACATAAGTTTTACCTCGTGTTTTATATTTAGGCCTACCTTTTGTTTTATATCCATCATACGATTTAAAAGAAAATCTTTTCAAATGCAACAGAAATCAAATTCCACTCAAAGTGAGTCAACACGAAAGACACATTGTTTTGGGGTAAAGATAATTGGATACCACCGATACGGTGTTTTAGTCACTCACTGTTTATATGACGTCACTTCTCCGAGATCAAATAAATGCCGCCGACTACAAAAATGCGGTGTTTTACTTTACGAGGGAATATGTGTAAACGATTTTGAATATAACTATCTCATGTCTCGTGATTTTTTCCATTGATCTGCTCTCCCGCGTGCATGATTAATGTCGTAAGTGTAGCTTACATGAGCTGGAGTTTTCACATTTTTGAGTGTGGCCGACGCTATCGTTAGAAGGGACACGCCTTTGCACGCGCCTTTGGGAGAATAGAAAATCACTGTCTGGTTTTCGCACGCGCCTTTGGGAGAATAGAAAAACTATGTCTGGTTTTCAACCAATCAAAGTGGAGATGCTTTATGACGCACGTGTCGGCACGCGGGCTTTTTTGTATACAAATGATCATTAGATCATCCCCCATGGAGAATAAGAACCACTTGTTTCAATGCATTTTAAAAACTGTTAACACACAGTTTTACCGATTTCATGACACGGACTAAGTCTTTTAAAATGGGATTTACATTTATTAAGGTATGTTGGTGTTAACAATTTTAAACAAGGAAATGCATCTTTTTTGTTTTGCTACAAAGTTCTAAGCACACTTAGACCGAATAATATGCCGTTTGCATGGCTAATTGGCTAATTGGCTATTTATACGATATCGCAGCTAGATCTAGATGTTTTCAACCTGTTTGACAAACAAATATTCCGTCCACACAGCAAAACCATGTGCAAATGGACAGGAGCGGTTTGGTGTTTGTAAACGTAACCATTGAGCAGACGACTTTCATTCTCTGAAAGCCAAAACTATCGAACTCGGTTACACAGGCTCGGAAACAATTACGACATTACGACGAGGAATAAAATATGTCAGGGCTTATAAATAGGAATAGGAAACAATGAGAGAAAGGTTCAACTGTCAATATGAAAGTAAACTATCGAAACTATCGATAGTTGGACGAACTATCGGCGATAGTTATCGATAGTTCATTTCACAATCGATACATCAACATCGGAGCAGTCTCTATCGCGATGCATCGATATATCGATGTATCGTTACACCCCTACTCAATGCCGATAAGTAAAACAAGGAAATAGATTTAAAATACCTTTGAGATAAATGGAATGATTCTCATAAACTACCACTCACTCAATCTAACACTCACAATACTTTTGAAATTTGCCACTCTAACCAATGACTAACAGTTTTTATTCTTCACAGACGCGCACCTGCCAGTAATACCCGAAAGGGGAGTTAGGCAGTATATATAGATAGATAGATAGATAACTATATTTTACACAAAATGCCTGCTGCACAAAGTATGCCATTACGTAAGTGTAAACAGTATGCATGTATTTGTAAGCTGATCTTTCTAAGCTGCCTGTCAAAGCAATCACAGACTGAAATGATGCGGACCATGTCTGCCATTTGCTAAACTAAACTAGGGTTAGGCATGGTATCGGTTCATAATTCCTTTAGTATAAAGAACCTAAAGCAAACATACCTGTATAAGCTTGAGTATGGCCATTTCATTATACATTCTGCTGTTTTCCTGGCCATGCTGTGTAGTCCTCTGTTTCTCATATCCAGCTTCATTGAAATATGGCTCATTTACCAATATCAGTCCTGAAATACAGCAGGGATAATTTTGGGTCGGTCCATTGGTTCTTTTTATCTTAGAAATGGCCCATCAAATTTCAACCTGAGGGCCAACATGGCCCACATATACTCCTCACAAAAAGTTAAGCAACAAAGATGCTTTTCTTTCTCAAATGTGTTTTATCACATCTAATGATCTATGTTTTATACAATACAAAGTTGGGGTCTTATTACACAAATTACGTTAAATGATTGGGAAAATCATCAAACGATAACAAAGTTACAGATCCTCGAAAACCGTCCCGACGAAACAATGGTGCAAAACGTCACTCGCCAGCAGTTCAGAATGTGTAAAAAGTTGTTTTCCGGCCACTTCAGGCCATAATCGAGCATCAAGTACCTGGTATGACCCCTACGATGTTCAACACACGCCCGAACACACCTTGGCATCAAGCAGATTTGTCTGTCTAATGTCCGTTGTGGATTGATCCTCCATTCTGTCTGCAAGACCTGTTGCAGTTCATCCAGAGTCTGTGGGCGAACATGCTGACCATAGACACGCCCTCAAAGAATGTCCTATGTATGTTCTATCGAATTAAGGTCTAGAGACGTAGCAGGCCAGTCTATATGTCTGATGTTGTTGGTCCACAGAACTTCAGTCACAATTCCAGAACGATAGGAACGGGCATTACCATCCATTAACATAACAGTTGGATCTGTTTACTGTGCCAGAAGGATGATAACAGGCGTGATGATCTCGTAAATGCACCTTACACCAGTCATTGAACCTCGTCTAATGACAACCAGCTCTGTTCTGTGATCAACACTGATACCTCTCTAGATCATCAAACTCCCACGTTCATGTTGGTCGTGTTCGGCGATGTTACAGTCGGCAAACCGTTCAGTACCGTTTCTCCACACACGTGTCATGCCATCATTAGAATCAAGACAGAATCTTGACGAGTCAGTTAAGAGTTAGTGACGCCAACGAGTGACCCTCAGTTTTGATGTTGATGTTTCAATATTAATCTGTGTCATTGATGTTTTGGGGGAAGTTGGATCCGTTGAAGTGGTATCCTGGACCTTGGACCTTCTGTGTGAAACGTGTTCCTCACGGTTTGGATTGAAAGTCGGTTTCCTGACATACTATGAAGGTCATTTTCCAGCGATCTGGCCGTTGTAAGCCAGTTCCTACGGACTAAGGTTGCAACATAACGGTCTTCACAAGGTGTTGTTACTCTTAGACGGCCTGAACGTGGTCTCTCTGACATCTGTCCAGTTTGATTGTATCGGGTTATTGCTCTTCAGTCAATACTGCGATGAAATTTAAAGTGAAATGCAGCAGCAGTCTTGGTTGCCCCACCCTGTAGCTTTCCAATAATTTGAACCACTTCAATTGGAGTCAAGTGACGTATTAGCATGATTCAAATGTTGATGACATCAAATTTGTCAAATTGACGCATTTTTAGCACATACGGAGCTATTGCCAAGTTTGAAATCCGTATATGCGACACATTTTGCATGCATGTTTTGGGGGTGAGTGTGTTCTAATCATGTGATAGCTGTTTTTGGAGACGATAACATTCAGTATTCTTTTAAGTGTGTTTAAGCATAGATATGGCTGTCCAAATAACAAATCTGTGCAAAAATTCTTGCATGTATAAATAGAATATTGAGAGAATTACTTTTGTTGCTTAACTTTTTGTGAGGAGTATATATTCGTGACTACAGAAATTTACACCTTGTCTTTACCAAATATGCCATGAAATTCAGGCAATCTTTGACAGTAGGAATTCAATTTAACAATTGGCATCCAAATTGATTAATGATAATCAGAACTTTGACCCTTTCCCAAACAAGACCTGGCTTTGATGTGCCTCATAGAAAAGGCTTGAGAAAACATTGAAACAAAAGAAGAAACTGCTGATAACCAGCAGTTTCTCCTTTTGTCTCAATATTTTCTTTGCCGTATTTTACACAAATTCTATCTTTAATAACACCCATTTTGTCATTTGTGGCACTTTTTGAAGTGAATCACCCAAAAATTTTGCAGTTTGGGAAAGGATTAACTGGATGACCAATGAGAAAAATGCTTGGGTCATAAGCAAGAAGTCATGATACATCCTGGCTTATGCACGGTGTATAATCACGTGACTCAGAATTTCCGATAATCTTCAATATCTTTTTTAATACTTGACCAATTTGAATTCGGTTTGAAGCAGAGAATGTGGAAAAATGCCAGGAACAAGCTGGATGTGTTGGATTTTTAGAAAATCAACTGATGAAAAAGTTATTGAAGATAAACCAAAATTTTGGTTTATCTTCAATAACTTTTTATCAGTTGATTTTTTAAAAATCAACCATGCCCATCTAATGCGTGACATCTGTCAACATTCTCTGCTTCAAACCGAATTCAAATCGGTCCAGTATTTACAAAATTATTACAGATTTTCTG
This sequence comes from Fragum sueziense, assembly GCA_963680895.1. Classification (NCBI taxonomy): domain Eukaryota; kingdom Metazoa; phylum Mollusca; class Bivalvia; order Cardiida; family Cardiidae; genus Fragum; species Fragum sueziense. The sequence goes on from OY804592.1 coordinate 64,587,283, forward strand.
AAAATATTGTATCATGTGATTATGCACAGTGTTATGGCCCACATTTTTCTTTTGGTGTGAAATTGGCTCACAAGCCAAGTTTCCAAATTGATCACTGTACAGGCAATATATTGTGTGCATTCAACTCTTTCCCAAAGACCCAAACTGCACAATTATAGACTGTTCCAATTTTGAAGATTATTTCCTTTAAAGTTTTCTAAGGCTATTCAATTTGAAATCCTTGATTCATGTGGCACAGGATTAGACAAGAGCCGTCATAGACGGATTATGCTCCCCGAATAAGTGTTTGTCACAAAATAAAAACTATCATACATTAAGCCCCCTTTTCCCATGACAGCTTTTTTGTACACACATTATTTACAGAATATGGTCTAGAACATCCTATTTATTACATCAGTACAAAATTTCATTAAATTCTGCCCATTAGATGAAGAGAAATGAGAGAAAAACTAATTTTTACACAAAGGCCCTTTTTTCCATGACACAGCCTCAAATTAGGAAACGGAGAAAAAGGTCCCCAGGCATTATCCCAGGAAGTTCACTTTTGAAGTTTCATTGAATTTGGTCCAAGGATAGCTGAGATCTGGCTGTGGACGGACAGACACACAGACAGACGGAGGGACAGCGTGGCGACTATATGCTCCCCCGAAATTTTTTCGGGGAGCATAAAAAGTAAAACACTTCTTCTCACCTTGGATGGAAACTAGTACTTGAAGAAGATTTGACTTGCTTGTCCACACTTCATTACCCTGAAACAAAAAAGGAAATCATTTTCAGAACTACAGATAAGAGGAGGTGAAGGCTTTTCAAAATGCACTATTTCATTTATTTTCCTTCAAACACTATGTTGTGGGTATTCATTTGAATTGTCTCAGTGAGACAATTTAAATGTTCCACAATGTTTTCACAGCCTTTTTATTTTGGGGAGTGTTGGAATGGGCTAAAGATGACAAGATGTACATATATACCAGATGAGACAAGTCATTTACCTGAGCTCAAGATAATAGGGTTAGGTGCTTTTTGAAAAGCAAAATACAATCACTTGTTTACAAAACTGCATGTTGTGGGTATTTATTGGAGTTCATTTGAGATGATTTAAATGAGTACCAACAAAATAGGGTTTGGATTTGAAATAACAAATTCAGAATTCATCCCCCATTCCCCCGTTATCTATTGCTCTGACTTACAATAGTAAATTGTCATATGAAGATGTTAAGTTTTGCAGACAGACAGATGGAAAAACAGTACACATTGATATTTAAACATGAAGCATCAATAAAGCTGTCAATTTACCTTTCCTGACCAAGTTCCCAGTAAGCTGACACAGACCTTCCCATCCACATACAAGTTAGGGTTGAGTCGATCATCACAGAATGCATGGTAATGAAAGACAGGTGGGTATGAAGGGTAGTTGGCAGGTAGTTGTATGTCAAACGAAAACAGGCCATCTTCATAGGGTGTCTTAGCCGGGCCTTTGATGAGAACAGAAAACAAATCCTGGAAGTGGACATGAAATAAGTCACAAACTATTAACCCATTTCCAAACATTAACCCTTTTGGATGCCGCTGATGGAAAGGGTTTGGGAAATCATTGAGGCGAAAGTAGAAATTGCTGGTAATCAGCATTTTCTCATTTTGCCTCGATATTTTCTGTGATATAATAAACACATTTTCTGCTTTTGATATTAATTATTTGGTCGTCTGCATCTCTTTTCAAATTGGGACTGCCAAATATTTTGTCATTCAGAAACCAGTAAAAACAATTAGATCAGTCAAAGTAAGCCTACATCCTACTACTCATAAGGGTCTGCAAATATGGGGATCTATATACATTAAAAGGCGATTTCTGTAATACATACACTTCAGTGAGCAAGAAAATTGTTGAAAGCCGCAAAAACTTGTTTTAACCCATCACCTGAGGGCAAAATCATGGTTCATACAAATATTTGATGAAAAAAATCAAGGACTTTTTAAGGGTTTTTTAAGGACTTAACATTAAAATTCAAGGGCTACTAACATTCAATAATCTAAGCGCAAACATGTTTTGTATATCGGTTTTCATACACTTTATACCTAAGTTACTATGAAACAATCATATTGCAAAAAACTAAGTCTTATCTTGTTAGCCAATGATAATCTCATCAGTGTAAACATTATCAACTTCATTGTCTGTTTTTGAATTCAGAAATTGGTATAGTCAATGTCTTTGTGGCAGATAAGCATTGAACATGTTTCTTACTTTTGATACTCACCCATTTTACGCAAGTCAAAACAATAGAGAAATAAAATTCAAGGGTTTTTTAAGGGCTCAGACTTGCTTTTTAAGGGTTTTATAAGGCTCACACCCATTTTCAAGGGTTTTATAAGGCTAAGATCAAATTCAAGGGTTTTTCAAGACCTGTGCGAACCATGAAAATGTTTGACTGATCCAAATTCAAAAATGTTGCAGATGAAAATTTTGAGCAAATGAATTCATTTTTTTTGTCTTTCTGGGTAGAAAGCATTGCACGGGTATTAAAGAAATTGCTTGTCACAAGCAATTTCATCATTTTCCACAATGCTTCCCAAAGCCTTTGTTTTGTTGGGTGTTAAAAGGCCTAATTATACGGAAATCGGTTAAAACATAAACCCTTGGCCTTACCATTCTGTCTTCAAAAGCTTTCACAATGATGCCATCAGGAAGACTTGTTTGCAGCAACTCCATCTGTCGATACAGAATTATAAGAACATGTAAAATCATTCACCAACAAATGCAACTAGAACTGTTGCAAAGTGGACAAATACCCCCAACTAGCGCCTTGTCACTGAAAAATGGCCATAGGTCAAAAGGTTCTTTAGTTACAGCACAGAAACAGTTTTCAAAACAAAGTCAAATTGTGACCTTGACCTTCATGACCCAAAAACAAAAGGGGAACCCCCTTGGGTCATGGGCAACAACTGTGTAAAGTTTCATGATCCTAGGTCAACCAGTTCTTGACTGAAGGTCCTATTGTGACCTTGACCTTTGTGACCCAAAAACAATAGGGGAGGCGGATGTGGTGCAGTGGTAACGCACTGGACTTGAAACACCAGGGTCACTGGTTCGATACCCCGCTTGTCCAATCTTTCGGATGAGACTTTAAACCGAGATCCCGTCTCCATATGACCTTAGCTGTTGAGTGGGACATAAAACTCCACACAATCCAAACCAATTGTCATTCAGACTGTCCCATTCATGAAAGCTTTTTTAACCCTTTCCCAAACAAGACCTGGTTTTGACGTCCTTAGCAGAAAAGGCTTTGGAAAACATTGAAACAAAAGAAGAAACTGCTGATAACCAGCAGTTTCTCCTTTTGTCTCAATATTTTCGGTACTATATTTTACACAAATCCTATCTTTAATAACATCCATTTTGTCATTTGTGGCAGTTTTTGAAGTGGGTTACCCTAAGATTTTATTGTTTGGGAATGGGTTAACCCATTAGATGACAGCCAAATTTTAGACCAATCTAATTTCAAAGATGTTGCAGACGAAAATTTGTTGTGAATAACATTTTACACATATTTTTGTCTGTCAGGGTAGACGCATTGTGGGAAACAAAGAAATAGCTTGTCACAAGCAATTTCTTTATTTTCCATGATGTTTTCTTAAGCCTTTATCTTATTGGGTATCAAAAGGTGTCATTGTGAGGGAAAGGGTCTCATTCATATTAGATGATTTGTGGACATTATTCTCATTGATGAAGGACAAATTACGATTTTTGTCAAATGTCAGAAAGGATACTGGTTAAGCTAGAAACTCCAGAACTGAATAATAATATTACCTCTTTCGAAAAAGCCATTTGAAAAGCCTTTGGATTAGCAGGCTTTTGTGGATGATTTTTAAATCTGTGACTTGAAGGAGCTTCTTCACAAAGAACAAACCCTGAAATAAGAAGAAATATGTGACCCGTCATGCTAAAAGGGACCTTATCCAAACTCCAAAACTCCAAATATTGACAAACTTGTCAGACCAAGCACAGGTCAACCTGATCCCGTATGCAAAAAATGGACATATAGAAGATAGGGAAATCATTCCGGATTTAGAAAATTACATAAAAGTGAAAAGTGTCGGCCCTAGTCTGGCTGCGCAGACTGCACAGACTGACTAGGGTTGATATTTTTCACACATCCAATAAGGTCCCTTTTAGCGTGATGGGTCACATATTATTTGTATGAGCCAATCCCAGAAATGAAGCCAAAATAGTTCCAGCTTAAAAAGTTGATTTGCATCTTTCATTAACATCATTCTAAACATTTTTCTGACCAAACTCAAATAATTAGTCTACCTGATTTTCATTTTCATCTTGCAATATTTAACAACTAAGTAAATGTTCAGGTAAATAAAAAAGAAAATTCTAGCATTCACTCCTTTCCCTATATTGTATTCAATTTTTTCCCTGTAAGATTAGTCAACAATAAAGATGCATGGAAGATGATAATAAAGCTGTGTTAGACCAAATGAAAAAATATGTGTGGTTCAGGTTACATGGGGAAAAAATTAGGGTCGGCCTCATTTTTCTAGGGACAGTCAGGTAACCTGAACCACACATATTTTTACCTTTACCACCTTTATTTATAATAGGTTCAGGTAATGGTTCTGGTTTTTCATATGTATCATCTTTTGCTTTATCATCAGCCTTTTCAACAGAACTCTGAACAGTTTCATCCATTTCCATCTCTCTAGTTTCCACTAAAGTTTCCAATGTTCGTACATTCTCTACATGTGGTGATTGTAAAGAGTCCAATTCATTTTTATCCCAATCCAACTGTAAAGGTCCATTGCCACTTTCAACTGACTCTATCATTTTCTCCTGCAACTTCTCAAAAACTTCTGTACCTGGCAAATTTTCATCACATCCTATTTTCCGTGCCAGCCATCGTTTTGTGATTTCTTGTTGGATGAACAACAGTCGAGGATTCAGTGCTCTACACGCCCGTATACACAAATCTTTGTGATCTGCTGGGATATCAAACTCCTCTCTCTTCTTTCTGGGTGAATTATTTGTTTGTGAACCATTGTCTCCCACTTTGTTAGATTCAATTTGAGTAGAATTTTCCTTGATTTCATTATTGTCAGATATCTCATTAGAAACTGCTTTATTCTTATCAGTATCACCATTTTCATTGACAGCAGCATTGTCAAAAATAACATTATCTCCCTTGTTATCATCAAGTACATTATCACTAGACAGTTTTTCAGCACCATTTTGACATTTCCCATGTTTATCCTGATCTCCACCAGCATTTACACTTGTTTCTGCCGCAGCTTCAGCAGCACTTTTAGCTAAAGTCAACTGTAGGGAATTATCAAACATTATCTGGAGTAGAGGGTCTGATATATTTGTGGCATAATCTACGAGAATGTCGCGAACACGTTCAACAGGCACGACCACTTTACGATGTGAGAAACCTACAGCACCTTCCAGAGTTATAAACTTGTCATCATCATTACCCGCATCATTTGTCTGACTAGATTCACCATTTGCAGTGTTAGCGTTATCACCAGTAACAGTCTTTCCTGCATCATCTGGTTGAACACATTCTGCCACTGGGCCATTAACCTCAGTCACCTCGCTGACTTTTGGCTTAGGTGTTAGGACTAAATCCTCATCAAAGTTGGAAGAAATCACTAAATCATCCTCTGCATTTCTAGCATGATACAAATTAGTTACATGCTTTACCAGTTTTGTCACTTTCTCTTTGCGTAGCTGTTCTCTTATTTCAGTAATCAAATCCGTAATTTCTTCATCATCGAAAAAGGATGACTTTAGAATTCGCTCCAACTCTTTGCACTTTTTAAAGATGACTAAGATATCCTGAAAGATTTGTTTTGAGTTTTTGAGAAGAGGTCCCGGCACATTTTGGAACACATCTAACAGCCCTGATACTGAACCTTGTAGCCTCTGTAACATCTCATTCAACTCTGTTCTCTTACTGTCGTTTATCACAAGAGATGACTTGGCTGGTCTGGAAGTAAACAATAGGAAACTGAATATCAATTTAAGATATTACATCTTTTTTAATCCTTTACCAAACAGCAAAAATTTGGACTGTTCCAAACTCAAAGACATTGCAGACGACATTTACAAATGATTGATATTTCACAATTTTTGGTGTCTCTGGGTACAAAACATTGTGAGAAATGAAGAAATTGCTTGTGTCAAGCAATTTCTTCATTTTCCACAATGTTTCCCAAAGCCATTATCTTGTGGAACTTCACTGTGTGTAAATGGGTCAATATTTTCTTTAACTGTCATTTATCACAAAAGATGACTTAGATGGTCTGGAAGTAAACAACAGGAAAATCCAATCAAGTTTACCCTTTGTTTTCAAAATTAACCCTTTCCCAAACAACAAAAAATAATACTGTCCAATTTGAAAGTTGCTGCAGACGACAAAAAAGATGTTGAAAAAGAAAGGATTTGTGTATAAAATAGCTAAGAAAATATTGAGCAAAAGGAGAAACTGCTGTTTATCAGCAGTTTCTTCTTTTGTCTCAATGTTTTCTCAAGTCTTACCAATTAGGGACGTGAAAACCAGGTCTTGTTTGGGAAAGCGTTAAAACAAGCAGGCAGTGTACAAATTGATCAGATTGAATGTATCATCGAAACCCATATAAATCAGGTCTGAAATTTATTCATTATTGAACAAGAGTGCCACAGTCACAATATAGGCCATTTTTTTGCATCATATCTCTTTTTCTTTTGATGTTAATATGACAAAATGCTGATAATCTGCTCGAAGACACAAGACAATCTGAAAAATATCATCCAAATTCATCCATAAATGTAGGGGTTGCAATGACAAGATGTGGCAGGGTTCTCCCCAGAATAATATGAAGCCATAGTGTTAAATTATAAGTATTGGTAAACCTTGAAATGTATTGTGTCCATGCGAACAATTATGAACTAGAACTGTCGCAAAGCGGACAAATACCCCCCACTAGCGCCTTGTCACTGAAAAAGTGCTATAGGTCAACCGGTTGTTGACTTAAGAGCACGGAAACAGATTTTATACAAAGTCAGATCGTGACCTTGACCTTTGACCTTTGTGACCCAAAAACAATAGGGCACCACCTTGGGTCATGGGCAACAACTGTGTAAATTTTCATGATTCTAGGTCGACCGGTTCTTGACTTAGAGCACGGAAACGGATTTTAAACAAAGTCCGATTGTGACCTTGACCTTTGACCTTCGTGACCCAAAAACGTTAGGGCACCTCCTTGGGTCATGGGCAACAACTGTGTAAAGTTTCATGATTCTAGGTCAACCGGTTCTTGACTTAGAGCACGGAAACGGATTTTAAACAAAGTCCGATTGTGACCTTGACCTTTGACCTTCATGACCCAAAAACAATAGGGCACCTCCTTGGGTCATGGGCAACAACTGTGTAAAGTTTCATGATCCTAGGTCAACCGGTTCTTGACTTAGAGCACGGAAACGGATTTTAAACAAAGTCCGATTGTGACCTTGACCTTTGACCTTCGTGACCCATAAACAATAGGGCACCTCCTTGGGTCATGGGCAACAACTGTGTAAAGTTTCATGATCCTAGGTCAACCGGTTCTTGACTTAGAGCACGGAAACGGATTTTAAACAAAGTCCGATTGTGACCTTGACCTTTGACCTTTGTGACCCAAAAACAATAGGGCACCTCCTTGGGTCATGGGCAACAACTGTGTAAAGTTTCATGATCCTAGGTCAACCGGTTCTTGACTTAGAGCACGGAAACGGATTTTAAACAAAGTCCGATTGTGACCTTGACCTTTGACCTTCGTGACCCAAAAACAATAGGGCACCTCCTTGGGTCATGGGCAACAACTGTGTAAAGTTTCATGATCCTAGGTCAACCGGTTCTCGAGTTAGAGCACGGAAACGAAAAAGTCTACGGACGGACGGATGGACGGACGGACGGACGGATGGACGGACGGATGGACGGACGGACAGACAGACAGACATGGTGAAACCAATATACCCCCCTCTACTTCGTAGGTGGGGGGTATAATAAAAAAATCATATTGGGAAAAGAAGAAATTGCTCAATTTGAGCAATTGATGTTTGAAAAAACTTTAACCTTTGTTGCAACGCCAACGCCAACTCCGACGCCGACGCCCGGGTGACAGTATAAGCTCTCATTTTCTTCGAAAATTCAAGCTAAAAATGCATTATTTATTACTTTTGGACAGGAAATGTCTACAAATCCCCCTATTTTGTGACCTTTTCGAGGAAATTAAGCTGTGGGGTAGTTTTGAAGCTGTAGTGGCATTGCACTGATTTACATGAAGCTGTAGTGGGGCCGATAAAGCTTATTGGGCTGGGGAGAACACTGTGTGGATATACAATGTACATGTCTGGATAGACAGATGGATACACAGGCAGAGAAGTCAGTACCAGCATACAACCTCCTTCAGCGGCGAATAAAAAGGACTTTAAAGTTTGCTCTTATTCTTTGCAACTTTTGAAGATGACCAAGATATCCTGATATATTGACCCCCATAACACTTCATTAACCCTTTCCCAAATGGCAAACAACTAGGCTGGTCGAATTCAAAAGCTGCTGCAGATGACGAAATGAACACAAATACAGATAGAATTTGTGTACATTGTAGCCCATAAAATATTGAGGCAAAAGGAGAAAATGCTGATTATCAGCATTGTCTTCTTTTGTCTCAATGTTTTCCAAAGCATATTCTCTTAGGGACATCAAAACCAGGTCTTGTTTGGGTAGGGGTTGAAGATAAGCATGCTTGTACATGCAGGTCAATCTCAGTCATTATCACCATTCTGCTGTTCAAATTTCAACTCAAATCTTTCAGGCCTAAAGTTTGTAAAACTTTTTTAACCCTTTCCCACACATTGATGCTTTTGGACGCCCCACAAAATAAAGGCTTTGGAAAACATTGTGGAAAATGTAGAAATTGCTTGTGACAAGCAATTTCTTCATTTCCCACAATGTTTTCTACCAAGAAAGACCAAAAAATGTTTTATTTTGTTCAATGGAAATTGCCATCTGCAACACCTATGAGTTTGGACTAGGCTACAATTTTGTTGTTTGGTAATGGGATAGTCCAGTCATGCTATTATGGCACATGTTTTCAAATTTCACCAATGTAAACAGAAGAAAGGGTGTTCTTAATTTTCAAAATTTTGCATGTATTGGTTTGGATCTTGCAGGTGTAGATAGTCACATCCATCATTACATCAGTCTGGAGTTTGATATTGAGTTGTTTACATTGGTCAATTCTGTAAATATATGTGACCCGTCGCGCTAAAAGGGACCTTATCAAAAGTGTGAAAAATATCGACCCTAGTCAGTCTGCGCAATCCGCGCAGCCAGACTAGGGCTGACACTTTTCACTTGTATGTAATTTTCTAAATCCGGAAAGTTTTCCCTATCTTACTATATGATCATTTTTCGCATACAGGACCTGATTGACCTGTGCTAGGTCTGACAAGTTTGTCAACTTTGGGTTTTTGGTGTTCGGATAAGGTCCCTTTTAGTGTGATGGGTCACATATGTGAAATAATATCGTGACCAGACACTACTAGGTTTCTGTTCCTTATTCTTTGAAACTTTTGAAGATGACCAAGATATCCTGATATACTGACCCCCATAACACTTCATTAAGCCTTTCCCAAATGGCAAAAAATTAGGCTGGTCGAATTCAAAAGCTGCTGCAGATGACGAAATGAACACAAATATAGATAGACTTTGTGAAAATTATAGCCAAGAAAATATTGAGTCAAAAGGAGAAACTGCTGATTATCAGCATTGTCTTCTTTTGTCTCAATGTTTTCCCAAGCATATTCTCTTAGGGACATCAAAACCAGGTCTTATTTGGGTAGGAGTAAAAGATAAGCATGCAGGTCAATCTCAGTCTTTATCATCATTCTGCTGTTCAAATTTGAACTCAAATCTGTCAGGCCTAAAGTTTGTAAAACTTTTTTTAACCCTTTCCCACACATAATCATTGACGCTTTTGGACGCCCCAGAAAATAAAGGCTTTGGAAAACATTGTGGAAAATGAAGAAATTGCTTGTGACAAGCAATTTCTTCATTTCCCACAATGTTTTCTACCAAGAAAGACCAAAAAATGTTTTATTTTGTTCAATGGAAATTGCCATCTGCAACACCTATGAGTTTGGACTAGGCTACAATTTTGTTGTTTGGTAATGGGATAGTCCAGTCATGCTATTATGGCACATGTTTTCAAATTTCACCAATGTAAACAGAAGAAAGGGAGTTCTTAATTTTCAAAATTTTGCATATGTATTGGTTTGAATCTTGCAGGTGTAGATAGTCACATCCAACATTACATCAGTCTGGAGTTTGATATCGTGTTGTTTACATTGGTCAATTCTGTAAATATATGTGACCCGTCGCGCTAAAAGGGACCTTATAGGATGTGTGAAAAATATCGACCCTAGTCTGTCTGCACAGTCCGCTTAATCCTGAATGTTTTCCCTATCTTACTATATATTCATTTTTTGCATATGGGATCTGGCTGACTTGTTCTAGGTCTGACAAGTTTGTCAAATTTGGATTTTTGGAGTTTGGATAAGGTCCCTTTTAGCATGACGGGTCACATATGTAAAATAATATCATGACCAGACACTAGATTTCTGTTCCTTACTTTTTCTTTTCTTCATCGACACTGGTTTCTGCTGCATCCTCCTCTTCACTCAATGTTTCCCAGCTGACATGACTGTCAGAGTCAGAACTCCCGTCTTCTTCGCTTCCTTCTTCCTCGTCCATGTCTGACCAGTCATCCGAACTGCCTCCATCACTGTCAAACTGAAATAATCATCGTAAAGTAAAATCATCAATCTAAATACCAAAACTGTCGCGGAGCAGAATAATACACCCTGCCTGTGCCTGTCATAAATTCAAAGTCCAGTTATCTCCCTTGTTTGACCCCGGAGGGAGTATCAATTGCTTTATCCAATGTCCATGTCATTTTGATCGTTTATGTGAATTTTCATCAAAATCCATCAAGCAATTTGGGAGGAGTTGCGCTCCAAAAAATGTGGACAGACAGACAAACAAGGTGATCCTATATACCCCCAAAACTTTGTTTATGTAGGTATAAAACAAGAGTAAACTATTAAGGCAATATAGGCATATCAAAATGCTGTTTGTAAGCATTTTCTGCTCTACATAGATGTTATCAAAAGTATCAATCATGCATAACAACAGTTGAAATACACTAACCTCCCCTATGATACACAAATCTTGTGGATAATTTTGTGTAACAGTCCCATCTGGCCACCATACATGTATTACACCACTAGAGTCTAGCTTGTACACTTGTCCTACTGCTTCAAGCTCCTTGCCTTCCTGCAACAGCCATCACAGAGAAATTATGTGGCTGGCCATTACATATGGGGATCTGATACAAGCTGGTTTAAGGTGGTCCACCCCTATTGAGACTCACACAATGTTGGAATTTTTCAGGCCATGCCGTAGCCTACACATTTGGCCATGGCAAGTGCCATTTTCTTTGAACTTGTAACATGTTCTTATAGATCAGATACATTATGTATAATTACGAAGTCACACAAAATATTCATATGCCACATGAATCTCATTAGGGGTGGGAAACGTTAAATGGCAACTTTCTTCTTATACTGGTTGCTAGCATCATAGCTCATATAAATATACTCTTGGAAAATTTGAGGGCCTTTAGCTGCTTAATAAGGTAGTAGAAGTCAAATTCATGGGCCTTATTTCTAAGCACAAACACAGCTAGACTAGAAAACCTTTTTCACATGACTGCGCTTGAAAAAATTTTATAACTGATTATTACTTTTTCCCAGGATCTGTGTGAACCCTGTACAATTAACAGATGAAACATAATGACAGACTCACCTCAAAGCCTCCTATCCGTATAACAGTATGGCCAGATCTAAACTTGTATCCAGGATGATCTTTGATGTCATATACACTCAGCTCTACAGGATCTCTCTCCTCAGGTCTGAAATGAAATTAGCTTCAACTTTGTACTTCAAAGATGAATAAAACCTTTCTTGCATGTTTCAGACTGGTCCGATGCGTAATAATTGACACGGTGGATAATCACATGATGCAATAATTACTGAATATCTTCAATAACTTTCTTAATACGGGACCGATTTGAATTCAGTTTAAAGCAGAGAATGTGGACAGATGTCACGCATTAGATAGACGTGGTTGATTTTTGAAAAATCAACTGATAAAAAAGTTATTGAAGATAAACCAAAATTTTGGTTTATCTTAAATAACTTTTTTATCAGTTGGTTTTTCAAAAATCCAATACGTCCAGCTTATTCCTGGCATTTTCCCACATTCTCTGCTTTAAACCGAATTCAAATTGGTCAAGTATTGAAAAAGATATTGAAGATTATCTGAAATTCTGAGTCACCTGATTATACACCGTGATTGATATTGCCCTGTTGCCTCTTCCAACAATACTATTTGCAGAGGGTGGTACTTTAGCAATACATCAATAGTTTAACCCATTACCACACAGTGACGCCTTCTGACTCCCCACAAGAGGCTTTAGGCTTTAGAAAACATTGTGGTAAATGAAGAAATTGCTTGTAACAAGCAATTTCTTCATTTCCCACAATGATCTCCAGCCAAAGACCTAAAAATTAGAAATTCCATTCAAATGAAATTGTCGTCTGTAGGATCTTTCAATTTGGACTGTGCTAAAATGTTGTCGTTTGGTAATGGGTTAATGTATCGTTACATCTCTATTTCATATTTGTAATACTTCAAATTTTCTATACCTTTTTGTTTCATGAGCCACTTTAACCCTTTCCCAAAAGGCAATATTTTGGGGTGATCCAGAAGACAAAATTGGTGTTAATGGGGAATTAATTTATGAACAATGTAGCACAGAAAATATTGATGCAAAAGGAGATTTTTTTCTTTTTTCACCTGCATGCTTTCCCAAGTCTTTTCTATTAACCCATTACAACACAATGACTCTTTTTGACTCCCCACAAAATAATGGCTATGGAAAACATCATGGAAAATGAAGAAATTGTTTGTGCCAAGCAATTTCTTCATTTTCCACAATGTTTTCCATCCAAAAAGACCTAAAAATTAAAAATTCTGTTCACTTGAAATTGTCGTCTGCAGGATCTGTCAATTTGGACCGCCCTAAAATTTTGTCGTTTGGTAATGGGTTAAGGATGTCACCACCAGGTTTTGTTTGGGAAAGGGTAAAAGGCAATTTCAAGTAGACATTATAGGAGTTTTTACCTTCCTGACTGTCCCTGATATGGTTTTAACCATCTCACCATGACTGTCCTCTCTTTATGATCACAACTAGTAATAACTCCATACTCTGTATTGGTACTAGCTGTAACAAACAGATTAACTCTTTACCCATTCACAAACTGTGACTCTTTAACCCTTTCCCAAACAAGACCTGGTTTTGATGTGCCTAATAGAAAAGGGTTGGGAAAACATTGAAACAAAAGAAGAAACTGCTGATAACCAGCAGTTTCTCCTTTTGTCTCAATATTTTCTATGCCATATTTAACACATTCTATCTTTAATAACTTCCATTTTGTAATTTGTCGCAGTTTTTGAAGTGGATCACCCTAAAATTTTGTCGTTTGGGAAAGGGTTAAACATACATAGATAGACCTATCATTAAATGTTATCATCATACAATATAGCTACAAGTCATGAAACAAAACAAACTTTGGTACCAAAAGATGTATACTGATTAATATACCTACATACTAAATAAAAGTTTAGTAACTAGAAATGATGAGAAGTTATAGACAATTTTAAGGTACCGTAGTCCATACCTAATGAAATTTTTCAGGTGCATAAACATTCTATATCGAGGCACACAACAAAAGAAGCAAATAACGTTACTATCACTAAATTTACGTCATACTATTCCAGAGAGCATGTTAAATAAATCCAAATTTGGTATTAGCTCTTTGCGGAATTACTGCAGTACTGATATAAAGTGATATATTTACATTTTGCGTCGACCACATAATCGCCAGGGAAGAACTCCATTTCATCTAGATGGTGTATGGGGAATAATTCTGGAGATGGCACATTTTTCTCTGAGCTACCATCCTGTAAATATTGCAAAGAATTAAACTTATTGGACTCTTTGAGCATGAAAGATCAAGTAGACTTTCTGAGGTAATTTGACTCAAATCTATTACAGTTTTACAGTATCATTAAGATGTTGTGCCAACAATGTGCAAACAAGAGCCGTCATAGACGGATAATGCTCCCCGAATAAGTGTTTGTCACAAAAAAAAACCTATCATACATTAAGCCCCCTTTTCACATGACGGATTTTTTGTACACGCATTATTTATAGAATATAGACTAGAACATCTCATTCCTCACATAAGAAGGAAATTTCATTCAATTCTGCCTATTAGATAAAGAGAAATTGGAGAAAAACTAATTTTTACATTAAGGCCCCTTTTTCCATGACGCAGCCTCAAATTAAGAAACGGAAAAAAAGGTCTCTAGGTATTGACCCCACGAGTTCACATGTGAAGTTTCATTGAATTTGGTCCAAGGGTTGCTGAGATCTGGCTGTGGACGGACGGACGGAAGGACGGACAGACGGACGGACGGACGGACGGACGGACAGACGGACGGACGGACGGAAGGACAGCGTGGCGACTATATGCTCCCCCGAAATTTTTTCGGGGAGCATAAAAACTGAGTATGAATTACAGATAATTACCAAAGATAACTACATCTACCATATTTCTTCACAATCAAAGTTGAAGTCTACAACTATGATTGGAGAAAGAACAGAGATAATCAATGCCATGGAAATAAAAACAACGCAGACAATGTCACTCGCCTATACAAGAGCTTGTCACAAAAAAGTAGTCCAAAGTCAAAGGTCACTAGGTCCCAGTCTCAAGGTCAAGGTCAAGAGGTATCCATATGTAAAATATCAAGGATCTGTCTATAATAGTGTATGAGATATAGGTTAAAGTTTTTAAAAGTAGGTCAAACTCCAAGGTCAAGGTCACTTAGATCAAAGGCATGGTGCGAAATGAAAGGTCTTGTCGAGAAGTATCTATGTGTGAAATATCAAGGCTGCATCTCTGATAGTGCCTGAGATATAGACAAGGTTAAAGCCTTTGAAGACGTGACACCGACGCGACACTAGGGCCGTGACATTAGCTCCCCGGACATAAAGTCCAGGCTCACTAAAAATCAAAGCAGATGTCCATCAAGACAAGATCAACCTACCTGCCACATGACATCACACTGTGAAATGTATAACAGATCTCTAATGGCAATCTTTCTTTTGTATAATTAGCATTTTCTTCTCTTCCTTTAATATTTTCTGACCACCTTTATTTCGGGGATGTCAATACCAGGTCTTGTTTGGGAAAGGGTTAAGTACCTTCTCATGCTCAAATCTGAGCAATGTGCTCAAATCGCATGAAATCCACGTGAACTTCAATCGAATACCCTTCAACGTTGGAGAGTATCCTTTGAAGTTGAGCATGTTCTCATGAGAATATACTTAAATTTTTTCGAGAAACCGGGGCCAGGTCTTGTTTGGGAAAGGGTTAACCCACCTGCCACATGACGTCACACTGTGAGAATGTATAACAGATCTCTACTGGCACTCTATCTCCAGGCTTCATCTCAGGCTGCTTCTTCTCTTTTTTCTTTGCTTTCTTCATCTTGCCTTTCTTCTTCAATCTTGTTGTCACACACCGTTTAGCAGCTTGTCTCTGACCACGCGGTGCAGACTGAGATGAACTGTCATTTGATTCATCACTATCAGCGTCCGAATCATTACCACAAGCTCCACTTTCTTGATTAACGTCATTGTTTATATCACCATTTACATGTGTATCATTATTATCTTCATCTTGAGTGTTAGAACTATCAACTGATTTTCCTGAACAATCCGAGTTTTTAGAGCCCTGAGAATCTTGACGAAGCATAACCAGACCGTTAACACTGTTTCCGAGAATTACTTGTCTGTTTTCTTGGTTTATAAGTTCTAAGACATCAGGTGTTACATATTTTCGTGGATTCAGATTTGGCACAAGTGCATCAGTTTGTTTGATAGTATAATAGCCTTTATCCCCTATCTGTCTGTGGCAGTAGTCAAAACAATCGAGACTTCTCATTCTACAATGATAAATTAATCATATTTAACGCTTTCCCGAATGACAAATTTGAAATCTAAATTTGACCCAAAATTTTGTGTCAATACAAGGGGAATTTGTCCATTTCATAGCATAGAAAATATAGAGGAAAAAGAAAGATTTGCGGATATGATCCTTTACTTCATTTTTTCACAAGGTACAGTGGTTGGATAAAGTTGAATCAGTTGTTAACCCACTGGTAATTTTTTTTGGCGACATATGAATAGTTAATTGATCAAAATTAACATTGCATTCAGCAATTTAATCATTCACAACAATGATGCATTTTATCATTATTCCTGGCATTTCTGGCACTAGTACACTTGTAAAACCTCTTATCCAAGCCACCAGCTACTCATGGTATCTAGAAAGTTTGTAAACATTTCATCCATTAATAAAAGATCAGGGCTAAAGATAAGAGGGGGTGATGGCTTTTCAAAATGAATTATTTCACCAAATATTCATCAAATCCTATGTTATAGGTACTCATTGGAATCGTCTCACGATTTGGATTTGAAATAAAAACTTTTGAATGTCTTCACTCCCTCTTATCTGTTGCTAAAAGATTTATTATAAATGATTTTTGTCAAATATCAGACAGGATATAGGCCAAAATGAAGCTTGAATACAATCGTTTGATTGATAGTCTCTTTTGTTAACCAACTGATTTATCCGGATTAGAACAATGCGAATGAGGGTAATATCAGTGCCACAGAGTTTGTGCACAATGAAAATCCCTGTCCGAACTCAGGGCTACAGATAGGAGAGGGTGATGGATTTCAAATCAATATTTATTAAATTGTTCATCAAACCCTATGTTGTGGATACTCCTTTGAATCATCTCAGTCAGATGATTCAAGTGAATACCCACAACATAGTGTTTGGATTTGAAATAACAAATTTAGAATGCCTTTATCCCTTCTTTTTTGTAGCTCAGCTAACCTTTTTAGATTCTCTCCTTCCACGGATTCAGGTGGGTGTACCATTTTGTCTACATTTGCTCCTGACTTAGTGAACCCTTTACAAGTCCAATGTACATCTACACTCTTTGTCTCTACCTGTAAATGGAAATCATGGTTTACTCTTCATTGAACAACAAACTTTTACCCATCACAAGACAGAACAAGTTGTGCATGGTTGTAGTTAAAGGGCGTTAAAAGATGACAACTTTTAAGCTCTCCTATATGAGAGCTTGTTGCAAGAACGGAGTCCAGGGTCAAAGGTCAAGGTCACTGGGTCAAAGGACATGGTCTCAAGGTCATGGCATGGGGTATCAATTTGTGAAATATCAAGACTCTACCTATAATAGTGCATGATATATAGGCCAGGTTAAAGTTTTTCAAAAGTAGGTCAAACTCCAAGGTCAATGTCATTAGGTCAAAGGTCATGGTCCCAAATGAAAGGTCTTGGCGGAAGTATCCATGTGTGAAATATCAAAGCTGTATCTCTAATAGCTTGGGATAAAGACCGGCAGGTTAAACTTTTCAAGTGAAGATGCGACGGGACAGGACGCCGACACTAGGGCTGTGACACTAGCTCCCCTGACATAAAGTCCCGGCTCACTTAAAATGTTGCAGACAACATTTCACATGACACATAATGAAAATTCAAATTCCATAGCGTAATAAATATTCAGGGAAAGGATAAATTGTTGTTCATCAAAATTTCTATTTCTTACTCTCAATATTTCCTTATTTTTCTCCTCTTGTGCAAGTCAAATTTATGGCTTGTTCGGGAAACTATGGGCTAAAGGTAAATTCTGTTTAAAATCAACTTAATATATAAGTCAGATCAGGATTGAAAGACATATCTTATGATATTAAGGCCAAGTATTAGTTTACACGACATAAAAATTGAAATTGATTTGTCTCAGAGACACAGCAAGAAAAGGATAACCTATAACCAATATTTTCTTGTTTTATCACAGTATACCAATGCCTTTTCAGGGTTGTCAACATCAGTCATTGTAAAGAAATTGTAAGGAAAAGGGCAGTATTTTCAATTTAATTAACATTTGAGAGTTAATTAAGGAAATAAAAGATAAAATCTTTAAACAAAGGATATTGGTTTGTTTGATCATTACATTGATTTGATCTTTTTCTTCCTCAACTGGGATGTATGCAATTAAGAGCAACCCTTCAAAATTAATCCTTTTCCCAAATGGCAACAATTTAGAAAGTTTTTTTTTATCAAAATTGCATATTTACAAAATAATCGTTGTCAAAAATAGAAAATGTGCATGTTAAAGCTGAAATTCATCTTCGTTTTCATGTCAAATAAGATGAATTCATCTTAAAGAGAATTGTCTAAACAAGAGTGCCTGAAAGGCACTGATATCACTCACCTGAGTTCTTCGTGTATTTGATTGTGTACAATATAAATTTTGTTGTAAACAAATTTATATGTCAGTATTAGGTCACATTAAATTATTGTAAACTAGAATATCACTGAAAGTGATCATACCCCCCATTGATTTTTTTAGATTTTTCACATGATTTCTCCTAGTCCGATAAGCCCTGCCCTGCAACACCCACAATTTTTGACAAATCAAAAATTCACGAACAAGTTTTGAAAAGGGTCACCCAAGGGACATTCCTTTCAAGTTTGGTAATAATTAGCCCAGTGGTTAAGGAGGAGAAGATTTTTGAATAATTATCTTACGATTTCTCGAAGTCTGATAAGCCCCGCCCTGCCACGTCCACAATTTTTGACGAATCAAAAATTCATGAGCATGTGTTGAAAACAGTCACTCAAGGGACATTTCCGCCAAGCTTGGTTCAAATTGGCCTGATAATTGATTTTAAAAGATTTTTCACATGATTTCTCTAAGTCCGATAAGCCCCGCCCTGCCACGCCAACAATTTTTGACAAATCAAAAATTCACGAACAAGTTTTGAAAAGGGTCACCCAATAAACATTTCTGCCAAGTTTGGAAAAAATCGGCATAGTGGTTGAGGAGGAGAAGATTTTTGAAGAATTCCCTAATGATTTCTTTAAGTCTGATAAGCCCCGCCCTGCCACGCCCACAATTTTTGACAAATCAAAAATTCACGAACAAGTTTTGAAAAGGGTCACCCAGGGAACATTCCTTTAAAGTTTGGTAAGAATTAGCCTAATGGTCGAGGAGAAGAAGATTTTTGAATAATTATCTTACGATTTCTCGAAGTCTGATAAGCCCCGCCCTGCCACGCCCACAATTTTCACCCAATCAAAAATTCATGAGCATGTGTTGAAAACAGTCACTCAAGGGACATTTCTGCCAAGCTTGATTCAAATTGGCCTGATAATTGATTTTTGAAGATTTTTCACATGATTTCTCTAAGTTCGATAAGCCCCGCCCTGCCACGCCCACAATTTTTGACGAATCAAAAATTCACGAACAAATTTTAAAAAGGGTTACTCAAGGAACATTTCTGCCATGTTTGGAAAGCATTGGCTTAGTGGTTGAGGAAGAGAAGATTTTTGAAGAATTCTCTAATGATTTCTTTAAGTCTGATAAGCCCCGCCCTGCCACGCCCACAATTTTTGAGGAATCAAAAATTCATGAACAAGTTTTAAAAAGGGTCACTCAAGGAACATTTCTGCCAAGTTTGGAAAGAATTGGCCCAATGGTTGAGGAGGAGAAGATTTTTGAAGAAATTCCTAATGATTTCTTTAAGTCTGATAAGCCCCGCCCTGCCACGCCCACATTTTTTGACGAATCAAAAATTCACGAACAAGTTTTGAAAAGGGTCACTCAAGGAACATTTCTGCCAAGTTTGGAAAGAATTGGCCCAGTGGTTGAGGAGGAGAAGATGTTTAAAGCAATTGTTGACGACGACCGACGCACGACGCACGCCGGACACAGGGTGATCACAAAAGCTCACCTTGAGCATGTTGCTCAGGTGAGCTAAAAAAAGATTAGCAAAAATTGCGATGAAAAAGTCAACCCCTAACCCGAGTTATAACCTGATAAAGATACGTGATTTACAGGCGCGCGTAAAACAAAACTGAAATTTACCTGTGGACCAGATATGGATGATGACGTCAATTGTGCAATCCCATTATAGCCGTGTTAACCTTACATGTATAAACGGTCAACTTTAACTTCAAATTGCGGTGACGTTGCAAATATACAAGAGGACCATGATGGCCCTAAATCGCTCACCTGAATCAAGATGACAAGATTGACAATGGCAATTTTGTCAAATTCAAAAGCATGAAACTTATAAGGACTTTCTGTTTGGAAACAATTAAGTAATAATTTTGTTCCAATCGATCCTGTAAAGTTGGGTATGAATTAGCATAATGGTTCAGTTTTTTTCAAAATTATTTCATTATTTTTGCAATATACAACATAGGGCGAATTTTCAAAGCATACTGATCTGTTAAAATTGATTATTTATGATATTATGAGCAAGATTTGGTATGTGATTTGAAAGAATACAGGAAATGAGGACAAACCATCTGATAAGTTAGGCTTATAATCCCTTCTTATTTGTTTACATAAGATAAAAATGGGGTCATGCAGCCAGAGAAATTGATAACAGAAATAGATAAGAGAAAAAGTAAAAGCTTTCCAAATTTATTACTTATATCAAAACCCTATGAAGAATGTATTAATTTTTTCAAGCAGATGATTGTAATGATCACCAACAAAATAGGGTTTCATGAATATACCTTTTAAGGAAATAAAAAATACAAGATACAATTTTGAAACGAGTCACACAAGGAACTTTCCAGCCAGGTTTCTTTCAAATTGGCCCAATGGTTGAATTTTAAAGAATTTTCTTATGATTTCTCCTTTCGGATAAGCCTCTTCCTCCCCGACACGCCACATGTTTTGACAAATGTAAAAATTTGTGAACAAACTTTGAGAAAAGAAATGCAAGGAACATTCCTTTCAAGTTTGATTAAAATTGGCCATATGGTTGATTTTTAAAGAATTTTCTTATGATTTCTCAAAGTCCGATAAGCCCCTTCCTCCCTGCCACAGCCATACTTTTTGACAAATGTAAAAAATTGTGAAATAAATTCGAAAATAGTGACTCAAGACACATTCCTACCAAGTCTGCTTCGAATGGGCCCAATGGTTGATTTTTAAAGAATTTTCTTCTGATTTCTCTAAGTCCGATTAGCCCCTTTCTCCCTGCCACGGCCACATTTTTTGACAAATGTAAACAAGAGTGCCTGAAAGGCACTGATATCGCTCACCTGAATTCTTCGTGTATTTGATTGTGTACAATATAAATTTTGTTGTAAACAAATATATATGTCAGTATTATGTCAAATTAAATTATTGTAAACTAGAATATCACTGAAAGTGATCATACCCCCCCTTGATTTTTCACATGATTTCTCCTAGTCCAATAAGCCCCGCCCTGCCACGCCCACAATTTTTGACAAATCAAAAATTCACGAACAAGTTTTGTAAAGGGTCACCCAAGGGACATTCCTTTCAAGTTTGGTAATAATTAGCCCAGTGGTTAAGGAGGAAAAGATTTTTGAATAATCATCTTACGATTTCTCGAAGTCTGATAAGCCCCGCCCTGCCACGCACACAATTTTTGACGAATCAAAAATTCATGAGCATGTGTTGAAAACAGTCACTCAAGGGACATTTTTGCCAAGCTTGATTCTAATTGGCCTGATAATTGATTTCTAAAGATTTTTCACATGATTTCTCTAAGTCCGATAAGCCCCGCCCTGCCACGCCCACAATTTTTGACGAATCAAAAATTCACGAACAAGTTTTGAAAAGGGTCACCCAATAAACATTCCTTTCAAGTTTGGTAAGAATCAGCCCAATGGTTAAGGAGAAGAAGATTTTTGAATAACTATCTTACGATTTCTCGAAGTCTGATAAGCCCCGCCCTGGCCCGCCCACAATTTTCACCGAATCAAAAATTCATGAGCATGTGTTGAAAACAGTCACTCAAGGGAGATTTCTGCCAAGCTTGTTTCAAATTGGCCTGATAATTGATTTTTAAAGATTTTTCACATGATTTCTCTAAGTTCGATAAGCCCCGCCCTGCCACGCCCACAATTTTTGACGAATCAAAAATTCACGAACAAGTTTTGAAAAGGGTCACTCAAGGAACATTTCTGCCAAGTTTGGAAATAATTGGCCTAGTGGTTGAGGAGGAGAAGATTTTTGAAGAATTCCCTAATGATTTCTTTAAGTCTGATAAGCCCCGCCCTGCCACGCCCACAATTTTTGACCAATCAAAAATTCATGAACAAGTTTTGAAAAGGGTCACTCAAGGAACATTTCTGCCAAGTTTGGAAAGAATTGGCCCAATGGTTGAGGAGGAGAAGATTTTTGAAGAATTTCCTAATGATTTCTTTAAGTCTGATAAGCCCCGCCCTGCCACGCCCACATTTTTTGACGAATCAAAAATTCATGAACAAGTTTTGAAAAGGGTCACCCAAGGAACATTTCTGCCAAGTTTGGAAAGAATTGGCCCAGTGGTTGAGGAGGAGAAGATGTTTAAAGAAATTGTTGACGACGCACGACGCACAACGGACGACGGACGCCGGATAGTGACTGACCCTAAGAGCTCCCCTTGAGCTCGTTGAGCTCAGGTGAGCTAAAAATTGTGAATAAATTCGAAAACAGTGACTCAAGGCACATTCCTACCAAGTCTGCTTCAATTGGGCCCAATGGTTGATTTTTAAAAAAATTTCTTCTGATTTCTCTAAGTCCGATAAGCCCCTTTCTCCCTGCCACAGCCACATTTTTTGACAAATGTAAAAATTTGTGAACAAATTTTGTAAAGAGTGACTCAAGGAACATTCCTGCAAAGTCTGGTTCAATTGGGCCCTATGGTTGATTTTTAAAGAATTTTCTTACGGTTTCTCTAAGTCGATAAGCCCCTTTCTCCCTGCCACGACCACATTTTTTGACAAATCTAAAAATTTGTGAATAAAGTTTGAGAAGAGTGACTCAAGGCACATTCCTGCCAAGTTTGGTTCAAATTGGCCCAATGGTTGATTTTTAAAGAATTTTCTTTTGATTTCTCTTAGTCTGATAAGCCCCGCCCTGCCACGCCCACATTTTTTGACGAATCAAAAATCCGCGAACAAGTTTTGAGAAGGGTCACCCAAGGAACATTCCTGCCAAGTTTGGTAAAATTTGGCCCATTGATATAGGAGGAGAAGATGTTTAAAGAAATTGTGAACGGACGGACAGACGGACGGACAGACGGACGGACAGACGGACGGACGACGGACAAAAAGCGACCACAATAGCTCACCTTGAGCACTTCGTGCTCAGGTGAGCTAATTAAACAAGAGGGCCAAGATGGCCCTAGATCGCTCACCTGAATTCATAGTTGAGATACTGGCGAGACCATGAAATCAATCTTTTAACATTAGAAGAATACAAGAATAACAATGGCAATTTTGCAAAATTCAAAGGCATAAAACTAAGGACTTTCTGTTCTGAAACAATTTGGAAAGGGCTTAAACCTTGGCTGGGAAAGGGTTTAATCTTACAACAGAAAAGAAATAGACTGTTCAAATTTGAAAGGAGTTGCAGAAGACAAAATTATGTGGGTAAGAAAGGATTCATGAACAACATAGCACAGCAAGAGGAGAAAATGCTGATTATCAACCTTTACTTCATTTGACTCAATAATTCCCCAAGCCATTTTTGATAGGGACATCATAGGAAAGGGTTTATGCATAAAGATTATCTGTAGCTCCATCCTTTATCAGATAAGAGCTCCATTATCAGATAAGGCAGCCCTTTATTATTGACTTTAGACAGTCTAACTATTTACTTAAGCAGTGATTGCTGATAAGCTGATACCTGGTCAAAATAAATTTGTCTGAATTCCAAAACCCACATCACAGGGCTTCTTTGCTTGTAAAGTGATGGTTTGAAGTATCCTTTTAGAGGTCCAGGAGATGTAAACTCATGCAAAATTTTACGACTCTAGGCCAAACAGTCTTTGAGAAAACTGTCTCTGTGCAAAACCTCATGAAACCCCACAACATAGGACCACTTCTTCTTGTATTACAATAGTTTGAAGTATTTTGGCAGAGGGTATTGAGACAATGCCAAATATTTTGAAACAAGATATCATCAAGTTAAACATTCCCAACAAATTTCACAATGATTGAGCAAATATTGTAATTCTTACAGAACAAGAGATGTTTGTAAAACATATATGCCCCCTCAAGGGCCTACATTTGATGTAGGTCAAAGTCCAAGGTCAAGTTAACAAGGTCCAAGGTCATGGTCAAATATGAAAGGTCTTGGTAGGAGGTGTCTATGTGTGAAATATTAAAGCTGTATATGTAAAAGTAAAATGAAACATAGGCCAGGTTAAAGTTTTTAAAAGTAGGCCAAATGCCAAGGTCAAGGTCATGGTAAAATGTGAAAGGTCTTGGTTCGAGGTGTCCATTTGTGAAATATCAATGCTGTAGGTGTAAAAGGACATGATATATATGCCTGGTTTCAGTCGTTTTAAAAGTAGGTCAAACTCCAATGTCAAGGTTGCAATATTCAAGGTCATGGTCAAATGTGAAAGGTCTTGGTAGGAGGTGTCTATGTGTGAAATATCAAAGCTGTAGGTGTAATAGGACATAAGATAAAGGCTAGGTTAGATATTTCTAAAAGTAGGTCAAACTCCAAGGTCAAGGTCCAAGGTCATGGTCAAAGTGAAATATCTTGGTTGGAAGTGACCATGTGTGAAATATCAAGGCTGTATATGTAAAATGACATGAAATATAGGCCAGGTTAATGTATTATAAAAGTAGGTCAAACACCAAGGTCAAGGTTACCAGGTCCAAGGTCATGGTCAAATGTGAAAGGTCTTGGTCGTAGGTGTCCATGTGTCAAATATCAAGGCTGTATGTGTAAAAGGACATGATATATCGGCTAGGTTAAAGTTCTTTTTAAAGTAGGTCAAAGTCCAAGGTCAAGGTCACAAGGTCCAAGGTCATGGTCAAATGTGAAAGGTCTTGGTAAGATGTGTCCATGTGTGAAATACCAAGGCTGTATGTGTAAAAGCACATAAGATATAGGCCCAGTTTATTTTTTTTAAAAGTAGGTCAAACTCCAAGGTCAAGGCCACATGGTCCAAGGTCATAGTCGTATGTGATAGGTCTAAGTCGGAGGTTTCCATGTGTCAAATATCAAGGCTGTATGTGTAAATGGACATGATATATCGGCCAGGTTAAAGTTTTTTAAAAGTAGGTCAAACTCCAAGGTCAAGGTCACAAAGTCCAAGGTCATGGTCAATTGTGAAAGGTCTTGGTAAGATGTGTCCATGTGTGAAATATCAAGGCTGTATTTGTAAAAGGTCATGAGATATATGCCGGGTTTATTTTTTTTTAAAGTAGGTCAAACTCCAAGGTCAATGTCACAAGGTCCAAGGTCATGGTTAAATGTGAACGATGTTGATAGGAGGTATCTTTGTGTGAGATATCAAGGCTGTATGTGTAAAAGGACACGAGATATAGGCAAGGTTAAGAATTAAGTGTAAAAATCAACAAAGGGCAATAACTCCAAGAATTTGATTGGCAGAGTTACAGTCCTTGTGCACTGCACCTCTCCATAATGAAATCTATTCACCTGTAAAGTTTCATGATTCTACCTTACATATTTTTTGAGTAGTGCTCCGGACAAGAATCAAGTTATAAAATCAACAAAGGGCAATAACTCACAAAATTTGATCGGCAGAGTTACGGTTCTTGTGCACTGCACCTCTCCATAATGAGATCTATCCACCTGTAAAGTTTCATGATTCTACCTTACATACTTTCTGAGTTATGCACTGGACAATAATAAAGTTTGAAAATCAACAAAGGGCAATAACCCAAAAAATATGATCAGCAGAGTTACGGTTCTTGTGCACTGCACCTCTCCATAATGAGATCTATCCACCTGTAAAGTTTCATGATTCTACCTAACATAATTTTTGAGTTATGCTCCGGACAAGAATCAAGTTATAAAATCAACAAAGGGCAATAACTCAAAAAATTTGATCAGCAGAGTTACGGTTCTTGTGCACTGCACCTCTCCATAATGAGATCTATCCACCTGTAAAGTTTCATGATTGTACCTTACATACTTTTTGAGTTATGCTCCGGACAAGAATCAAGTTATAAAATCAACAAAGGGCAATAACTCAAAAGATTTGATCGGCAGAGTTACGATTCCTGTGCACTGCACCTCTCCATAATGAGATCTATCCACCTATGAAGTTTCATGACTCTACCTTTAATACTTTTCGAGTTATGCTCCGGACAAGTTTTGGTCTACGGACAGACCGACCGACCGACCGACCGACCGACCGACCTTCCGACCGACCGACCGACCGACCGACCGACCGACACTTGCAAAACAATATACCCCCATTTTCTTCGAAAGGGGGCATAAAAATCAAGATTTGACCCAGTGACCCAGTTTTTGACCTCGCATGACCCAAGTTTTCAATGACCACCAGACATCATCAAAATAAACCTGAGCAATTTTCAAAATAATTGAGCCCAAATTGGAACTTCCAGAGCAAAAGGAAGGGATTCATTACATTTGACCTTGTGACCTAGTTTTTGGCCTCACACAACAAACTTTTTAACAGACCTACATGTCCAAAAGAAAAACATTCTGAGCCATTTTAACAAGATTTTTGCCAAAATTGACACTTCTTGACTAATAAATGGAGTTCTTGATATTTGACCTTGTGACCTCGTTTTTGACCTCACATGACCCAATTTTTAACCGAACCTAGATATCCACCGGAAAAAAATTCTGAGCAATTTTCACAATATTTGAGCCAAAGTTAACACTGCTAGAGCAAAAAAAGAAGGATTTTATATCATTTGACCTAATGACCTACATTTTGACCTGGCATGACCCACTTTTTTATATGACCTAGATATCATCAAGACAAAGATTCTGGTCAATTTTCACAATGATTGAGACAATAATGTGACTCCTAGAGCAAAAATAAGATTTGACCTAGTGACCTACTTTTTAACCCCATTCTGACCCCGATCCCAATTCTTTGAAGTATTTTGAAAAAGGATGACCCAAGGATCACATCTGTGAAATTTCATCCAATTCTGCCCAGTACTTTAGGAGGAGAAGATTTTTTTATAATTGTGGACGGACGGATGGACAGACGGACGCCTGACAACAGACCGATTACAATAGCTCACCTTGAGCACTTTGTGCTCAGGTGAGCTAATAAAAGCATTTAATGGTGTTTATCATTTGGCCATTAAAGTGGAGAAAAAAATGTGACATTTTTTCGTGAATTTGAACAGTAAAATACAGTTATATTTACATGCTGTGGTCCAAAAATTCTCGAGTATTATATGCTTGGTGATAGTGGAAATTTCCGGAAAAGTAACTTTATATCGCTCTTTTTACCCATTCTCACACATTGACGCTGTTTGATGCCTCACAAGATAAAGGCTTTGGAAAACATTGTGGAAAATGAAGAAATTGGTTGTGACAAGCAATTTCTTCATTTTCCACAATGTTTTCTATCCCAAAAGTCAAACAATTTCAAAATTTTATCAAATTGAAAATATCGTCTGCAACTTCTTTCAATTTGGACGAGCTCAAATCTTTGCCGTCTTGTAAGGGGTTTACATGTAGATTTAGGATAAATGTTTCTTGTAAACCTCTTAAAAGATAAATAATTATGTTGAGAAGTATTTTAGAAATGTCATTTTCTCCAATAACAAAGGAAATCCAACTCTTACATGAAATATTCCTCGAATTCTACCAATCTATCGTATGTCTTACACCTTGTATTATATATTTTTTCTTTTTTTTTTTTTTTATTATTTTTTCATACTGAATTTTATTGGGTTGTTCAATTTGGGAAGACGTAATATGGAGCGTTAAAATCTTGGGTAAGGACATTTTATATGCCGTGATGTAACTTGTACAATTTTCAACCGTTTCCCAAAGACAAAATTTAAGTCTATCAATATGCGGCCCATTGTAAAAAAACCAGCGGGGAAATGTGAAGTTCTTGGTTATTTTTCTATTATTATTATTTTCCTGACTGAATCAATGTAAAAACTTGTTTGAGAAAGGGTGTGGTGAGCTAGCACTTAATTGACATACTTGCATGCAAGTGTCAACTGTTTAATGTCTTGTCTAACAAACTGGTATAATATGAACTACCGGTATTTGTTTGATGGGATTATTCGTATCAAAGGATTACGTAATAAATGGACTTGGTTGGTATAACACACCAGTTTGCAGGTGCGCTACCAGAACATAGTATCAAGAATACCAAAAAACTTTAGTAACGGCATTTTTGTCGCTATTTTTAACATGACTTACCGTTTGCTTCTTGATCCTTTACCAGATCATTTCTCGATGTTTAAAAAAAACTCTCTGTTTGAAATATGGAAACATTAGGAAAAACCACTACCTCACTAATTCCTCTTACAATATGAAAATACTGTATAAATTTACTCTTTCCCATCAGAGATCAGGTTTCGACATCCACATTAGAAATCGTTTGGGATAAAATCATTGAAAGAAAAGAAGAAATTGATGACGGTAAAGAATTTCTCACTTTCCATAAATATTGTCAGTACTAAATCAAACACATTTCTTTTTTTAACATCAGTTACTTGTCGTCTAAAAGCATTTACTCAAAAATTAAAATACTTATCTGAATTCTTCCCAACATAATGTGACATAGTTAAATGTCATTTACTTCAATATTTGCGCACTAATTATATACTATTTATGCATGTATTAGGCCATTATTAGGCATTTAAATTCTTTAACAATTTTTTGCAATTTTTCAGTCAGGAAAATAAAATACCGAAATAATTTCTAACCAAGAACTTCACATTTCAACGCTGTTTTCTTTAAAATGGGCTGCATATTTTTTATACTTATATTTTGTCCTTGGGAAACGGTTGAAAATTGTGCGAATTACGTCAAGGGATATAAATTGTCCATACCCAAGGGTTTAATGCTATATATTGCAACTTCGCAAATGGAACAGTCTTACAAATTTTAGTTTGACAAAACAATATAATACAAGGCGTGAGACATTAAAAATATTGGTACAAATCACGGAATAATAAATGAAAGAATGGGATTTCCTTTGTTATTGGAGAAAACGACATTTCTACAATACTTCTCAACATAATTATATATCTTTAAATAGATTCACAAGAAACATTTATCCTAAATCTACAGATTAAAAAAGCATATCAATTGCACTATTCAGTAAATTCCCACTAACACCAAGCGTATAATACTAGAGAATTTTTGGACCACGGCATGTTAATATAACTGAATTTTACTGTTCAAATTCACGAAAAAATGTCACATTTTTTTCTCCACTTTAATGGCCAAATGATAAACACCATAAAATGCTTTTATTTCATATATTTGCTTTTGCAACGTCACCGCAATTTGAAGTTAAAGTTGACTGTTTATACATGTGAGGTTAACACGGCTATAATGGGATTGCACACTTGACGTCATCATCCATATCTGGTCCACAGGTAAATTTCAGTTTCGTTTTACGCACGCCTGTAAATCATGTATCTTTATCAGGTTATAACTCGGGTTAGGGGTTGATTTTTTCATCGCAATTTTTGCTAGTCTTTTTTTAGACAATTTTCTTTAAGATGAATTCATCTTATTTGACATGAAAACGAAGATGAATTTCAGCTTTAAAGCACACAAAATATTGTGAGGACAGAAATTGGTGAGATTTAGCAAATTCTTCTTTTCTCTCAATGCTTAGCAAAGTATTTTTTTCATTTGGTACATCAAAATGCGTTCTTTTTCAGGACAGGCTATCAATGAGAGCTACAGATAAGAGAGAGTGATGGCTTTTCAAAGTACAATATTTCCTTAATTATTCATCAAACCCTATGTTGTCGGTTCTCATCAGAATCTTCTTGCTGAGACGATTCAAATGAGTACCCACATCCTAGGGTTTGGATTCCAAATAACGAATGTAGAATGGCTTCACTCCCTCTTATCTGTTGCTCTGATCAATTTTATGAAATTCCACGAAGTGAACGTTTGAATTGAGTCATTACCATAATTTCTTCCTGTCCAACATCAATTTCGTTTACTGGAATTTGTTACATTGTCATTTAACCTTTTCCCAGACATGCCAATTTTAGACTGTTTCCATTTAAAAGGAAGAAAGACAGCTAAATTGTTTAAGTCACATATAATAGGAAACTTTAAAGTGAGTAGGAAACTCTGATAATCAGCAATTTATTCCTTTTTCTCAATATTTCTCAAATCATTTCACCTTGCACATCAAAATAGCGTCTTCGTTGGGAAATAATTAGATTGGTTGATTAATCGGCTTAGTGGCCATTTCAACCCTTTCCTTAACAACAAAATTTTAGAATGACTCATTTGATCATTGTTGCAGACCATAAAATGTAAGTTAAAAAAGAAGGAATTTGTGTAGAATATAGCAGATACAAAAGGAAACAAGAGCTTTGCAAAGCGGTGCATATGCGCCCGAGAGGGGCTTGTCAGTAAAACTTGTCATTTTCTTTTCAATTCAAAGGCAGATACATTTGTAATTCAAATATGAAAAGTCATGAATCTAAATTTTGTAAGCAGTTTGCACAACAGACACAATAGAGATTTATAGTGGCAAGTTTGATTAAATTCTGTTTGAAACTGTAGGAGTTGGCATCTAACTCAAAAACAAGAAGAGTTATCGGAATTCATTATGGAGATTCATTGTGGCATGTATGGCAACTGTGAACATAAATTGATTAATTGAATAGGGTTAGATATTGTGAGTAAGTCGTGCTAAAACAGATCTGTTTAAACCTATGTAGATAGATTTTTGCCATTATGATTGTCCGAATCATGTCACTGCTTACTCTATTACAATTGATGCATAATACCTTTTCTACAACTACCGGGACTTCATACAAGTTTTCCTTGTTCATCTTTTTTGGACCCCGTTGCCTTGTTGTTTGTATCCAGGTAGCGTCTTCATAGTCGTCGACACTTCCACTCAACTGCTGGCCGGGGTAAAAGTTCCTCATGTGGAACTCTGAATGCTGTAATTATAGCTACAGATAAGTAGAGGCTAAGACATTCTAACTTTGTTATTTCAATTCAAAACCCTATGATGTGAGTACTCATTTGAATTGTCTCAATGAGACGATTCCAATGAGTTCCAACAGCATAGGGTTTGACGAATAATAAGTGAAATACAACATTTTAACAAGAGCTTTGCAAAGCGACGCATATATGCCCGAGAGGTGAGTGTCAGTAAAAATGGCCATTTTTTCAATTCAAGGGCAGATAATTCAAACATGAAAAGTTATCAAAATTTTGTTTGCACAACCAGACACCATAGAGATTCATTGTGGCTAGTTTGTTGAAAATTCTGCTTAAAAAGGTGTTGCGCACAGGAGAAAATGGGCATTTTTGAGAAAATGCGCATTTTTCCTTAAATTCAAGGGCAGATAATTCAAGAACGAAAACAGTTATCTAAATTCCGTAAGCGGTGTGTACAACTGGACACCATGGAGATTCATTGTGGCAAGTTTTATCACATTCTGATCAAAACTGTAGGAGTTGCGCACACAAGAAAAAGGCCATTTTTTTAATTCAAGGGCAGATAATTCAAGAACGAAGAGTTATCTGAATTCTGTAAGCAGTGTGCACAACTAAACACCATGGAGATTCATTGTGGCAAGTTTGATCAAATTCTGATTAAAACTGTAGGAGGAGTTGTGCATACAAGAAATTGCTAACAGATGGATAGAAGGACGGACGACCTGGGCCATAACATAATACAACCCTTTGGGCGTATAAAAAGCCTTAACTTTAGCACCTGCTATCTGGAGCTCTGCAGTGCAATGAATACATGCAAACACATATAACAATAAATTGATGGCCATAGCCATTTCATAGAGATAGAGGCTTTAACAGGGTTGCCACTGGTCAGAGGAAATAAAATTCCCTGACAAAATTGGAAAATTCCCTGACATGTTTCTTTGTAGTTATTTTGAGGCAACTCGCGTTATTTTGAGACAATTTTAAAAGGTGACGTTGAAATCATTAGTTATATGGCAATGCATCTTATTTTTTCCCTGACAATTCCCTGACATTTGCCTGTATTTTCAAATTTCCCTGACTGTTCACAAATTTCCCTGACAATTCCCTGACCTTGAAAAAATTTAAATTTCCCTGACATTTCCCTGACACATGGCAACCCTGTTTAAATTCATTCCTTTCAATAACCAATAATTTTGAAACATAAAACGAAAGTTTTAAGGTAATATAGTGCAAAAGAAAATGCTGGTTACCAGTATTTGCTCCTTAATATAAAAGTCGTCCATACTTTATTAATCCGAATTTTTTCTGATAAAATTCGCTCTTTGATATGTTGATGTCGCTCATTTACATCAGAGAACACTACAGTTCAAAAACAAAGGAAAGTTTGACACAAGCTATGGCGCTTTGTTCATGTACAATCTAAAACGCTATCCTTAAAATGCCTTTATTACCGATCAATGAACCATTTATTGTCATGCTTGGTGAAAAATCTAAGACCAAAAAGTATTTCTAAAAGGTTTATAGGCAATGTTTTACAACAACCCTCACCTGAACAGCCATTGTTAACAATGACCTACTTTCCTCTGTTTTTAAATGGTAGTGCACTCTGATGTAAATAGCGACATCCAAATATCAAACAGCAAATTTTTCATCTGAGAAGACTCGGATTAGTACTTTATGAATATAAAGAGTTAATAATCCTTTGTTTTTACAAAATTTTAATCATAAATAAACATCTATTACTAAGACTATACAAGAGAAAGTTAAATATTTATACATACCGACTCTGTTTTGTCATTCACATCTTCGAAATTCAACAAGTTAGCATTGCCAATCTTACATCTGAAATGGATTGATTGACCAGGGTTGTGCCTAGGTCAGAATTTTTGGGGCACACAGGACTGGTGTCCCCCTACCTAAATTTCAAGGGGACATTGGGAAATTATTGGGGACAAGCTAAAAATAACAATTATTTTAGATCTAGTAATGATTATAAACAAGTATCGCATTGCATGTCGACATCCGACTCGCGCAACCATGGACATTATCAGCTAAAACGAGTTAAGTGTATCAAATACGAACAAAAAATGTCCCACTATAGTTTCGGTCTTAGATTTTTCACATTGACATATTTCGGTTTTACTATCAATTGACTACTTGAATTTAATAAATATTTAAAACATGACTTAAGTGTTTCTAATTTTGCGACATTTAATGAATAAAATATTTTATGGAACGAAAAATGGCGTAACGTAATTCACAGACACGTAATTCACAATTTTGAACATACAATAAAATTCCACAGGTAATAATTCTGAAGAGAAATGTTCTTCTTGGTTTATGTAATCTACACATGTGTAGGTACATGCCAAACTATGTATTTAACTTAAGCGTTGATTGTGTGAAATTTTAAAAAGCATTAACGTAATTCACATTTACTGCTCCTTGAGCGGGGTAGCTTCCTTCATTGCAAAGTGTGACTTACAATTATCTACTGCTACTTTCAAGAGTAATACAATGTGTTTGCACATGCTGTTGACTATCTATAAATGATATTTAATGTCATGTATTCAAAACATGGTTTCGTTTTAGGATGTGTGTAAAACTAAATAACGTAATTCACACCAGACCATGGGACATATGCATAATTGTTTGCAGAAAAATGCATTTATCTTAAATTTCTTTATTTCACCACTAAAACAATTTGGAAAAGCTACTGGTTGGGATACTAGGTATACTGTATATGTATTATATATGTACTCTCCGTACAAAAGTGATGAACTGGACCACCCCCGAGGTGGGACAGCTGTTTTTTACCCATTTTCCGACTTATCGAGACATTACTCTCACATATTTCATCAGATATATGGGGTTTTGTTATTATTTCTAATTGACCACCCCTATGACATTATGTTAAAGACGATTCATCAATATAATTGTACAAACATAGCTTCTTAGGTCCATGGGACAGGTATTTCTCGTATTTGATACACCTAACTCGTTTTAGCTGTATACAAACTGATTCTTCTGGAAATTTTGGTTTGAGCGTTTTAGTCGTCTATAAGAAAGACGATTGATTCATTTGGCTGTCTGCATCAGCAAACGGCACAAGACATGGTGTTTTAACACCCGTTTTTCGATTGCACATCGTCTGCTATCAAATGCTTTTCAGTCAGTCAATTTATTTCGGCAACATTACAACTCTAAGACTGGTTCTCGATATCTTATATTAAAATCGGCTGAACCACTAACTAGATATTGGGTCACAGTCAAGTTTTTCCAGGTGCACGACTGGTTTACAATATTTTACATTAAAATCGGCTGAATTGGATCGTAAATTTTCGGTAGCAGTCAAGCTTTTGCCTGTAGCGGTGTACGCATAATGATTATACAATGCGTGAATTATACTATCATAACAACAAATGCCGATCGTTCAGGAGTTTTCTTCGTAAGTTATTACGAAAAATAAAAGATCGTGAAATTCTGAGCGCGCCCGAAATCCCGTGATGGCTTGAATTCTAAGGGACATTGAGAATTATTTCGCCGGAATCCCGCAATGCCGCGGCCTAGGCACAACACTGATTGACAATAGATAGGGATTTAGCTCTTTCCCAAACAACAAAATTTTAGGGTGGTACTATTGAATGCTGCTGCAGATAACAAAATGGGAGTACTAGTAAGTGAAAACAGAATTTTGGTACATTATACTATAGAAAATATTGTGGCAAAAGAAGAAAATGCTGATTATCAGCATTTTCTTCTTTTGCCTCAATTTTTTCCAAAGCTTTGCCTAATAAATACATCCAAACCAGGTCTTGTTTGGGAACCGGTTAACATGTCTCTTTTAATATTGAGGCAAAAGGAGAAAATGTTGATTATCAGCATTTTCTTCTTTTGCCTCAATGTTGCCCAAATCTTTGTCTAACAGACACATCAAAACCAGAATGGATATTGGCAGAGCCTGGGCTCAAACTCATGACCCCAAAATTGACAGACTCTGACGTTATCGACTGAGCTATCGGAGCTTCATTGGATATAAGAAGCTACAATTGAATCATTTATTACATAAACCATAACCTATTAAATTTTTTGAAAACCATATCTATTAAATTAAACATTACTGATGGCCAAAATTTACACATACATGTCCAAAAAGATGTTGCAGACGATTATTTCTAGTGAATCAATTGAATTTCATATTTTTGGTAATTTGGGGTTGAAAAAATAGTGGGAAATGCTTGTCACAACCAATTTCTTCATTTTTCACAATCATCAATGTTTTCGAAAGCCTTTAATTTGTGAGGTGTCAAAAGGCCTCCTTATGTGGGATTGGTTAACCCTTTCCCAAACAAGACCTGGTATTGACGTCCCAAGGAGAAAAGGCTTGAGAAAATTTCGAGACAAAAGAAGAAACTGCTGATAACCAGCAGTTTCTCCTTTTGTCTCAATATTTCTATGCTATATTTTACTCAAATCCTTGTAAACGGTATCAATGACCATTTTAACGTCTGCAGCATCTTTCTAAATTCTAAGTGGAAAAGTCCAAAATTTTGTCGTCTGGTAAAGGGTTACTGGAGTTTACCTTGCTCCATCTGGGAACCTGACTGTGATTTCCTCGTTGACCTCTACCATCTGACCTACCCATGAGTCCAAGGTCACATCAGGCTCCGGGTCCCATTTCTACAAATAATACCATAATAAAATTATTTCTGATGAACATAGTAAGCAAGTCAGTGAGGACTTTTTTTTATAAAACTAACACATATTTAATCTAAAGTGCAGTCACAATCTGAGTCACAATTACCATAATTCAAACACAGGCCATGTGACACAACAAGAACACAAGCCCTTTAACCCTTTCCAAAACGGCAAAATTTTAGGAGGTTTCGATTTAAGAGCAGTGTATATTTGGTCAGGGCCAGCAGGATAGATCTGGCAGCAACAAGACTGACTGTAGGCAACAAAAAAAATTAATGTTAAATCCTGTTAAGGTATTCTAAATTTGTTATTTCAAAACTTAACCCTATGTTGTGTGAACTCATTTGAATTGTCTTCATGAGACGATTCAAATGAGTACCCACAATAAGGGTCTGATGAACATTTAATCAAATATTGCATTTAACAAGAGGACCATGATGGTCCTATATCGCTCACCTGAACAAAAATGATATGAGCAAAACTTTTGTTCAATTCAATAAATATTTATGACTTTGAGACTCAAAACGAACTTATGGTCAATAACGTGAAAATCAAACTCATCCAAGATCTTATGGTACCCATCATTGTGTCCAAGTTTTGTCTTGTTTGATAAATAATTGTAGATTCTGGAGTATAAACAAGGTGGAAAACAGCCGAAAACAGCAATTTTGTCCAATTCAAGGGCACATAACTCTGGACTTTTTGATCTGATCAGACTGAAAATCAACCTCATTCCAGATCTTATGATCCCCAACATTGTCTCCAAGTTTTGTCTTGATTGATCAACAATTGTTGGTTCTAGAGTATAAACAAGGTCGAAAACAGCCAAAAACGGCAATTTAATCAAATTCAAGGGCACATAACTCTCATCTTTCTGGTCAGATCAGACTGAAAATCAAACACATCCCAGATCTTATGATCCCAAATATTGTGTCCAGGTTTTGTCTTGATTGATCAATAATTGTACATTCTAGAGTGTAAATAAGGTCTAAAACAGCTGAAAATGACAATTTGGTTAAATTCAAGGGCAAGTAACTCTCAACTGTCTGATCAGATCAGACTGAAAATCAAACTAATTAGAGATCTCATGGTCCCCAACATTGTGTCATAGTTTTGTCTTGATTTATCAATAATTGTAGATTCTAGAGTGTAAACAAGGTCGAAAACAGCCGAAAATGGCAATTTTGTCAAATTCAAGGGCACATAACTCTCGTCTGTTTGGTCAGATAAGACTGAAAATCAAACTCATCCAAGATCTTATGCTCCCCAACATTGTGTCCAAGTTTTGTCTTGATTTATTAATAATTGTAGATTCTAGAGTGTAAACAAGGTCAAAAACTGCCAAAAATGGCAATTTTGCCTAATTCAAGGGCGCATAACTCTAATCTTTCAGGTTAAATCAGACTGAAAATCGAACTCATCCGAGATCTTGTAGTCTGCAACGTTATGTCCAAGTTTTGTCTTGATTGATCAATAATTGTAGATGCTAGAGTGTAAACAATGTCAAAACCTATAGGTATTTTTCACATTCAAGGGCAGATAACTCCTGACTTTTTACATCGATCTGACCCATAATCGAACTCATCCGAGATCTTATGGCCATACATGTTTTGACCAAGTTTGGTCAAGATTGGCTTATATTTGTAGATGCTAGAGTGTAAACACAAAATTGTGGACGGACAGACAGACGGACAGACAGACAGACAGACGGACGATGGACAAAAAGTGACCACAATAGCTCACCTTGAGCACTTTGTGCTCAGGTGAGCTAAAAATGGCATTACCCTTCTAAACCTTTTCCATAATAAGACCTGGTTCTGATGTCCCCAATAGAAAAGGATTGGGAAAACATGGAGACAAAAGAAGACAAAAGTTGTCTGCGGACAAAATAGCTCGCCTATACAAGAGCTTGTAATGTCACAAAAAAAAGGAGTCCAAGGTCAAAGGTCAAGGTCACTGGGTCAAGGGTCATTGTCCCAAATGAAAGATCTTGCCAAGAAGTATCTATGTGTAAAGTATCACAGCTGTATCTGTAAAAATGGCTGAGATATCATATAGGCCAGGTTAAAGTTTTAGAAAAGTAGGTCAAACTCCAAGGTCAAGGACACTAGGTCAAAGGTCATGGTCCCAAATGAAAGGTCTTGCTGAGAAGTATCCATATGTGAAGTATAAAGGCTGTATCTGTAAAAGTAGCCGAGATACAGGCCAGGTGGTGTCCGTAGTCGAGGGGTAGAGCTTCGGCCTTGCGACTAAGAGGTTCCGAGTTCGATCCCCGGTAGCGGGGGTTGTTCGAGGCTTCTCATTGGCCCACACATTCGGCGCGAGTACTGGTCAGTGTATTTCCAGGAAGCAGAATCGAGAGGGATTAAAATAAGTTGAAGAAACTTGCTTCCCAATCGATGTAAAATAAATGCGTTCAAAGGAACGCCTGAAGAAAGGTTAAAGTTTTTGAAGACAAGACACTGGCACTAGGGCTGTGACATTAGCTCCACGGACATAAAGTCCCGATTTGCTAAAAATGCTGATGACCAGCATTTGCCATTTTCTCCTTTTGCCTCAATATAATTATTTTCCATGCTTTATTATTGTATACAAATCCAATCTTTATCAACATTACTTTGTCGTCTACAAATGATTTTGACTTAGACTACCAAAAAATGTTGCTGTTTGCGAAGGTAGGGTTAATATCAAGATTCAACGTTTAATTGATATATGGCCACCGGCCTTTACAATCATCACAATACATAACATTATACAGGTAGTGGAGCCAATGTAATACATATACAACAAAATGCACAATCAAAACCAAAAAATGAAATATAATCAGATATATTCAATTCTGACGTTTGAAAATCAGTGTATATAAATGGTATATTTATATTTGCATATTAGAATTGTTGGACCTCGCGATATTGTTTTCGTTTCTCAAAAGAATAAAAGAGGTAGGAAGCTACGTTTCTTACGTCTTTTTCACGTCTACTGCTCATTAACATATAAAACTTATTCAAAGTTGCGTTAGTGTAGTACTTTTCTTTAATATATTTTTTTCGAATGTCATCATAATACTTACATACCAAAAGAAAGTGATACAGCGTTTCAGTCTGATTACAATATGGACATGAATTAGTGTAAGCAGATGTATGCTGATATCTTGTTCCTTCATTTACAAAATTTAAAGACATTGTTCTGAAAGAAGCGTAGACTCTGCGAAACTTTCTTATTCTTATAAAATCCAGATATGGTTCATATTCTATTACACTTTTGAAGCCTATATAAAATGTTAACTTTGAATGTGCTGTACATTTGTCATTCCATATTTGAATGTACTGATCTCGCAGTCTATTCATATATTGATTGACAAATGATCCTTCGTTTGTTACACATTGATTTTGCCAGACGTAGCCAAAACCATTTTTAAATAGATTCTCACGTAGATCCGTTACCCAATTTTTATAACCTAATGTATCATAGAGTTTTAACATGTAATAACATTTTTTAACGTATCTTTGTTCAGGCATTTTTAAAATTCTAAGCCAATATTTAATCACTCTCTTACACGTATACGTATATAAAGGGTATCGTCCGCATTCAGCTAGTATAGTAACATCAAAAGTGTTAGATGGTACATTCATAAACCGTTTACATGCATATTTTTGAATCTTCTCTAGACAGTCAAATGACTGCAAACCCCAAATTTCACTACCATAATACATGATTGGTGCTACTTTCGTATCAAATATTCTGAAAAAAGGTTTTGCCTTTCAGAGGCATTACCTGAAAGAGAGAAGATAATATACTACAAATTACACGTTTAGCCTTAATGGCACCATTGTTAACCATTTGATAAGTAGACAATCTACTGGTAAAAAGAACTCCAACATATGTAAAACAGTCGACACATTCTATAAGCTCATTAGCAAAATACCATTTTTCACACTTAGCTAACTGTCCACTGTTGCGAAATACTATAACTTTAGTTTTTTTAACATTTACGGTTAGTTTCCACTCTTTACAATAATTTTCCAATACATTTAATTGTTTTTGTAAACCAAATACTGTCTCTGATATTAAGGCTATATCGTCTGCAAACATCAACATAAAGATTTCTATATTATCAGGATGAAGCTGGATACCACGAATTTCACTATTTCTTAAAACATTATCTAGTTCATTTATAAATAGGATAAAAAGGGTCGAACTCATTTTACAGCCTTGTTTTAAACCAACGGCACAATCTATCACTTGGCTTACATCAGTTCCATTACGAATGACTGTTTTAACTGACTTATATAGCTTCAATAGCATTTAATAGTTTACCGCTAATGCCGTGTGATATCAAAGACTTGAACATTTTCTTTCTATTAACTGAATCAAAGGCCTTTTTGAAATCTATAAATGCAACATATAACTTTCGTTTTTTAAATGTAAAACATTTGCTCACAAGACTATGTAAAACAAAAACATTGTCGATAGCTGAATACCCAGGTCTAAATCCTGCTTGGGATTCTGTGATACAGTTAAAAATTTCAGCAAAGCGCATTACACGTTTATTAATGATATGTACATATAATTTACTGAACGTGTCTACCAAAGAAATTCCCCTGTAATTATCGGGATTGTGAGTACTGCCTTTTTTGTGAATAGGGATAGTAACAGTAGTAGTCCAACTTTCAGGAATTTGGCCAGTTTGAAATATTCTATTAAAAATCTTTTTGATATATGGAACAGTTATATTGTCACTGTGCAGTATATGTTTAGATATAAGTGAACCTGATGTACATTTGGCCGGGTTCATACATTTCATAGCTGTAGCAATTTCATCATCTGTTATATCAGAGTTTAATATTAAATCATTTAATTCATTATCTTTATTATCTTGTAAAGGTATTTCAATTTCTTCACTGACTTCAATGTCTTCTGTAAGTGAGTAAACTTTATTAAAATGATCATAAAATGTTTTAGTGCTGACGTTATTTTGTCTAGGTACACTGTTGTTAATACTCTTTATTAACTTCCAAAACTCTTTTGTGTCATTTACTGTATTATTGATTTTATCTGTTAGTTGCATGTTATGATATACTTTTTTATGTTTACAGGTTTGCTTAAACTCTTTTTTAGCACTCAAATACATAGATAAATTATGTGCTGTTCTGTGTGTGCAAAAACGCTTTAAACATTTACATGTATTTGTTAAGTATTTCTTCTGTTTACACTCATTATCATACCATTTATTATCATATGCTTTACTTTGTGTTTTTTTATTTCGTTTTGTAACAATCACACTACTATTTACTAAAATGTTTTCAAAACTAGTTACTATATCCGAAATAGAAGTATTCGGATCATCTGTTTTATTACTTAGTTCTTCAAATATTCCCTTTTCAAATTCTGAACATAAATTACTTTTATATATTTCTATTGTAGTATCATCAAAACGATAATATTTTGAATCACTTAATATGCTTTTATTATCTTGACTAATTTTATTTGAATCAAATATTGATCTCATAGATAGCCTGATAGGAAGATGATCGGAAACACAGTTTTCCATGACTTCCAGATCTACCAGACTATCGAAGACATCACATGAAACAACAAAATAATCAATCGTACTACATCCTTGTTGGCCTATAAAAGTATAATTTCCATTATCCTTATCCATACCAATACGACCGTTTACAATAAACAAGTTTCTACTTTTACAAAGATTCAAAAGCTGTTTACCATATTTGTTTAAAGTATTGTCACAATTAACCCTATCTGGAATGCAAGTGTTATCAAAATAATTACAAAAATCTTGATATATATCAATATTCTCAGAAAGACCAATAATATCTTTCTCATCACCTGTGCGACTATTTAAATCACCTGTTAATAAATAATAACAGTCATAATAATTATCATATATTCTATCAAGAAGCTCTTCAATAACCTCTATACCACTCTTATCATTAGTTTCGTAAAATGGTGAGTTTTCTGGTGGAATATACACGCAGATATATATGACATCTTTACTCAAATTAAACAGAGTTTTAGACAACAAAAGAATTATTCCAAATTCAAAATTGTTTTCAATTCTTTTTACATGCGAAATTATATCATGTTTTACAGAAACGTTTACACCTCCCATAGATCTACCATGTTTTTTTATTTTCTTGCCCGGACATACATAGTGGCAGAAATTATTACTCAAGAGCTATATCTATTGCCCTAAAGAGAAAACAAGTCATGTATACCTGTATTGGTTTGACATCCTTGATGTCCACATTATAGATGTACTGTTCAGATCCCAGAATCTTTAGATGACCTTTAACATGTATGTTCTCTATGTAACCTCTCTGACTGTCCCGTTCACATATCAGGCGTCTTACAACATCCCCTGGCATCAAGGATCGGTCTGCTAAGATAAGCTGAAAACAATAAAATTGTCAATGTCAAAACCCTATACACAAAAATGAGATTCGAAAAACATGAGTGAGAGATTAAGAAAAAAGAGGTCCGGAAAACTCAGACTGTATGACAGGCTGGCTGTCAACAAATAAGCAGATTTTTTTTTAAA
Organism: Fragum sueziense; assembly: GCA_963680895.1. NCBI lineage: Eukaryota > Metazoa > Mollusca > Bivalvia > Cardiida > Cardiidae > Fragum > Fragum sueziense. The sequence goes on from OY804592.1 coordinate 64,629,748, forward strand.
TGAGACAGTAATTACTGTCTACATCTACATCTACATGGTTACGTTGAACCGTCAAGCTTGACTGTTATACAACGGATATGACTTCGGTGGTAACGCAAGAAAAGATGAAAACAAAGAGAGGATAGGCAGAAGAAAAATATATACAAGATATATACAAGACAATATCAATTAACTAGATCTGTGTGATGGAAAAAAAAATAACACAAAAAAAGTAGCATAAGATTAATAAATACAATAAACAAGAAAGAAGGAAGTAAAGTTTTCCCAGAACCTTTGGCTCACCAGGTAAGGACCTGTCTGCCTTCCTTGGAGGTACCAGGGCCCTTACGTCCCCGACAGCATAGCTCCCACCTTGGCAAGTTAGTCAGTCCCAGGGATTTTGTTACCTGCGAGTCCGGAGTCCCTGACTCACATTTTTTTCTCGGGACTCATTCAAAAATATTCAGTGAGTCCCAGAATGCTAACATTTTCAAAGTGTAATAGACATTGTCTTTCAAAGACTCATATGTTTCGATATTGGACTCATTGATTTGGGAACAAGTGGGTCCCAGGACTCTTCCACATAAATTTGTAACAAAATCACTGCAGTCCTGGGCCCTTAATCATTTAGAATTGATTGTTTAATAACCCCTCCTTGAAGGATACCAAGGAAGGGGCCCAGGGCCTTCTCTGGCCCAAATTTTCTTTTCGCCAAATTCCGATTTCGCCAAATTGAAAAAAATGGAGCCAAATTTGGCTTTCATGAGCCAAATTTGGAGCCGTTCTGACTCAAGCTTATCTTTGTTTGACAGGACTAATGCATAAATAGAGATAAGCTTTAATAACACATGTTACAACTTTTATTAAAACAATAAACATAATAATTCATATTGATAGCATATTTAGTTTACAAATTCAATTTGCTGTAGCTATGGCCTTTTCACTCTTGCTGTGGGCTGTCTATTTGGCATTTTGCATGTCTTTGCCCTGCTTCTGCAAGTGGTGAGAAGATGGTCTGAAAAATAAAAGCAATGAAGTTATGTTTCTATTCTAAAGCAAATCTGTGTACAATAAGTTGTGAAAATGATACACATTTTCTGTATAAGACCTTTCATTTGAATTACACACCTTTAATTTTCGAATATTTGGTTTACATCTTCTTACTTTAGTACTGAAAAACCAGTTGTGGTTACATTGTTTCTCTTTTAAAAGAATCTTTTACAAATCATTGATTTTGGGTCTTATGATAGCAAATTTATCATTGACAAATTCCAAGATTCTTTTAATTTAACTAGATTTAGTTTTTTGACATTAGGCAAGAAGATCAAGAAATGTCTGTTTCTTATTCACGTTTGGATTAAAGACGACAGACTAGCCAGCATCGCAACTTGAATACATTGGCCTCACCATGCTAACTATTCTTCATTGCGAATGCCCATTTGAAAATAAAAACTCGTTCTTTAATTCGGCCTAATAGCAGCCGACGTTTAGTTGGCGAGTAATCATGACCAATTAAAGCTGTTTTGGAATTTATTGATCTCAATTAGTTGCTGCTGTATATTAACAAACACGATAATAGCCTTACCTAACGGCCGATTCCTGGCTAAGTGTCATAAAATAGCTGTAATTTACGATGATTGTACACTAATCCCTTTGTTTATTACAAACTGTCAAAATTCACGCGACCTTCACCTCAATTGATTGGTTACCCGCTTCTCAATTAACTACACGTGTTACCGTTATCGGAAATCGGGACCAGTCTACTCGCTTAGCACAGGTAAAAATCGATAATCGCCATATAGAGTAATTTCCGACTTTTTATCGCCAGATTCTGGAGTTTTCGCCAAATTGTATTTTTTTTCGCCATTTTCATTTTATTTTCGCATTTGGCGATGTTGGCGACCGCCAGCGAAGGCCCTGAAGGGGCCTCAGCTAAAGTAGCTGGAAGTGAGTTCCATAAGGGAACAGTGTGGGGGAAAAAGCTGAACTTGAAAGAGTCTGATGAAGGGGAGAAGCGTCTGTATCTCATGGAATGGCTTGATCTCGTCGTTGTTGGTGTCAAGTAGCGCTCTGCTGGTATATCAATCAGGTTGTGAATGACTTTGAATAGTAGTGTTAGCTGATTCTTGGATCTTCTATTTTCAAGTGATTCCCATTGGAGGTGGTCCAGCATAGATGTTACACTGCTGGTGTTCCTGAACCGATTGGTGGTATATCGAGCAGCTCTTCTCTGGACCATTTCTAGTTTGTGGATCTGGTCCTTGTGATGGGGGCTCCATACAGGGCAGCAGTACTCCAAGTTGGTACGGACCATAGTAAAGTATGCATTAGCTTTGGTTTCTTCACTACAAGATCTTAGGTTCCTTCGCAGAAAGCCCAACATGCTGTTTGATTTCTTGCATATCCTGTCTATAGATGTGGTTTTTCCAGGACAGCGATGATTGGATGTCTACGCCCAAATATTTAGTGGAATCCTGTAGTTCCAATGTATGTCCTTTCAGTTGGTAAGGAAATTTGGTGGGACATCGTGATCTTGTAATGCTCAGGACACTGCATTTCTGAGGATGGAATGCCATACCCCACTTGGTTTCCCATTCCGATAGAGCGTTCAGGTCTTCTTGCAGCACTTGACAATCATCTGGACTCTTGATCTGTCTGTATTATTGTCAATAAAATAAAACAACCATGTAAAATTGATTTGTTAATACTTTACATCTGCAGTCTATGCAATTTCGTAAGATTGCTGACACTCACTTTATTTTCAGCGACGACGTTTTCGTTCCCGTTTGGATGCCAAGCTACTCTGACAGTTCCCTTTTGTACACGATCTTCGATGTCTTCATCTTCGTCGCTACTCATGTACTCTGAGCTCATAACCACCAAACCATACTTAAAGCCTCCGTTCGAAAGCGGCATGCAAACTTCATCTTCCTCGAAAATCGTGTTGGCATCCATTTTCGTTTTCGCATAAGTGTAGTAATGAATAGTTGCATTTCGATTTTTAATTAGACTAGAAAAATAGACTAGAATTTTCAATAATGAAAGCGCTGTAAGCACTGTAAACCGGGACCGCCGTAAACCTGATAAAAGGGTCTCGATGTTAATCATTTAAAAAAAATAACCTGCATGCAAAATGACGAGCATTTCAAGCAAGTAGGCTAATTTACGTGTGATCTACCTACAAGAAGCCTATAGTCGATAGTGAATATTGAGCCATAAGGCCACATATCCTCACAGGTATTCTTCTTTAGTATTGATCTGGCACGTGTACTTTCTCGCGGTATTATAGCCTAAAATAATGGGGACAATCTTATCTCCACCATCACACAATTTCCTTGAAGTATCGGTCGCTCCTCAACGAAACTGGCCAATTACATATAGGGTTAGTAAAACGGGTCCATTTGGCAGCTTCTAGAACACTCAGAATTATCTATGGTAGCCTACCTTTCATGCCTACTTAGTCTGCCCGATAGATCATTCCTTGGTCTTTAATTTACTACCAAGAAAGTGGTATCAATAGCACAATCAGCTTCAATCACGTTCCCGTGAACACAGCCACCCTTACAATTTGCCATCTCTTTCGGGATCTGCATGTGACGCACCCCATGAAAGGTCACGACCCCACAAGAAACAAGTTCCTAAGAAATTATTCATTAATGAATTTAGGCAGATGCATTAAATGTGGTTCTTCATACTGGCAAACCATTAGTGTACTGATAGGATGTATTTTGATTAAATGCGTTTTAATTAAAACACACCATATCAGTACACTGATGGTCTGCCAGTCATCTTCGCAAGCCAAGGGTTACTACCTCCACTTTGTTCCTTACGAACCCTTGGCCGCTCGCTTCTATTGAAATCGAAAGTACCACCATGCCACCTTTCGGCGATAAAGAGTCGCGGCCCTTTGCAGTTGCTATTTCTGGCCAATCAAAAGCCTCGTACTAAAACGTGTTAGGCGATGCATCAAATACGGATATCGATTTTCACGTCAGTCGTGACGTTTTCATTTTGACAAAGAGGGCTTGTTTAGTGTAATGGGAAAGTTATCGCGTCCAATGAAATCGCACGGTGGTACTTTCGATTTCCATAGAGGCGAGCGGCCAAGGGTTCGTAAGGAACAAAGTGGAGGTAGTAACCCTTGGCTTGCGAAGATGTCTGCCAGTATGCAGAACCACATTCAATGCATCTGTCTATTCTATAGACAAAGAATCAATGCAACAAAAGGAGCGAATCCATTTTTGACGGAACTATGTTTGTTCCAGTAGAGGACTGTCTCCTATAAAATTTATAAACAGGTTGACGATCATCCATGTGTAGGCCTGTACATAGGCCTACCTGACACACTCGAAAGCTTGCACTAGGCTACACATGACTTCAAACCGAGGTTAAACCCACCCACTACGTTTGCATTCGTTACGTCGTGGATTTCGTCATCAATTTGCTTTCGAGATGGGTTGAATGCTTCCCAATTATTTCATGAATTTGAAACATTTCATCAAGCGCCTTTTTGCAAACATTCTTGTAAACACCCACCAAAACTATAAAATAACTAATTATTTCCCATTTTCTGAACAGTAGCCTACTAATCTAAGAATGCTGCCCCCCCCCCAAAAAAAATGCAAGCATCAACCCAATTTCTCTCCAATCCGATATGCTATTACATATGCTATAGAATGTATAGTTTGTAAGGTGAATAATAGGCCTACAAAAAATCAACTAAAAGGGCTCAAATAGAAAATAGATCAATGTAGTAATCTTCACCATAGTCCAAATATAGAATCCAAATAGTTTCTTTCGCACACTTTCGGGACACTGAACTGTTAATATTGTATTTACCCATTTATACCGTTGAGAATAGGGAACAATTTTATTGCGTAAACCATTACGTAATGTCAGTATTTCGTGGGTGTTGTTATAAAATCTAGCAACAGTATAAATAAACCATGACCTCTGGACAGACGAGTCAAACTGAACAGGTAAACCAGGTATGTAAACGTCGTGGTTTTAAGAAGGCATTTACCGTTAGATGTAATTACAACACCCCTCTCACGTAGGACAGTCAATAGTTAAAAGTACATTTGAGTCTCAATGTTGATGGTGGCACTATAGTTACAAAATTTTGCAACAACACCGACCGTTTAGCAATACATAACGGTAAACCAAGTCTATTTTTACAACAAAATCAATTGTTATTGCACTCATGTCTTATTTTTGACAATGCGCATATTGTCGTGGTTTGGTAATATTATGTTGTGTCACGGAAATAGAGGCATTTATGTAAATTCCTTGTTTACACAAATATCTTCATTTAGGCTATAAATGGATTTGAATGTCACTTTCAGAGAATGTTCCTTATACCACGGCCATGTGCACGTTTTCGCTGTTGATGATATTATTTTGCGTCCCAGAAAAGGGGGTCATAATATAAATCCTCCTACACCAACTATTGATTTGCATGAAACTGTCATAGAATGTTTCTGATCATGTGGCATTTTGCACGTCGTCATCAACAGGGAACAATTTTATCCGGTTTACTGTAACTTAATTTCGGACAAACAACAGTAAATTACGTATGTACTGTTAACAAATCTTGTAACTACGGCTTGCTTCAAGCCGCAGTTACGATATTCTATAACAACAAAGACGGTTTATCGATACATTACGGTAATCTCAGTCTATTTTTAGCACAAGATTCGTCGCTATTGAAATTATTTTGCTGAGATTTCATGTAAATGTCTGTTTTTCTACAAATCCTTTAACATTTACCTATATATGTGCGTTAAACATCTACAGTTGGCGCCACATCGTATGGCACATGTTTATATTTTGTTCAAATGTAAATATTCAACATTGTTGCATAGAACATGTTTGAATTCTGTAAAAGTAGTGACGTAAATACTATGAAAATTTAGGTACATCACTACTTTTATAGAATTTAACCATATTTTGTACAACAATGTTTTATCTACATTTGAACAAAATGTAAACATGTGCCATACGATGTGGCGCCAACTGTAGATAATCTGAATTTCCCCATTATGTAGGCAATATTGTCGCAGTATGTTGAGTTTATGTTGTGCCAAACATGATCTCCAACAGTACTTTTAGTACTTTGGTTTTGGAAAGGACCTTCTCAACTGATGAACTCGGAAACTAAAAGAAAACAAATCAGAATAGAAATATTCTAAGTAACACTTCATCGTTTCGAATGAACTGTATCGTGAGAGTTCATTGTCAATGGTCACCGATAAGAGAATTTGGTCAGTGCCGTAACACAACGTTGCTCAACGCTAACTAGTGTCAGGGAGAGAAATGGACATAACGTCGAGATTGTGTGTATGTCTAGTTTTCATTCACTGTTGCTACGCAGCTGAAGTGCATATATACGTTGACAGAAATGGTACAGATAGACATAATAACGGGTGAGTAGGCTCTCTTTTGCTGCGGTGGTAAGAAAGGTTGACCTCTGCCTTTGTCAGCGACGAAAAGGTGACGATGAGAATCTTTCTCTTTTTTGTCTCAATGTTTTCTAAGACGTTTACTTAGAATTCTACAGACTCACTCCAAAATTAGGCCTTATTTGGAAAATGATTAAACATGCTTGCCGTGCCTATTACTTAACCCTTTCCCACACAAGACCTGGTTTTGACGTCCCTAATAGAAAAGGCTTGGGAAAACATTGAAACAAAAGAAGAAACTGCTGATAACCAGCAGTTTCTCCTTTTGTCTCAATATTTTCTGTGCCATATTTTACACAAATCCTTTCTGTAATAACATCCATTTTGTCATTTGTGGCAGGGTTTGAAGTGGATCACCCTAAGATTTTGCCATTTGGGAAAGGGTTAAATTCACTGAGTTTTCCAGATTTGGAAGCTTATACTGTTAAAACATCCCGGTATCCATAATTTCCAAGTTCAAGACGTTTTCCAACTTGCTACTTGGATCCAAGCATTTTTTATTTTGTCCAAATGAATTTGTGTACAATCTGGAAGATAAAAGCCCAATGTTAAAAAAGTTCCCCCAAATGTTTATTTCAACTAGGTATAGGTCACGATAAATGGCCTGGCAAATCAACTCTAGCTATTAGATAGAGATGCTCTGCCAGGTCACATATTGGGACCTATTTACCAGTATACATAGCTCAGCGAGTAAATATTGGAATTCGCGGCTTTCGATACCTTCGTAGAACCATGTAAGGAAAGCCTTTAACCCTTTCCCAAACAAGACCTGGTTTTGACGTCCCTAATAGAAAAGGCTTGGGAAATCATTGAAACAAAAGAAGAAACTGCTGATAACCAGCAGTTTCTCCTTTTGTCTCAATATTTTCTGTGCCATATTTTACACAAATCCTATCTTTAATAACACCCATTTTATTATTTGTGGCATTTTCTTTTTTTAAAGCGGATCACTCTAAAATTTGGCCGTTTGGGAAAGGGTTAATGATAGACCTACTCTTTCGCTCACATTATAGGCAACAGGTTTTTGCTTACAATATGAATGTACATTTTAACTGTATTTCAGTTCAAGTATACAGCACCCCGTTCAAACTATAGCAAGAGCTATAAGCCTTGCCACTGCGTCAAGTAATCATGGAAAGGGTAGGTCCGTTATTGCTTGTACCAAACTTTATTCCCTTCCCAAAGGACGAACATAAGACTGTTCCAATATCAAATCTAAAGCAGATGACAAAATTTACGTTGGTGGAAAGATTTGTGAAAATTATTGATAAGAAAATTTCAGTATTTTCTTCTTTTGTCTGTTTGTTTCCAAAGGATGTGGACCAAAACTAGGTCTTGTTTAGGAAAGGGTTAACTAGAGAAAAACGAAACCATATATGTCCAAAAAAATTGCAGATACCTTTACTTGACAAAGAAGAAAGCATTGCACCCATTTCAAACTCGAAAGTAACTACAGGCCTAACCGTTATCAAATGGCAATGAATTTTGTTCTAAAAATAGACATGAACAACTGTTATGTTTTGATAAACCGTCGGTGTTGTTATAAAATCTCGTATCTACGGCTTGATTAAAGCCGTAGTTATGAGATTTTAAAACAACACCCACGAAATATTATTAGTTTGTCCGAAATTACGTCACAGTTTACTTGATAAAATCGTTCCCTATTGGAACAGTTTTTGAAACATGTTTCCGCGATAGATGACATGGAAGAGTATCCCTAGCTATAACTTCTTAGAATAAACGTCAACGTTCTGCCGTAAAAGACATGTGCGTGCAGCTTAGATTTTAGAAATGAAATAGAAAAGATTAGAATCTTTTTTTGCTTCTTGGTATAGTTAGTCTATTTTTCCAGAAATATCTCGGATTAACAGCGAGTTGTTTGTTTCCATTTGTAGATATATTTATCGAGCTACTAGCCGGGTACCATGAGCTCACTAGTTCCGTGCACGTGCAGCACAGTGGCACGAGTCTCACTATACGGTCCTACCAGAATAAACCAGTAATTGTGGTAAGACGGCTTCAACACATCCGTAGTCCCGAAATAGTTACAGATGAGGGTGTTATTTTTGCACATAACAAGATAGGGTTGCTAAAACGCTGACTTTCTTAAAGATTAAAGAAATCGTGTCTCTCAGGAGTTCATGTAGGGGTGCGTAAAAACAACTGTGTTTAGGGAAAAAAACTCACATCTGAAAATTAAGGTATATGACCCATCATTAAAAACACTACCTTCTAGCCTTACGAAATGCATTAAATTACGCACACTTGTAAATACACTTCAGATAAAGTGATTCACCGTGCCGGATTTCAAGATTATGCTTCAAGAAGAAAATAATTTACAAATATTGTTTTACTCTATATTCATATACAAGGGTGGTAATTTGGAACATTTTTGGCAAATATTTCCACAAGTACGCATTTATTCAAAATTCTAAACCGTTCAAAATGCTTATGTTTGTATTTGGAATGGAAATGTAACACACTTTAGGAATTACTGGCACTTTTCAAATTTCGCCTCTGGCCCTCCAGTGCTAATGATGGGCTGTATACGTTAATTCAATCATATTCTTTCTCCATTGGGCCTGTTCAAGTCAAAGGTTCTTTCTCAAACCTTTTTATAAATACTTTCCCACACAAGACATGGAACACGTTACGAACATTTTTCTCCGCGGCATAATATCTCGTTCGACCAGATTTATGTCTTGTTATATAATTTCTAGATCCTTGATCAGTTTGTCTCTCAATAAGTCTTCACCTACACCACTTTCCACTTATGTTATAACCCATTACCAAACGATAAAATTTTAGCGTGATCTAAAATGAAAGATCCTGCAGACGACAATTTCAAGTGAATGAAATTTCACATTTTTTTTGTCTTTTTACATAGAAAACATTGTGGGAAATGAAGAAATTGCTTGTCACAAGCAATTTCTTCATTTTCCACGATGTTTTCCAAAGCCTTTATCTCTTGGGGAGTCAAAAAGAGTCACTATGTGTGGTAATGGGTTAAATTAATAGTCTACAAATTCTATGTTTATTTTAGAGTGGTGGTCAACGTATACCCGTAACCAGTTTCCACAAAGTCACAGATGCTACTGTGCTAAACGCACTGCCTGCTGCAGCACGACAACATGTACGTAACTTTAACTATTACCAATTCGATACTTTTTATGAATAAAATAATTATCTAGAGGGACACTGCTATTACATATTGCACAGTTCCCTTATTTGACAATCAGATCGATCGTTGTGTAATTCTAAATGTAAACTTGGAATAAGACTGGTCGTTGAATACCACCCCAGTTTGCTAGTCAATTTAGATATATATTTTCCGCAATAAAAACTCAACTCACCAGGCTTTTTCGAATGATTCGTTTATTTGTTTGTTTTATATTGCATGTATATTATATAATTTACCACGTCAGGTACGTTACGTCCATTTACCCGACGTCAAGATAACGTATTACCCACCAATAACCGGGTATGGCAGTGGCGGAAGACGTATAGCACCGCTTGAAGTGTTCTACAACGAGATGCCTTTTCATCTGGCAAGATGGCCGAATGAGGTAGATCTAACATTAATTTTATAGTCCCGTGGCCTAATTCACAGACATAATTTCTAAATAAATTGCCGAAAACAAAGTTACATTACAATCAGTCTGAATGGACGAGACATACATGTATATCTCGCCCAATCGGATGATTGTTGTTTAATCATAGATAAATACTTTGAATAAGACAGGTTGGTGAATACAAACTGGCAACATTTCGTTTTTAATTGGTCAAACTCCATTAATTCGCACAGGGTTTATTTCGAATGCAGCAGAAAAGTAGAACTAGAACGTCCGTCTTGAAAAAATTGTTTTCTTTATTCAATGTGTTCGACTTGGTATTTCATGTCATAAAGGGTTAGACCGAATGAAGGTAGAAACACATTACAAAGACTGATGTTAGGAATGAAACAGTACTCAAATCGTATAATTTTGCAGGGCTATATCAACATAGCTGGAGTACCAGATGGTCGACATGGACACAGAATCACATATAACTCGACCAGACCCGCCTCATGGAAGATGCTGTCCGATATCTGGGTTTACGGACACTGGTCAGTTGATGTACAATATTTTTTACAGATTTCGTCTGACATGGGGCATCTTATGCTTGTATTTTCATAGATTACACGCCTGATCTGTTTTTCTAAAATGAAGCAGTAATATTTTCTTGTACATTTTTTATATCTGTGACTATGATACCGGTACAAGTATTTTTGAAGTATATTTTATATATCCCATATAATTGCTAAATAAGTAATTGGTTTGGAATGGCGAATGAATGGATAGGCGTACATTACACTGCTACTTATTAGGATTTAACGAAAGAACAGATCTGGTAGCGCCAAAAAAAGAGTCCAAAGTAGGGTGAAACATCACCGCGTTTAACATGCTTCCATGATAATTTTACAATTTCGCAAGTGGGCGTATTTGTATTTACGCAAGACAACTTTTAACATTTAATTTTAAAATTAATGAAAAATAAGAAAAAAAAATGTGCCAGGGTCTGGAAAAGGGTCCTTCAAGACTTTTGAGCCCTACATAGTTCACGATCGGCCTGCGTATACACACAGCCTGATCATGAACCATTTTGGTCTATAATAGCTTCTTTGTGACATGTAGCAACCGTGAGATAGCAGCATAGATCCCGGTCAGACATCCTTATCGTAACCAAGACTGTCTCAAACGACATAAAGGACGCTTTACCAGATTCTAGCTAAATTAGAATAAGATCCATCTACTTTTGTCACATTGCAGGTACAGCAACTGGAATGAGAAAGCCTATCACGTGGAGAATCTAGACACCAAAAACATGATTGTTCGCTTCAATAACAAAACTAACGTGCGGTCAGGATTCAAAATAGGTGGTCTAATAAATTTCCTTTAGGTTGGCTTCCCTCTCCCGAAATGATGAAACGCACACTGGTGCGATAGAAAATGGCGATAAAAGAGGCAGCATTTCTGTCCGACGTATTAAACGCGGTGCTAAGGAGAAAATGCTGGTATTCAACATGGTCGTCGTTTTACTCAATTCTTTTCAAGGTTTTTCCAATAGGAGCGTCAAAACCAGCGCTTTCTTTTTGGAAAGGGTTTTAAACGCGAGAAGTTGAGAAGCACGTTTCCATATATCTTCATTCTCTCTATGTTTAAAAGAACATCAAGCGGAAAATATGTTTGAGACATGAAAGCTAATGAGAGAACTTATTATATTCGAAGTAACAACAACACTAGCAAAGCAATTAGCAAAGCCAATGGACAAAATTTTGTGGCAGAGTCTCTTTCCCCATGTTTTACTATATGTTGCTTTTAGGCTATATAGACCTAATGTTTGAATCACATATTCAGAAAATGTGAAGCCAGCTCCATGTATTAACCCTTTCCCAAACGACAAAATTGTAGGGTGATCCACTTCAAAAACTGCCACCACAAATGACAAAATGGATGCTATCAATGATAGCATTTGTGTAAAATATGGCACAGAAAATATTGAGACAAAAGGAAAAACTGCTGGTTATCAGCAGTTTATTCTTTTGTGTCAATGTTTTCCCATGCCTTTTCTATAAGGGACGTCTAAACCAGGTCACAAATTTACCCCGTACTTTGTACACGTATTTTGCAGGTCATTTATACTCGAGTCAGCCGACAGACGGGGGATATTTCAGGTTCTTTAACATCTTGTCAGAACTTGACCAACCAGTGAGTATGTATGTATTACGCGACAGTACTGCATGAAAGACAGGTTTTTCAAATCTTAAAAGCCTTTAAAGGGGGAAATATAATGTCACCCTTAACCGTTTCCCAAACGTCATAAAAAATAAACGGATCAAATTTGATAGGGGTTCTACCACAAAATGATAGGCATCAGATATATAAACTATGTATGTTATAACGTTATAACCATTTTTCTTCTTTTGTCATTTTACTGAAATATTATGACGCATCGTCACTTTACCAAAGAATAAGTTAACTCCAGTTTATTTAAAGACGTTTTCGGGAGTTTGTTAGTGCGCATTGAAATTCTTCACTCTTGACAGCCTCGGTGCAAATTATGAAAAAATGCATTACAAGTTCAAGCATGGTCGACTATCTAAATCCCGTCGTTAGGTTAAATGCAAAACAGCAACTTCTAGCCATATAGAAGCTATATTCTGCGTACTTAACTTAGATTGCTATTTTTTCAATAGTTTTTATCCATGTATTGAATTTTGACGGATCTCCGTGCAGTGGATAACGCACTCGACTTGAAACCCGGAGGTTCCGGGTTCAAACCCCACTGGGGGTGTGTCTTTTGGCAAGACATTAAAAAGGGAACGATTTTTTCAAGTAAATTGAGATGTAATTTCGGACAAACTAATGAATTTCGTGGGTTTTGTTATAAAATCTCGTAACTGCGGCTTGATATAAGCCGTAGTTACGAGGTTTGATATCAACACTGACTATTTATCAAAACATAACTGTAAACCCAGTCTATTTTTAGTGCAAAATTCCAACAAAATTAATATGGTGACCCCCTTTTTTCTTTTTACAATTATTATCAGCATACTTTAATGTACAAAATATGTGAATTTAAAAAAAAAATAAATTCGTAATTTTTTTTTATTTCGATTTTTGTGCATTATTTGAACGAAATTTGTGGGAAAAATGTGCCTTTTGCGAAATAAGTAGCAATTTGTAAAACCACATTCCATTGGAACTTTTATTTTTCTACTCATTACATGAATTCCACATCTTGTTTGTAATACAAACTGAATTGTATGACCAAAGAAATATGTTAGATATGTGATAAAGGTATGAAAAATCATGTATTTGTTAAGATAGTGTGTATTTTTAAAAAAATCAAAAAATCATGCAAAAAAGGTTTACAGGTGTGTTGCAAGAATGCAAATACAAGGAAAACTAATATGGTGACCCCACTTTTTCTTTGCATATTTGAACTAGGCATACTCTAAAGCAAAAATATGTAAAAATGAGACAAATTAAATTCGGCAAAAAGAATCTAGCAAATGTCTTTAAAGCTGTAGAACTTTACGAAGATTTCGAAGAAAAGCCGTGTATCTAATCAAATCCCTGTTCATCGACTTGTTATTAATAATAAGCGTAAACAACGCTTTCTTATAAGTTGTTACGGCGCGTCCTACTTCTGTTTTCACTTGTTCATTATCTGTTTAGACAGGACGTATATCTCGGCCAATCAGACTACTTCCTATCTTTTTTCGAAAAGAATTTTTAGTATTTGCCCCTTTCCATTTCCAACGATAATTTTATAACATGATAGTAAATCTTACTGGTTGAAGAATAGCTTCTCCGTTTCAGGGTGAATACTACTTGGACCGTAAGAACGGGAACCTGTATGTGTGGTTACCTACACCAGACGGGTCCCCTAAAACCAATGACGTCATTACTGTGTCTCACGTACAAACGTGCTTTGCGTAAGTTAATCTCGGTGGCTTACCAACGTGACTTTTGGGAAACTTACACACGCTTGCTTCTAAGCAGATTTGTTGTATTTTTCTAATTTCTCGGGTTATACTCAACTGATTTTGATGGCATAAATGGCACCGTCTGCGCCTTGGATGGTGCCATTCCCAGTTCTATCTCACTTTTCACCAAATACCGTGGATGTTTCAAACGTTCAAACGCAATTTTATATGACAAATGTGCGATTTTACATTTGTTTGGAGACACAAAGCAATGTTTGGTTTTGAATGTTTGGAAAAAAACACCCCAAAACAGCATCAACAAAAGCCAGCAACAACGCACAAACAAATATGGGGTATTTTGTAGAGAGAGTTAGAAACGGGAATAGTCCTCTCAAAAAGCGCTTACTATGCACATTGTCTCGTCAAAATCCGTTGAGTATAAGCTGAGAAATCACAACATATTTTGGGGTGATTTTTAAGTGTGCACTTTTCCTCTCGCTTCAGAATTAGACAAATTACTTATAAAACAATTAAAATTCTTCATTATCGAAGCTTGCTGAAAGAAAGCTGTTTTTGACAACACTATAAGAATTGGTAAACGTATTCTGAAATTGTCATCTCAAATCCAAAACCCAGTGTTATGGGTACTCAATGGACTCGTTCCATGGAGACAAATCCTACCAAAATAAATTGCATTACAAAGTTTGATGAACTACGAATGATTTTTTACATTTCTATAACTCCACCACCCTCTATTATGTAGCTATGTCTACCAGTCTCTGGCAATCGGATTAAAAGCTGACGCTTTGCGAACAGTTACTTAGATCACAATGATTATATAGACCTGCAGCCCGTATTATAACGATCGAACGAACAGTATCACGGTGGATAATCACGTGATACAATATTTTCAGAAAATCTTCAATAACTTTGTAAATACTGGATTGATTTGAATTCGGATTGAAGCAGAGAATGTGGACAGCCGTCACACATTAGATGGACGTGGTTGATTTTTGAAAAATCAACTGAGAAAAAAGTTATTGAAGATAAACCAAAATTTTGGTTTGTCTTCAATAACTCTTTTATCAGTTGATTTTTCAAAAATCCAACACATCCATCTTATTCCTGGCATTTCCCACCTTCTCTGCTTCAAACCGAATTCAAATTGGTCAAGTATTAAAAAAGATATTGAAGATTATCGGAAATTCTGTGTCACGTGATTAACACCGTGAGTATGGACGGGAAAACATGATGCCGAATATCACTGGTGGTGAACTCGGACAAAGCGAGGAACATTTTTCATGAACACAAGGTACAGATACTTCATGTTTAAATGCGCGTTTAAAAACCAGTTTTACTAGTTTGAGCATGTACACAACGATTTGCACGTGTTTATCCGCCCAAAACAATATGGACGAATCGGTGAGACACTTAGAGGCTATTGTAAGTTTTGTTATCTTATTTCTCTGACTGATTCTGAAGTTGGTATTGCAATTCTTGGAGTAGAAGTTTTTTGCGATGTGAAAATCGTAGTTAACGTTTTTTGAAGGGGACTTGTACGGTTTATTTATGATACCGTGAACATTTTCAATGGCTGTTCGAATTGCAATGACTTTTGTCCTAACAATAGAATGGGTTTTCGGTTAAATATGGATAAATCGGAGGTGTTGTTATAAAATCCCGTAACTACAGCTTCAATAAAGTTGAGTTTGTGACGTTTTAGATTTACACCGACGAAGCAGTCAATGTGTTAATTAAAAAGGAAATGCACACAGTTAACTTTACCCGTTAGTATACTTCATAATGCATGTCCGTAGAAAGCAATTCCATATGGGCCCTGTCTGGGCCAGTGTCTAATATTGGGAGATTTGCCATAAGTTTTAAATGTGAAATGATGAAAATTCGGCATTTTTGCCAACTATGAGGGGGGGGGGGGGAGGGGTGGCTCCAGAGTCCCCCTGTTCGTACGGGCCTGGGATGTGTGAAACAGTGGATCCTCCTTAGAATAAATGGTGAGAATGGTAATGACAAACATTACAAACATTACAGTATAGATCTGGAAACGTTCATTTAGGCTTTTGCGACCAACATGGATCCAGATCAGACTTTGCATGTGCACTGTCTGATCAAGATCCATCTTGTTCTCATTTAATAGCTTATTTTCCACCTGTACCAAATTTAAGAAGGCATAACGAAAATCTTACCGGTGAAACTCCAAGGTAACGATAAAAATTATGATGATGATGATGCTGATGCTGATGATGATGATGATGATGATGATGATGATGATGTCATCATCTAATTGTCATCACCTGTCAGTAATATATCTGAAAGGGGAGTTAGGCAGTACATATTGATATATATTGAAACAAGTACCTGGTGCTCGAATTTGATGCCGGAAATCTATGGTTAGATGCTCAAATCAGTGCGATATTACCGAATAAATGTTTAAATGTGCCGTTAAGTCCAGTGTAATCGATTAATTTATCAAACATGTGCTCATAAAACACCGTAGCTGGAAAAGATAACATCGCAAACATGCTGTAACGTTGTCACGAAGAAACCGCACAATGATTTTCAATGACATGACACCGAAAACTGCCATTTACAGCCTTTATTTGTACATTTATATGTCTTTTTTGTTTACTTGCAATGCAAATAGATAAACATAAACAGTGATATCGTACCATTTCGTTCGAGCGATTAAGATCAACCCACATAATCTCAATATGCGCTCTGAGCACTTGCAATCCGTTTATACCATTTGGAAATAATGATCGATAAAACTGATATTTTCGTGCGTATTATAAATTATATCTACATACCTTAGTAACTTCCATTTAAGTGCATCCTTTAAAAAAAGACGGAAAGAGAAGTAAAACAAAATGCCACGTGTATTGTTTACAAAAATTCGGATGTGCAATGAAGTATCTGTACCTTGTGTTCATGAAAAATGTTCCTCGCTTTGTCCGAGTTCACCACCAGTGAATATGGCGTACGATGGTTGATTTTAATAAGATAAAGGGCATTATGCCAACAATAATACATTTCGTCGGTGTAAATGCAAAACCTCGTATGTCGACTCTGGCGATTTTCAAAGTACAAACTTCTGTGCCCAGATAAAGGCAATTCTTGAAGGTTTTGAGATATTGTACTGATCAGTATTACTGACAAGCCATTTGTGAACAATATGTCCAAATTTCAAGTAAAACATTTCAGTTTGGGAAAAGTTATTGCACTCTTTTTCCTCCCATTTAAAATTTTCCAAAAACGAGATACGAGGTTTTGCATTTACAACGACGATTTACAATATCTGTGCTTTTCAATGAAAACCTCGTAACTGCAGCTTAAAACAGCTGCAGTTACGAGGTTTTCGTTGGAAAAGCGACGGTATACTGAAATGCTTTATGTCGCTCAAAAACGTAAACTTTTCGCTTTTCCCTTATTTTCACGTTTCAGCATCAACAAAAATACCCACAATGTAAACTTCTCAAACTTCATCATCGAAGCTTGTCGAGAGAAGGCTGTATATGGGCACCACGTCAACAACATACAGTTTACCAACATGGAAATACGTAATACAGGTATAGCCCGTCAGCATTATCCCAGGCCATCTGTATATGTAATGACCCCACTTCGGCAATGCTTTGTTAAGACGCCCAACTACCAAACTTTTCACACGAAAATTAAGTTGTCCCGGGTTAATTCTGGTGCACTATAAGGCGTGAACACCAGGGACCCGTTTTACTAAAAATATTATAAGCATTTTCGTAATTTTAGATAGAGTGAGTGAATGAAATTCATGTAGTTTTACGTCCCACCCAACAGCTTAGGTCATATGGAGATGGGACCTCTGTTTAAAGTCTCACCCGAAAGGCTGAATTTTAGATAGAAGCAACTTGCTAAATTCGTATGGGATCTATTTAAAAGGTTTCAAGCCCTCCTTGTACGTCTGTCCATCTCCCATATCAATTTGCCAATGAGTAAAAATGGCTTTTCAAAACCACTGTAACCATATCGTCACTTTTCAACACAAACCTCGTAACTGCAGCTTAAAACAAGCTGCAGTTAGGAGTTTTTTGTTAAAAAGCGACAATATGATCTGCATGATAATTGATGATTTACATTACAGGGGATTTCGGTTTATACTTTGATAGCGACTCAAGACAAGTTGTGGTAACAAAGAGCAGATTTCGTGACACGGATGGAGGCGTTCGTATCATAGGTAAAGTCAATTTCTGTAAGCCTTAATTAAGACACAAGTTTACATATTAAATTGTTGTACATTGTAGGAAAGCAAATTCCATCCCATACACTGTCGCGTTTTCATATAATTATTATTATAATTTGTTCGGGAAAACATTGAGCAAAAGGTCGAAAATGCTGGTTACCAATATTGCCTCTGTTTTCCAAAATATTTTTCACCCTATCAAAGAGAGGGTGCTTTTTTACAGTCGGAATTATTCTGTCATGAGCTCTGGTGCCAGTCCAATATTTTTCCTCTATATAAGTTTTCCCTTTCAAATAATTATGATCAACAAAAACATGAGTCATTTGTATTTCAGGTGGTAGTCGGAAGGCTCTAGAAAGCAGCGGTACCATTATAGAGGACAACACAATGTATAGCTATGCTAGAGAGGGCGTGATCGGCAAGCGGCTATCAGTATTGATGGTGTAGAAATAGTAGTTATATGTATAATTTCGTCGCTTTTCAACAAAAACATGAGTCATTTGTATTTCAGGTGGTAGTCGCAGGGCTCTAGAAAGCAGTGGTACCATTATAGAGGACAATACAATGTATAGCTATGCTAGAGAGGGCGTGATCGGAAAGCATGCTATAAGTATTGACGGTGTAGAAATAGTAGTTATACGTGTAATTTCGTCGCTTTTCAACAAAAACATGAGTCATTTGTATTTCAGGTGGTAGTCGGAAGACTCTAGAATGCAGTGGTACCATTATAGAGGACAATACACTGTATAGCTATGCTAGAGAGGTCGTGATCGGCAAGCCTGCTATAAGTATTGACGGTGTCGCTTCTCAACAAAAACACGAGTCATTTTTATTTCAGGTGGTAGTCGTAAGGCTCTAGAAAGCAGCGGTACCATTATAGAGGACAATACACTGTATAGCTATGCTAGAGAGGGCGTGATTGGAAAGCCAGCTATCAGTATTGACGGTGTAGGAGCGGTGGTCAGGCATAATGAAATATATAGAGGACAGACATATGCCATACAGTTCTTTGTAAGGGTCTTAGTAACGTATTTCATACATCATAAAATACCAAACCTTTCGTCCAATTATGCTGTTGTTTCTGACAAAGGAAATGGCCGAGGTTAACCCTTTTCCAAACGACCAAATTTTAGGGTAATTTCATTTTCAAGCTGCTGCAGAAAACAAAATGAATGCTGCCAAATGAAGGATTTGTTTTAGAAATAGCTCAGAAAACATTGATGCAAAAGGAGAAAGTGCTGATAATCAGCACTTTCTTCTTTTGCCTCAATGTTTTCCCAAGCCTCTTCTATAAAAGGACGTCAAAACCAGGTCTTATTTGGGAAAAGGTTTTAGATTTCCAATACTTTAGAAGAAGCAGGAATACGCGGCCTGTAAATTATAGAATACGTTCATAAATTACGTATTGTGCGCAGGTCATTTTTTCGGTTCGTTCTTTGTGTCCGATTCTCATTTTTGTAATCAACCAAAGTGGACCAGCACAAAACTTGATTTATAACGTGTTAGTATTTTTGCATAAACATTATTTTGCAAGTCGACCATCTGTATAAAAAGACTGAAGCTATCAATTCTTGTCATGACTACAAAAAGGTAACGTTACACCTTGGGATGTTTCGAAATTATCCTTAAAAACATTACGAAGTTACAAATTTAATGAAGAATAGTGACAATTTGGTTATTGTGTGTGGTTTTTTTTCATGATATTTCAGGGTAACGACCACGTTATGGAGTATAACCACATCCATCATGTTTGTTTAAACATCAGTAACTGTGGCGCCATCATGTCAAGCCAGGACTGGACATTTGTAAATATAAATTCTGCATATTTAGCTAGAAAGAAAATTCACCAACATCTACTTTCAAAGAGTAGGCATAAGAATACCTTTGCCGATAGATATTTATATTTATCAAATTGATTGTATGAAATGGGCAAAAGCACGCGTACTCATTAAAATTTAATATTTTGTCTATGTTTTTAAGTTATCAAAAACACAACTAAATACAGATTCTTTTATAGTACTTAAACTTTGTCCCTTTTGCCTGCTGTAATTACCTTACACGTATTAGCAAACTTGTCGGAGACCGTCTTAGTATCAACCAAGCTAACCACCGGCTTTTCCAAACATGTATTTTGCCCATACATTTCTATACAAGCCCATATGTTTTCAGCGCGGTAACAAGATACGTTTCAACAGCATTCACGATATCAAGCAGATATATCCGGGAGTGGACAATAAAGCTGTCTATTTGGACAACATGTTTTCATCTGCCGAAGTCTCACACAATGTCTTCTATAATGTGAGTATTTTTCTTTTTCAATAACGCCAAGGAAATCTGTCAAAACAACAAGGACCGGTTGAATACAACGGGTTAAGATAAACACCGAGGCTAGGGAATGATAGAATCATTGTTCAACCTCATTTTGAAATAAGCTCATTGGTTTGCCTTAATTTATTGTGTAATGAATTCTCTGGTTAACCTCAGTGTAGCCTATATTGTTAGTTTAATGCAACATGCCCTGTAACGGGGAGGTCTGAGTCAAAGGTTCGTGGACACGACGCCCAAAACAAATTCACGCAGCGAATTTATAGAATTTCATTCTCTGAAAAGTCTTAAAAAACTCTACTCTGCTTTTCATACACAAAAGTAAAAAGAAAAGACCTGGGTGCAACTGACAAGCAATGTGCCACTTCATAGTATCGTAATTTCCGTATTTACTTAGATATAAGGGTCATGCAAAATTTCTGGCCAAGTTATAAAATAATGTTAAATAGTCTTGCACTAAAGTCCCCATTAACATTATGAACCCTGTCATTTATTCCACCAGAACCAAGTGCACGTGATGATAGGTGGGGGCCGAGACAACAAGGTGGAATACAACATTATGTACAATTCTGGTAAATACAGTATACAGGTGGATGGGAGAGGAGCAACTGCTAGCAGAAATACCAGGAAAACCATGCACAGTAGACTTTTCGTAAGTATACATGTTGTGCCTAATCTTAGTTTTTTGCCTTATTTCGAAATTGGGCATGCCTATTTTCGAAATAGGGCACGGAACTTTGCCTAATTTCGTAACTGGGCATCCATTTTCGAAATTATGATTCAGTAAGTTCCGTGTGTCATGCAGAACTATTTCTGTCGAGTTTTTCGCCGATTTACTGATAATTGAATCAAATAACGCCCGAAATGTTGATATTATTTACGGTTTACTGCGACAGTGTCATGCAGAACTATTTCTGTCGATTTATTCTCGTTTTTTTCCTCGCCGATTTATTAGAAATGAATCGAACAACGACATAATGATTATTTTACGGTTTACTTTGATTTTTTATGCTTCCTACGTACTCGTTGCTGCCGCGGATCAAGGATTTCTGTGATGGGGTTAGAAATTACAGATAAAAAGGCTCGTTTTCCAAGTATTACACAATTTTGACGGAATTTCTGCATTGAAATAAAACAATCAGGCTGCAGAGACAGTGGCAAATCCAGAGGGGGTGCGGGAGTCAAACGAACCTCCTCTGAATCCTAATTATTTCAATTTCATGTAAAAATTCAGTAAGAATTTGTAATAATAAGAGAACGAACAACCTTTTTGTAATTTCGAACCACCTTACAAAGTCTGGATCTGCCGCTGACAGGGATTTCCTTTGAACCTCGAAAACTCCCCCACCCATTGGATACGCCACTGCATTGTAAACGTGTACAACAGAATGTAAAAACTTCATCTGTGGGTCCTAGTCGAAAACGAAAGTACAGTGCCATTCCCTAAACGAAACCTATCTCCTGGTGTATTGATGTTTATCCACATGCGAGAAAGACATACGGCAACATTTTATCTGAATTTTCAGCTGGGAAGGATTGGCTTTTTCAGCTTGGTCGGTCGCTTGTTCTGGCCATCATGGTGGGACGGATCAGCTTGTTCGGAAAGGTCAGTCGCTTGTTCTGGCCTGCATGGTGGGACGGATCAGCTTGTTCGGAAACGTTGGTCGCTTATTCTGGCCAGCATGGCGGGAAGGATTGGCTTGTTTGGACAGGTCGGTCGCTTGTTTTGGCCAGCATGGTGGGACGGATCGGTTTGTTCGGAAAGGTTGGTCACTTGTTCTGGCCAGCACGGTGGGACGGACCGGCTTGTTCCGTAAGGTCAGTCGCTTGTTCTGGCCAGCACGGTGAGACGGATCAGCTTGTTCGGAAAGGTCGATCGCTTGTTCTGGCCAGCATGATGGGAAGGATTGGCTTGTTCGGCTGAGTTGGTCGCTTGTTCTGGCCA
Organism: Fragum sueziense; assembly: GCA_963680895.1. NCBI lineage: Eukaryota > Metazoa > Mollusca > Bivalvia > Cardiida > Cardiidae > Fragum > Fragum sueziense. The sequence continues at coordinate 64,652,160 of OY804592.1, forward strand.
TCATAGTGGGACGGATTGGCTTGTTCGAAAAGGTTAGTTGCTTGTTCTGGCCAGCATGTTGGGACGGATCGGCTTGTTCAGAAAGGTCGGTCGCTGGTTTTGGCCAGCATGGTGGGACGGATTGGCTTGTTCGGAAAGGTCAGTCGCTTGTTCTGGCCAGCATTGTGGGACGGATCGGCTTGTTCCAAAAGGTCGGTCGCTTGTTCTGGCCAGCACGGTGGGACGGACCGGCTTGTTCGGAAAGGTCAGTCGCTTGTTCTGGCCAGCACGGTGAGACGGACCGGCTTGTTTGGAAAGGTCGATTGCTTGTTCTGGCCAGCATGGTGGGACGGACCAGCTTGTTCGGAAAGGTCGATTGCTTGTTCTGGCCAGCATGGTGGGACGGATCGGCTTGTTCGGAAAGGTCGGTCGCTGGTTTTGGCCAGCATGGTGGGACGGATTGGCTTGTTCGGAAAGGTCAGTCGCTTGTTCTGGCCAGCATTGTGGGACAGATCGGCTTGTTCCAAAAGGTCGGTCGCTTGTTCTGGCCAGCACGGTGGGACGGACCGGCTTGTTCGGAAAGGTCAGTCGCTTGTTCTGGCCAGCACGGTGAGACGGACCGGCTTGTTTGGAAAGGTCGATTGCTTGTTCTGGCCAGCATGGTGGGACGGACCAGCTTGTTCGGAAAGGTCGATTGCTTGTTCTGGCCAGCATGGTGGGACGGATCGGCTTGTTCGGAAAGGTCGGTCGCTTGTTCTGGCCAGGACGGTGGGACGGACCGGCTTGTTTGTAAAGGTCAGTCGCTTGTTCTGGCCAGCATGTTGGGACGGATCGGCTTGTTCAGAAAGGTCGGTTGCTGGTTCTGGCCAGCACGGTGGGACGGATTGGCTTGTTCGGAAAGGTCGGTCACTTGTTCTGGCCAGCATGGTGGGACGGATCGGCTTGCTCAGAAAGGTCGGTCTCTGGTTCTGGCCAGCACGGTGGGAAGGATTGGCTTGTTCGGCTGAGTTGGTTGCTAGTTCTGGCCAGCATGGTGGGAAGGATCGGCTTGTTTGTTGGGTCGGTCACTAGTTCTGGCCAGCATTGTAGGGAGGAGCGGCTTGTTCGGCTGTTTTGACAGCCCTTAAAGATACAGTTTGTCCTCTACAGCTTATTGAGCAGGGAAAAATGCTGGATATGGTATTTTTCACAGAAAGGGCTTCCCCTGTTTAAATGGTTTTACAATCAACTCACTATTTTGAGTTAGTTATCTTGAAAGTCTAAATGAAATTAGAACATATCAAATTAATTTAACATAAGTATGCATATCTATGGTAGATCACATATACTTAGCAGATGAAAAGCTTCATAATGAATCTTGCTTTAAAAGAACCATTTCTAAAATGCCGATATTTAACTTAGTGAAACCAATTTAATTTTGGTGGTTAGAAAGCCCAAAGCAATGGATCTAATTCAGGCTCCGAAAAAATGTGGAACTTAAACTTAAATAAATGGAATCGAGTGTAGATATGATTTTAATGGCAATATTATCTATAATTTTGATGTACTGCTGAACGTGTAAACAAATTGATAAAAGCAGAGACATATAATATAATGTTTATCTATATCTCTGATAAAAGATAAGGTACGAAATGCTTAGGGTACGAATCAACTTCCGCGCAAACGGAAGAAGAATGTTCCGTATGTTCTGTTCGGTACGGAACTTTAGCTGTTCGGTACCGAACTTTTATTGGAATAAAAAGTGCTTAAAATGATTTTGTAAGTGCAAACTGTGATACCTCCCTAAAACGGATATTTTTAAGATGAGTTCTGCACAGAAAATGGCCCGATATACCTTAAAATAATTATAAATAAGCTATCTCGCCGAGTTTCGAAATTAGGCAAATGAGTTCTGAAGGGATTTGCCGAATTTCGAAAATAGGCAAATCCGAAAATCGGCACAATATACATACGTATGTATAAGTGTAAAACACCTTATATTGTTGGTATAGTACCGCGATAGCACAGAACAGTGTCAAACGCTCTTTTCTAAACAAGGAAAACCCTGCTTTTCAACGAAAACCTCATAACTACAGCATGTTTTAAGCTGCAGTTACAAGGTTTTCGTTGAAAAGCGACGAAATGTTAGACAGGCCTAATTGTAAAGAGTTCCGTCCAATCAATAGTAAGGATCCGGCAAAACTTCCCTTATGGCATTTGAAGACAACATTCATCTAGATCAGCCAGCGCTTTCACGCAGTCTGATCAAGATCCATGTTGATCTCTAAAAGTTTGTTTATGACCATTATCAACTCTAAGTTAGACTATATTTGACCATAGAACGACCTTGAAAATTGGCCTTATAAAATGCTATAAGGGACCCTTTTCCAGATTCCCGCTAATTTATTTTTGTTTACAGAATATGCCATTCAACGAGACACTATGGAAGGCGCGATATCCCAATCTAGCCAACATACTGTCCCACAATGACACTCTACCAATAGGTATATAGTGTTTTTTTCTCCATTCTACGTTCGCCTAAGCAAATTTTGTTTTTTCGTATATTTAGTTGAATTTTTCGTAAACCAATTCTTAATTCAGAACTGAATTAACAGTGTGGCTTCTTATCTTGATATCGTTCTATTTTACGGGCATTTACGATTCTAAGGTAGCTGATAATATGCTGATAATATGCCTGGCTGTTTGTAAGGGAAGAACAAGAAAAATAGCAGAATCGACGGCACAATAACAGAATAATTGTGCATGTTTTCCCAATCGATTTTACTTGATTAATACTCCTAAGTATACTAGGACAAAAAAGATACGCAACCCCAATTTTTCATAATAATTTCGACAAAATATGTTTTTAATGGCCATTGAGTGTATCCATACGCATAAATACAGTGTCATTTTCGAAAATGAAGGTGCGTTTCTTTTTTGTTCTAGTATATATATTGCATAGAAAACAACTAACGTTACCTTTCATCTGCAAGTGGTCAAAAGTTCTAATGCGCCACTTATTTCGTCACAATTATGATAAAATGGTCGGATAAAATGAAAGAAATACAGAGTGTAATATTATACTTATAATTCTCGTTGATTATGGTGGGTATTCCAGACCACAAGTTGTCCTTTTTCATAGTTTCATAACACTTACCAAATAAACTCGTCGCTTTTCAACGAAACCTCGTAACTGCAACTTGCTTTAACCCTTTCCCAAACAAAACCTGGTTTTGACGTCTCTACTAGATATGGCTTTTGAAAATATTTAGACAAAAGGATAAACTGCTGATAACCAGCAGTTTCTCCTTTTGTCTCAAAATTTTCTGTGCTAAAACATACACAAATCATGTGTTTATCCACAACCATTTTGTCGTCTGCGGCAGCTTTGAATTTGAACCACTCTTATTTTTTGTCGTTTGGGAAAGGGTTAAGCTGCAGCATTTTACGAGGTGTTCGTTGAAAAGCAGCATAATGTTTTTTATAACCAACAACACAGGCGTGAATTTTCAGGTAACCAGATTCGCAAGAATTTGATCTACAATGTACCACATAGACGCATTATATATGGACTAAATGGTTGGGTTGACAATCCCATCTACTTCGACTTCTCCCAAAATGGATACGTAAGTATTGTTACATGTATTAAGGTATACAGCCCATCATTACTAAACCCCACTTTCTAGCCTTACGAAATGGATCAAACAACACACACTCGTAAATATACTTCACATAAGTTGATTCACCGTCCCGGATTTCAAGATTATGCTTCAAGAAAAAAATAATTTACAAATATTTCTTTACCTTATATTCATATGCAAGGAAGGTAATTTTAAAGTTTTGTCCAATATTATGCTTATCTTTGCATTTGGAATGAAAATGTTACACTGTTTAGGAATAATTACTGGCACTTTTCAAATTTCGCATCTGGCTCTTCGGTGCTAATGATAGGTTATAAATTATACGTTAATTGGATTATTTCAAGAAACTGAGTGAAATGTAAACGTTCTATATCTAGGACAATTCTCTACATTGTCACATTTTTAAAAGTACATGTGTGTTCTGTCTGCAACTGCACTTTTTTGACATGATTTATATAATAGCTGTATTCTGTTATTTTTCAAGCGATAAAAAGAATCCTCCTTTATTTGTTTTCCATCAGTCGAACTTAATCTGTATTGTTTAAGAATGATGAATGTTAAAAAGTGCCATTTTTTTCTTAAAAAGAATTACAAACCTTGTATAATTGGTATACGACATCATCGGCAGTTAAGAGAGATTCGTATAGATATTGAACAATTTCTAACAAAAATATGCATTTTCGTTTTAAAGTCCTACGGAAATCAGGACCATTTTGACACACGGGCCGGTGATTATCGAGTACGCTGTCACGCCGGAAGCTGGGCTAACCGGGTCAACTTTCAACAGGTCGTCACACCTAATGACGTAGGACCAAGATATGATGTTGGGCCAACCTTTCATAAGATATGTATGTAGCCTACTTTAAATCAATCCAGTAGTTTCTTTGATATAAAAGACCCACGGTAGTTGATTCAAACAAAATAAAGCGCAGTGACCCTGGGGCCCGTATTACTAACGATCGTACGTTTGATTTTTGCATAATTACTTGTAACAACAGTCCTGATTGGCTCAGTCGAATTTCTCGTGCAATCAGATGTCTTGTTACACAGTTTACACAAAAACTTGATCGTAAGATGTTTAGTAATACGGGGCCCCGGAGAGTTAATTTGACTACTAACATGTTGGTGGTTATTGATGAAATACACATTCTACATTACCAGACGGCAAAATTTTGGATAGTTCCAAATTCAAAGATGATGCAGATGGTCTTTTTATATGATATAGATAACATTGTGGAAAGTGAAGAAATTGCTTGTGACAAGCGATTTCTTCATTTTTCACAATGTTTTCCAAAGCCTTTATCTTGTAGGGCGCCTAAAGGCGTCGTGATATGGTATGGGTTAACATATGCAATTTCGGGGTTATTAGCGCAATTGTTGATGTTGTTTACTGGCGGGTAGAGCACCTTACCATGGATTCCTGTCCTTTCTCTCACACTCACAACATCCTTATCGAGCCCCCAGCTGCACTCCTACGTAGGTTACACAGCTTGGTAGACAGAAGCATTGACTATATTTTGCTTAAAATATCAAGACTAAAGGAGATGATATAAAAAAAGCTCTCCGCGGCAAATAAACGCATTACCAAGCTGCAAAATTTTACTTTCCCGATTCAAAGATGTTGCAGAGGGCAATTTCAAGTGAATCAGATTTTACATATCGTCGTTGTAAATGCAAAACCTCGTATCTCATTTTTTGAAAATTTCAAAGGGGAGGGAAAATGTGTAATAACTTTTCCCAAACTGAAATGTTTTACTTGAAATTTGACAAATTGTTCACAAATAATGTGTCATTAATACTGATCAGTAAAAATATCTCAAAACCTGCGAGAATTGTCTCAACTGGTTTGTACTTTGGAAATCACAAGAATCGACATACGAGGTTTTGCATTTATACCGACGATATATATATTTTGGTCTTTCTCAGTAGAAAACATTGAAGGAAATGAAGAAATTGTTTATCACAGACAATTTCTTATTTTTTCACAATGTTCTCTAAAACTATAATACATTGTTTTCTAAAGCTATTATCTTATAGGGAGTAAAATCATCATGAGGAATGGGTTAGACCTTATCCAAACGCTTAAAATTTACTCATTAGCAGACAGCAAAATTTTAGTCTCACCAAAATTCAAAGAAATACAGACAACAATTTCATATGCATCAAAGTTTACATTTTTTGTGTTTTTCGGTAAAAATGTTGTGGGGAAATGAAGAAACGGCTTGTCTAAAGCAATTTGAAAGCTGCTGTAGCTGTTAAAATTGCACATTAATAAAGACTAGATTTGCACATAATATATCACAGACAATTGAGTCAACAGGAGTAAATGATGTACATCAGCATATTCTTCTATTGTCTCAATGTTTTCCCAAGCCAAAACTATTTTAGGCATCAAAACCAGGCCTTGTTTTGGAAAGAGTTGAGCTATGTACAAGTAAGTAAATAAAGTACCATAATTTTTTTATTATTGTGACTGTCACTGGTGAACAATTAAACAGTTAAACCCTTTCCCAAACTGCCAGAATTTTAGGTGGTCCAATTTGATTGCTGTTGCAGACAACATGAATATATTGAAAAAAGAATGAATTTGTGTACAACATAGCACAGAAAATATTGAGACAAAAGAAGAAAATGCTGGTTATCAGCATTTTATTCTATTGTCTCTAATTTTCCAAAACTGCTTTTGTTATGGACATTAAAACCAGGTCTTGTTTGGAAAAAGGTAAATGACTCAAATTAATACATATTCAGTTTTAAAATAAACTTTTACTTTACTCATTCATAAATTTGTTTTGGCATTACCACAAATATTGAATGGGGAGTCAGAAATGTTTTGTCAAGGGCCACAAAATAAGTGTTTATGCGATCACAACTTTCTGAACTTTGTTCATGGTACTCTCAGCCAGCAGGGATAAATACTAACAATTTTGATGTAGGAGCCCAGCTTGCCAAATATTCAAAATTAAACTTTAGGGCTATGGGTAATTTCTCCAAAAATTCAGGGGCCCAGTCCAAAAAATAGGTGTCATGGGTAACTGCGACTCTGTTAGTCTTTATCCCTGGCCAGTCTAAGAGTTAGACTCAAGCACTTTTAGGGACAATGACACAAGAGGGGTTCCAGGGGTTCCCAATGATCATCTTCATTCATACTATGTGCCTGTGGTACAGCAAATGTTCTTGTACTTGTCTGCTGGTAAGTTTACCTGTAACGAGATAACAATACATACTTGATGGTATTATAATGATGCAGCTGTACACTGTACTGCTTCAATTATGCACAAAACATATTTTTTTAACACTTGGTCAAATAAAATAATACACATAAAATGATAAATTGAGAAAAAAGACTGGTATAATAAAAAATGCTTGTTTCATATCAGCATGTTGTTAACTTATTTCAAAATTATACCTAATTTACTTTTGAACGAAAAAATTCAAATGTAGCTGTAAGTAATATTGATATTCAGATTTATTTAGGAAGGGATTAAAACATAACCAGATTGTGGTGCCCATGGTTGAGACCTAGAGCATCCCCCTGGTGACATGACATTTGCTCAATCCCTTGTAGCGCGGGTACTTCTTGGGGTTGTTATTGGCCCGTATATTCACATCAAGTAGTGCAGATTCCAACAATAGCAAAAACAGAATCTATGAAGCAGAATCAAGAGAGATTTATCCAAGTTGTTATTTAAAACAGAAGCATTTTTTTTAAAAAATCTGACATGCTCATCTTTTTAAAAATCTTTTTTAAGTTTTAGATCTAAATAAAATAGCCCAAACCTTTAACTTCAAATACTGGTATTCTGGTATATAGCTCATGGTCAATCATCTGTGACTCTGCAAGGATATCCACTTTCCATTTTTATCATTTGATCACAGTTGATTATTACTTCATTTGTGTCTAGTGGCATTTAAAACGACCTGAAAGATACAACCATTTTTATGTAGCACTGCATTTTTTACCCATTCCAAGACAAGACCTGGAACAAAATGCTTTGGATAACATTGAGACAAAAGAAGAAAATGCTGAGAACCAGCATCTTCTTCTTTTGCCTGAACGTTTTCTGTTCTATATCAAACACTAATTCTTCCTTCAGCAACACCAATTTTGTCCTCTGCAGCTGGTTTTGAAAATGTCCATCCTGATATTTGCTGTTTGGAAATGGGTTTTCATCAATCATGTTTACCCCACCCACTAGCAAAAGCTAGCTTAATCATTTTTTCTTTACTTTCAAGATAAAGTGCAACAAAAGCTCGATGAGCGAAGCATATACACTTGCCACCATGATATAAAATGTTTAAATATACAACAAGTTTACTGTATCATGCAAAGTATTTTCAAACAATGAAAAAAACGAAACTCAACCTTGCGTCCTTGACACTGTCAAAATCCCCTGGTTCCCTTGATTGAATAAACTTTCGCTCCACGATTTTTTTGCACCACATCTGATCCTACTTGACATCGTTGACATTTTTCGCAGTGAAAACTTACTAATTTTGTTCAATCTGGAACGATAATTTAGCTGCGTTTTGGCTGATCTTTGCTTCCGCTCTGTTGAAATTTACGTCGAAAAAGCAGATAGAGTTACGTCCCTTAGTTGTTCGAATTTTCTGCCGCTTGTCGTCGCATGAATTGCGCACGTATATCTTTAACTTCTTCAATACGACGTCGAAGTGGCGTATGAGCAGAAGAGACCCTTAATTTCCAAGGATGTTCAAGTAGATCTAACACCAATTTATATGCTGATGCTTTCCAACAAAAAACTTGTTTTAAGCTGCAGTTACGATGTTTTCGTTGAAAAGTGATGATATGATATACTATCATTGACATTTCCAGCACACCGCACAATTAAATTGACCGGCTCAGCCAACAGCTGTCCGACGTTACCACCCGCCAAAACATCACCCATGTCATCATTCCTACCTGACGGATCAGGACAGAAGCCGGTGCTCAATGTCTTTGACGAGGGTAAGTTTCGCCCATTTATGCAGCCTTATTGTGAGTAAATAAGATGCAAACACTCGTTTTAGGCTTCTGAATTGCAACATCTTTTGGAGTTAGTCTTAGTATGTTTAAAAAGCCGCGTTTGTCGTCATGGTTTTGGCAGGTTTACACATTAATTTTATTAGATAACAAAGGCCAAATGTTGTCTATCTTGTACATTTACAAAAGAAATGAAATAGTAATGGTACCAGGTTGTAGGCAATGTCAATGATAATTTAAATGATATTGATACAATAAGGTTAACTTGACAAAAGCGACATATGAAAGAAGAGAGTTCGTTTAGTAAAGAAACATACACTACTTGTATTTTCAGGACAACTGCAATTTACATACATCGAAGATTTTGGTGGCTTTTATTTTACATTTGAACAAGATCTGTGCACAGATAAAGTGGAATTGACCTTTGATTTATTTATTCCAGGGTGTTGGTTGCATGTTGTAAAGTGTACCAATGACCCACAGGCTAATGGTACATACAGGGATATGTACGGAGAGAGACAGCACGGTGCAGCTGAAGACGAGGCTGAGTGTATGAAAAGAGCTGGTGAGACATGGCGCTTCTGTGGCTCCAAACCTGATGAAGAAGTTATAGCGATATACGGACCAACAGGTTGTTTAGAAAAATAGATCGTCTTAAGGTAGTGCACCCCAAATGAGATAAACGCGACATCGGAATTTGGTGCAACGTCGTTTACATTCGTTACCTATCCAAACCTATTCGGGCGACGTCGAAAACATTCGGCGGTAGAATAATTCCTACGTCAATTGAATCTCTTTAGGGGTGAACTACCATAATAAGTTATCCCTTTCTCAAACGACAAAAATATGCTTGTTCCAGTCTGAGAATTGAAACAACAATACATATGAAATTTGTATACAAAACAGCAGGGAAAATATTGAGACAAAGGTTATTAGCATTTACTTCTTTTGCCTGAATATTTTCCCAAGCCTTTTTCCATCAGGGACGTCAAACCCTGTTCTTGTTTGGTTAAAGTTGAGTGTGATCAGAAACTCGCCTTGTCTGTTAACGTCAAGAACGTACATGAAAATTTCATTTTAGACAAATTCTTTGCTCAATTCATTAGTTTCTGACGGTTTTAGTCCATTACTTAAACCGAACCTCATTCCTTAATCAACCAAAGAGGATTAACACTAAAACTCTTAAATGTATTTGAAACAGCGATCAAACTGACTGTTATTCTTTGTTCGAGTTTAAAAAACCTGGATCCAAATGTTTTGAACAGATCGAACCTATCATAGAAATACATGCACGAAGTCTATTGTTAGGAATTTGTAATGTAAAATGTAACATGATTAGTAAAACGAACATTAAATATTATAGGTCCAAATAAATGACCTGTCAGAGTATATCTAGCTTCTAGCGAGAGATGCTGTGACAGGTCATTTGTCGAGACCTATATCATCTGTACTAGAAGAGCTTGCTTTTATTTGTTCTTCAAAGGTGCGACAACGTACGGCGGTACCGGCTGTTATAGGGCGGTGTATGGATGTCCGAGACACGGTGGACCGGCAGACGGTCATGTGGTCCCAGGTTCGATCACACACGACGGCGGTGGCGAGGCACGCGTTGCAGGTGTCACACCGGAGGAAGTGTGTTTGGCGCATGCGTTATCATACTGGCGTTATTGTGGTTCACACCCGAACCATCCCGTAACTAATATATACAGACCTACAGGCAAGTAAAATTGGTACTTTTAAAATTACATGCTATTACCTCGCTACATCCGTTATTCTGCGGTAAATACCCTTTCTAACAAAAAAGTCACCTACCAATAGGTTTGAAATAGTTAACCTATTTGGGCGAGCAGCTGGAGACTCGGATAGGGTTTTGTGGTAGTACTGGTATGAAAAACAACATGAATCCATACTCAGGTGCTTCAGCCGCCGATATGACCATAGCACGGCGTAAACGGCGTAAAACCCCAATAAAACAAACCAAACATTCGTTATTGAGGAAGAATTAAGAAAACGACAAGAAACAATACAAAATTATCATTATCTAAAAAATGACTTTTTCCTCTTTAAATAGGATCAATTTTGTCATTTGAATCAATTTTGAAGTTGTATTATTAAGGTTGTCCACCCCTGAGATTCTCACGACGTCGGAATCAATCGGGCGAGGTCGTTCCCCCGCCGAATTTTTACGACCTCACCCGAAAAGTTTCTGATACGTTACAAATACTAACAACGTCGCACGAAATATTCCGACGTCTCGTGATCCTGGTGATGTTCTTACAGAAGTGTATTTGTCCCTCCGTCAATCTGGCTAAATTAGGGTTAAAACACGTTCATAATTCCATTACTACTGTATACAGACTTACATGCAAATATTGTCTGCATCCATACAGGTCTCCAAAGCCAAGAACATTAATATTCGTGATTGCCTGGTCTGTGTCTTGTTGTTTTGCATCTTCAATACGTACGGTTTGTGCATGATGTTGGATAAACATTATAAAATGTCAGAACAAACCAAGTATTTTAAAGGCATTAAAATTCATCACTATATACCAAACACTTCGTTCAACTTCGGGCGTCTTCCGTGACAACAACGATACCCTTGTCAATTTCCGTTGCCACGAAAGACGCCCGGAAATTAACGAGGGTGTCAATCGTCAATTTCCGTTGCCTTGAATGACGCCCAAAGTTGAAAGAAGTGTTTGGTATCTAGTGATGGAATACCTTAACTCGACGTTTGATAATAGTTATCTGCATCCATGCTTGTCTTAGCCCTTTCCGAAATATAAAATTTCCGGGTGCTCCAATAAGTTAGCTGCTGCAGACAAAAAAAAACAGATGTTGATTAAGATCGTATTCTGTAAAATATAGCTCAGAAAATATTGAGGCAAAAGGATAAACTGCTGGTTATCAGCAGTTTCTTCTTTTGTCTCAATGTTTTCCCAATCCATTTCTATTAGGGACGTCAAAACCAGGTCTTGTTTGGGAAGGAGTTAAATGTCACTTGTACTTTTTAAGACATCAGCTCATTTGCTTTTATATCTTCAAGGTAAAACACGTACGGCTGGTGCAGGATGTTGGATAAGCATGGAGAAATGTCCTAAACATCCGACCAAGAAATCCACGTTTTATGATGCTGAGGGAGCGACAAATGCATATTCTGGTATGTTACCGTACATATATTTAGAATATTCAACTATTTCTCAAGCAAGATCTTATTTTGACTTGCCTATAAGAAATTGATCTTTTTATATACTACATGTTCATTCTGTTATTTCGCCCTTTTCCCTAACAAAACCCGGTTTTGACGTCCCTAATTAGATAGGCATGATAAAACATTGAGATAAAAGAACATAATTATGCTGACAATCAGCATTAATATTCTTCTTTTGCCTCAATATTTTCAGTGTTATATTGTACAAAAATTATTATACTTGATGAACAGCCATTTTACCACATGCAACAGCTTTCAAATTACAGAACCTTGGTATTTTGTTGCTCATTATTTGGTTCACAAGGCATGGGTTGCACGTTCCTTGCAGATGACTATGAGCCAGTATGTTTCTCACGTGCCGAGTACTACTGGACAAACTGTGGCTCAGACCGGAACTATCCAGTTACAGCTACGTACAGACCAACCACTCATTCTAGCACATTTCCGTAACACACGTGAAAATTATGTTTGTGGGAATATTATACGGGTTCGCCGATTAAATATATTATATGTTTCTTATGACACAGTGTTAAATGTTGTTGTTTTCATTGGTGACAAAAGTTGACAAAAACATTATCCATTTGTCATATATATACTGAGGGAAAAAAGTTTAGCAATTTCGTAAATTGCAGCTTATTTCTCAATTATCTGTGTTTGGATTGAAATCGATTTTATAGACAATAATATTTAATATCTCTACAACAATATTTCAAATTTTGGGTTAAATTTGAGACCTGACACGTCGTGCGCGTGACGCCGAATAAGCTAGGGGTATCACTCTTAAAATGACACACGGAATCTATACACTGCATGTCCATTATTTTCCTTTATAACAGTATCACATTGTCTGCTAATCAAGTCCTTATGAGTCCTCAACTAAATACCATTAGAATACGTCTAAAATTGCAGACGCAGAACGCGTGTGAGATCCTTTACGTTATTGACGTCATCGCTGCCTCTTTCTCCCGTTCTAAGATCTTCCTTTCACAATTACGCCTCCACAAAGGTAAAGTTCGAACGGGAAATAATCTGCAAAAGCGACTTGATTCTACTGCCATCCAATGTACAGTGTACCAGCTTCCGACTCTGCCTGGTCTGTCTGTGAGCACAAGCCAGATGAACGTAAACGTATGGTGGACGTACACGTATACGCAAAGAATGCAGCTTGTTCCTTAAAGCATGTGCCCAATTCCATGTCTCTGTCGCGTTTCTAATCCAAGTTGCTGTACTTGTGCTGCTGAGAAACGATTACGTCGTGAATACGTTACTAAGTAATTGGCCTTACGTCAGCTTGTTTTACGCGGCCAGCTGGAGCTTGGCCTGTCTTGGGCGTTGCCTTATTGGCATGTCTTTACTCTCAGTTGAGAAATGACAGTTTGACTCACACCAAAATATTAATCCACCTCCGTGGCCGTTACGCCACCAGTAAGCATGCCGATAGCCTTATTCCCTTGATCAAAGGTTAGTCCTGGGCGACGTCCCATTTGAATCGCCCAACAGTTTTTTTGTGGTTTATTTTCTTTTGACAATTACCATTATGCTGGGATAGGTATTGTGGATATAAATTACATGCGCATGTGTGTGCTTGTTCAAGACGTCATTTTAGCACTATTACGTCAAAGAGCGTTATGCGAGGATAAACGCGTGAACGAACTGCACCATTAGTGAGTTAGCTTCTCAAATTGGTAAATGATACTAATTCAAGGAATTCTATGCCTTTGTGTTGCAATAATATTTTGGTCGAAAAAAATGCTAAACTTTTTTCCCATAGTATAGTAAATTGTTTGTTTTTTGGATTTTACGCCGTTTTCAATTACTAAGGTCATATCGCGGCGGCTGGAGCACCTAACCATGGATTCCTGTCGTTTCCCATACCAGTACTACCACAACACCCTTACCGAGTCTCCAGCTGCTCCCCTATATAGGTTCACGATATTAAACCATTGATGGATGACATTTTTGTCAGTAAGGGTATTTGCCGGGGTCGGATATCGAACCCGGGACCTCTCAAATGAGAGGCAGATGCGCCACCAACTGCGCCATGGCCGTGGCCTGTCATAATAAAAGGTGCACACAATTTTACTTTACATACCGAAAATATGAACTCTTTATGTCACTATTCACATGTGATTTGAAGATGGTGAATAGAAATCTTGGCAGGGAAAGTATTATGTTGACGTTCACGATGACCTTGCAGAGCAGCTTATGCAAATCGATGGAGAAGATCTGCCAGGTCATTCATCATGAGCTATACCTGGGCTGTAAGCTGTAGACGGCGACAGGATAGGTAACGATAGGCCTAAAACAAGGATTTATGTGCTATATAGAGTAGACATTATCAATGCAAAGCAGAAAATGCTGACCTGAGATGTATTTTCATATATTTCTTCTCAATGGTTTCTCATGACATTTCAATGGGGTACGGCAAACCCAATTTTTCTAGGCTACTGCACAGTGACACCTTTTCACCCCCCTTACACGAACGGGCTTGGGAAATCATAGTAGAAAATGAAGAAATTGCTTGTCACAAGCAATTTCTTCATTTTCCACAATGACTTCTAAAAACCCAAAAATGGAAAAAAGAATCATCAATTTGAAATTGTCGTCTGCAACACTTTTCAAATTAGAAAAAAAGTCAAAAGGTTTGTCGTCTGGTAATGGGTTAAAGATGGCCGAACCTTTTATATGTAAATTGTCCAAAGCGTCTGAAAAAGCCAAACTCTTTCAAGTATTCCTTTTTGTCGCTCTCCGTGAATAATATCTGCTCATAAGCACTGTTGGAGAAATCGGCCAAAGCGTGGGACGTTTTTTCGCGATCATAGTATTCCATCGGTGTTGTTATAAAATCTCGTAATTACGGCTTCGATAAAGCCGTAGTTACGAGATTTTATAACAACACTGACGGTTTGTCAATACATATCGGTAAATCCGGTCTATTTTTAAAACAAATTCATCGTTATTAGAATAACTATCCAATCAGATCTTTAAACTCACATTTAAACGCAAAATATCTGTACCTTGTTGTAGCGAAAAACGTCCCTCGCTTTGGTCGAGTTCACCACCAGTGATAAGGTAATAGATAGATAAACGAGATAAACAAATTATAGAAGAAAGATTTATTTCTCATCAGATAACATGAATAACAATTTACTCTCAAAAATATGAACACTGTTCAGCGTAACATGAAAACATATAAACAATCATCTCAACAATATATAGCACTATCTCTTATAAATGTGATCTTTCATTTAACCCAAATACCACACATTGACTCTTTTTGACTCCCTACAAGATAATAACTTTGGAAAACATTGTGGATAATGAAGAACTTGCTTGTGACAAGCAATTTCTTCATTTCCCACAATGTTTTCCACCAAAAAAGACATAAAAATTAAAAATTCCATTCACTTGAAATTGTCGGCTGCAGGATCTTTCAATTTGGACTGCCCTAAAATTTTGTCATTTGGTAATGGGTTAAAAAGGATCTTACTGCAATTGTGGAAAGAATCGACCTTAGTCAGACTGCAGGAAATGTGAAGCCTGACTAAAACCTAAACTTTCGATAAATATTTGAGTCGGGATCTGGAAAAAGGTTCCTTATAGCATTTGAGACTGTCATGTTTCGAGGCCATCATTTGCCCAAGTGCAGTCTGACCAGGATCAATGCTACTCCTCTACTGTTGCTAGAGGCCATGATAAAGCTAATGGAGGACAACATGGTTCTTGATCAGACTGCGTGTATACGCAGGCTGATCTGGAACCATGTTGGACTCAAAAGCATTAAGGGACCTTTTTCCAGACAGATCCTGGCTCATTTATATCATATCTATGCGTGGAAAAATGACATTTGCTCAATTACTGCTTCTTCATGGTTGTATTGGTTGTAATATAATTTGTAGCATTATCTTTTTTAAGGATTAGATTAATCGCTTTTTGTGGAGGAAGGTCACACATATCAAAGGTCCTTTTGGAAAAAGAACAAACAGAAGGAGTTAGATGTCAATGGATTCGTAATTCTTTTCCAGTTTAAGTTATCATATTTCAAAGTTACAGGTATCTTATTTCAAGCAAATGTGTTTTTTTTTCAAATGGACCAATACATGATAGTCTTTACTAGATGTTTATTACTAGTAATATCACTAATCCAATATTCTTTTGCCACGACTGTTTAGTTCCTTTTCCAAGAGCACATATTTCAATAATTTCAATACAGCATTCTATAACGGACTTGAATTCACAAACCATTCCAATGCAAAATGTCATACACTTTCATCGCAGAATTTGAAACCATTTGACCACAGAAATATTGATCATGTTCGGCGAAGCAAACCAAGCGAATAAGTCATCGGATATACACAACTTTCAGTAACGCTACATGAACACAACCACTGGTGGTGAACTCGGCCAAAGCGAGGGACGTTTTTCGCTACCACAAGGTACAGATATTTTGCGTTTAAATGTGAGTTTAAAGATCTGATTGGATAGTTTTTCTAATAACAATGATTTGTTCTAAAAATAGACCGGATTTACCGATATGTATTGACAAACCGTCTGTGTTGTTATAAAATCTCGTAACTACGGCTTTATCGAAGCCGTAGTTACGATATTTTATAACAACACCGACGGAATATTATGATCGCGAGAAAACGTCCCACGCATTGGCCGAGTTCACTACCAGTGGCGATAGCAAGTTTCACGACTATCAAATGTAAATGAGCCGGGATCTGGATAAGGGACCCTTATAGCATTTGAGACTGTCATATTTCGAGGCAACCATCTGCCCAACTGCAGTCTGACCAGGATCAATGGTACTCCTCTACTGTTGCTAAAGGCCATAAGAAAGCCAATGAAGGACAACATGGTTCTTGGTCAGCCTGCGTGTATACGCAGGCTGATCTGGAACCATGTTGGACTCAAAAGCATTAAGGAACATTTTTCCAGATCCTGGCTCATGAATGATACATATAATTCAAATATGCGTTGCTTCTCACAATAAGTTCCAAGGATTCTGAAAGAGAAGGTGCATTTGGCGAAAGATGCATCTTCGCTTTTCATCATTAGCGCATTAACGACTGCTTATATAAATCTAAAGCAAGTTGTAACCTTTGTAACATTTTGTGTTTTATAAATAAGATATAATATTTGGTATGTATTTAGACGTTTACATGAATGGTATTTAACCCACATTCTTATGAAAACGGAGACAAAACTTGGTACATACATTAAGTTTGTAAAGGCTTGGTTACATACACATTTTACATTACAGCACATTTCATAAAATCTCGTACACCCTCTGATAAACAACAACAACAATATATGTGAACAACAGTTCTATACACAAACCATGATCATTGAGGGGAAACGCATAAAAACGCATTTACTCCTCCAAAAATCAAAGGTTAATCTATAACAAAAAGCAAATCACATGATACACATATGAAGCATATTCACTTTCTCATGATAAAAAATAATGACCGAGGAAATCTAGAATGGTTTAATATGGCAGCCCTAAAATTAAATTAATTTCAGCAATGTAAGATTTAAAAACATACGAGAGTTATAATGAATTGTCATGTGTCTATTAATTAATCTTCACCATAACAATAGACATTTGGACTGTTCCGAATCCAAATTGTTTCGCGACCATTTAGTGCAAACCTAGGTAGGTTAATTATTTGGGGAAAGAAAATCAAATTAACGTTTACCACCCATGTTTTGATACCAAACAATTCGTACAATTCCGCCTCTATTTCCGGCCGTTTCCGTGACAACAGAAATTGACGACGCAATCCGAATAATTAGATCCGGACATCTTCGTCAATTTCCGATGCAAAGGATGACGCCAACGATGCACAGCCTTTGGTGTGTAATAATGGATGGAATACCTAAAGTTTACTTTATAAAAAGTTACAGTAAAATGACATTCTTTTGCATTGTACGTATGTGTTTAAAACAGAATCATGAATGGATCCAAAACTTAGTAAGAAAAGAAAGTGTAATGAAGAAGTACATGTACATAGATAAGGCACTTTGAGAAACTCTCTCTCACGCTGTCACACACTCTCTCGATTTCATCTGATCAACAGAATTACAACACTATATTTTTAATTCCTTCCTTTTTTGCATTATTTAAATCGTATATTTTTAACTTGAACATGACGCACAAGTCATCCTTCTGCGTAGTCCAAATAGAAATCAAAATGTTTAACAGAGTACGAAATGTAGCGGTTATTTTTCAAAACGCACCTACAAAACTCGACTAGTTCGTCAAAAGCAAATGTTTCAGCAATTGTTTTCCAAGGAAGGATGGAAATATATAACTAACAAGGATAAAAGTTACAATCACATTTTTCATAAAAGAAACATTGGTGTTATCCCTCCTTCTAACCATATATCAAACAACGCTATTCATAGAATAGAGGAAGTTTCGAGAAAAAAGCATTTGGTAACCATCATTTTTCCCTCTCCCTTAATATTTTCCATTGTATAAGTTACATATTTTATTATAAATACTGTCGTCTACTGCTTTCAGTTTGGCAGTCTTTCATTTTCTTGTTTTGGAAAGGCTTGAGAGAATCCGGATATCTTGAAAGGTGCAAATGATAATTCTAAGAGAATGATAATACAACATCAAAGAAAGTACATATATAGACTTTGTGTGTAAATGCAACTTATTTTTTCGTGACAAAATGTACAAAGACAAAAACTATATTATGACCCAGTAAAATGAAAATATATCACAATGCATTGTTTTTAAAACAGAATATGAAATATGATACAAACAGGATGATAAAATATATCGTTGGTGTTATTGCAAAACCTCGTAACTCCAGCTTGATTCAAGCTGGAGTTACGAGGTTTTTGTAATAACACCGACGATATGTTCATACAAGGATTTCATAGATTACAATATGGAAGATGAATCTTCCTGGAAGAGAAAATATGACCAATAAAGTTGTCTAGGATTTGATGAAATGAGGACAGATAACATTATGGGAAAATGATTAATGACATTTGAGACCAATATATGGATCTAAATCAGCACGTGCACACGTGCAGTGTGATCAATATCCATGCTTCTCTCAGTCTCATCCATGGAAACATTTACATAGGCGACAGAAAGGATCTAGATCAGACTGTACAAAAGTACAGACTGATCTGTATTCACAGCGGTCTTAAATGCCATAATGTCTTTCTATCTAAAGCTCGAATCTTTACAGTAAATATCGTCGCTTGAGTTATAAAACACCTTGATGTCTGCTTAGAGCAAGTTGTGGTACTGCGGTATTATAGCAAGCTATAGACACGCAACTTTAAAATAGGATGAAACTGATACATCTATTCTCTTTTATGCACTCATTATAAGATGGCGCTTAATCAACAAAAGCAGCGTTTTGTTGACTTTTTGACTAATTTATGAAATTAAAGTAAGTTGAGATAATGTGGCAGAACTTGATCTTGGCCTACTTTGCACATTTAAAAATACAACAACAAAACGACACAACAGTTATTGATATAATGTGCAATGTCGGTGTAAATCATATGTAAAGCATATAGTTATTATGCATGTAAGAACGTTTTCAATTTATAGACTGTTTTACAGTTTTCTGCCATTTTCACGACTACTTTACGGTCAGTTACACATAACCCCTGGTTCAAATGTAATATGACCTATGGTTGGCTGATATGATCCCGCCATGTAGTAAACATCTTCGTTATCGTCCAATGAAATCACGTCTTTTCTGCGTCGGTACTCTGCGTAGGGTATGACGTCACATTTGTGAGAAATCGTTTGCACGTCGTTGTCGTCCTCGTGGTCAGACCGGAACAAAGCGCCCTGAAAATGGAGAATGGTATATGAATGAATGTTTATTAACTGTTAGCATTTCGTTTCTATTGTAATGAACTGCTCGATTCAATGAGAAAACTCAAGTAAGTACAAACTTGTATACTCTCCAAAGCCGAGTTCTATATTGATTAAACCATCAAATATATTCTATCGAAATGGAATGTAGGGAGAATGCTCTCTGTTCGTAAGAGAGTAAAACTTGTAGTAAAAGAATATGACTATTCCCACGTATACGTACTTTCTAAAGTCCAGGACAATCCAAGAATCCCATCGTGAGTTAAATCTACATGAAACCTCATTACAAGCGATCTGAATACACATAAACACTTTTTTATTAAAAGGAAAAATAAAGTGTTAGATTTTGTACAAAACACAATAGATCTAAATAACTTTTACATCTTGAACATTAATCTTTACATCCATCCTATTTCAATTAATCCATACTTGCCTTCATATTTTGGAGTCGTTTGCCTCCCTTTGTCTCCTCTGGATGATAGAACCATTTGACCTTGACCGTCATGTGACCACCCCAGGACTCCCACAAACTCTCAATACGACCAACGTACGGCAAATTTGGCCGCCCTATAGAGAGAAACACGGCGCTTTCTCCAACCTACAACGGAACAGAGACATTAATAACACATAGCAAGTTACGTTCGTACAACGTCCTGTCTACGGCTTCAATATGCAAACTGTAGTTACGACAATTCCGAAAGTCACCGCCGATAAGTCAAGTTTTTATAGTCGCTGATCATACTAGGAAATTTGAATATACACATTCTTATTTGCTCGGAATGTTTTGAATATTCAGAATTCTTGCCGAATCAAAATTGGAGAGAACAATTCTGAGGTCATCAATTGTAGTAGGCCTAATTCATGTAAAAACTGTTGCGACCTAGATTACATGGTATTACTAGATCTATGTCTGTAATGAATGGGGAACATGAAGTGGTAAATAAAGCAATGACAATATTGAAAATGAACATTGTCTTTCTGAAAATGAAAATGACAAAACAATGAAGCAAAATAAAAGACGATGACGATGAAATGATAAATGAAATAAAGGCATGAAAAATATTGATGAAGCAGTAAAAAAGCTATACGATCACCTAAACTGTGTACAACGATGAAGCTTTTTATTTAGATCTAGTAAAGTTTAACCATAAGTTAATCGCAATATAGACATGTTTGAAAAGCTTTTATTTTTTCGATGTTCTCACATTTCATGACAAAGGATTTTGGTAAAATGGATATCGATAAATTGTGTAATTAATAACAAAAGCTCAGATATTCAAATAGGTGAAATTTCAAGGAAGTACCAGAATTTTTGGGAAAATGCTATAGATCTAATATGATTCCCATTACTTGAATTTTTTCAAAAGCGCATGAATGCTCGAATGGAATAGGCAAATCGTTTTAATGTAGACAATGAACGGTGAATAATGTGACCATGAAGTGTTAGTCGTGTTAGATATGTGTGATGACTGTGATGACCTATACCTACCGAGATAGTCTCTCTACCACGGACTATTGTTTTGTAATACTCTTTCTTTGCCTTGCCTTTAAGGCCCGGTCGTTTTGTAGGAGAGCCGGACCAACTCCAAAGCCCTCGTGGTGTCGGAGCAAGAACTAAAACAAAATGGAATATCTCAAAACCTACATTCAAATGTTGCTATGTATATCAGAATGTTTATACAAACACACGCTATTTTCTTAGCTATGACTTGACTATGATCTGTATAAAGAGCTATTACGGTAGTTGAGTCCAGTATAAATTTATCTCAGCCTCCATCACATGTAGCAGCCTAAAGACTATATGATAGGCTCTGGCCAAACTGCACTTAGGCAGAAGCCAATACGGTTATATGGTAGTATCAATCATTGCATGGGCCTGTTTACTGTATCCCTGTTCATATATTTCGTCGGTGTTAATGCAAAACCTCGTATGTCGCGATTTTCAAAGTACAAACTTGTGTGCCCAGTGTAGACAATTCTCGCAGGTTTTGAGATATTTTTACTGATCAGTACTAATGACACATTATTTGTGTACCATATGTCCAAATTTGAAGTATAACATTTCAGTTTGGAAAAAGTTATTACACTTTTTCTCCTCCCCTTTAGAATTTTCCAAAGACGAGATACCAGGTTTTGCATTTACAACGACGATTTATAAGACTCATAAGTGCGTTTAGATAACTGTGCCACAATCAAAATTTAAAGAAAATAAAGAAAAAAGAATGAAACAGGTTTACGTTATACAGAACATTCATAAAACAAGAAACACAAAACACATAAAAATAAAAATGCATAAAAGCACAAACCAGAGAACGCAAAGACGCACAAAATTTGCGTATTGTTTTGAATTTTGATTCCTTAATTCCTAGTGCATAAGAAAATAGACAGGACAGAACACAAGAGAGGAACATGAAATACCCAAAAAGCAAACTTCCAAAGACACACATTTAACACAAAATAATACAACACGAACTTTCGTTTCAAGATGGGTAACATTTCATTAATCATGACATTGTGTTTTACAAAGGCCAAAGACTTTTGGCTTTCTTTTTTCTATAGATGTCTATAATTTACCACATACTCTAATTGTCCAAAAGTGATTGTGTCTCGTTTAAGAAATTCGATGTATGATAGTTCAAAATGTGTATCAAATACTTTTACAACAATTTGCCACATATACGATATTATTTCTTTTCCAAATTATCATTTGTTGTGACGTCATTGATAAAGCCTTGTGAAATATTGGTAACATACTTTCGAGAACATAACACTCAAATGTTTTAACCCTTTCCCAAACAAGACCTGGTTTTGACGTCCCAAATAGAAAAGGCTTGGGAAAACATTGAGACAAAAGAAGAAACTGCTGATGACCAGCAGTTTCTCCCTTTATCTCAATATTTTCTATGCTATATTTTACACAAATTCTATCTCTTATAACTTCAATTTTGTCATTTTTGGCACATTTTCAGGTGGATCACCCTAAGATTTTGCCGTTTGGGAAAGGGTTAAAAAGGTGGTATTGTTGTTCTGCCTGTAATATAGAACGTTTAGTAATGAGTTGTATCAGCTTACCTTCAGAATCATCATCGTCTTGCTCCTCCTCCTCCTCATCGTCGTCATCATCATCTTCATCTTTAGTACTGCTAGACTCTTTAGTCTCGGATTTCCTTTTCTCCGACACAAACACATCATCCCCACCCATAGATTCGCCAGACAGAAGACGGTCCACTTTAGGTGGTCGTCCAGGGCCCCGTTTTGGTTTGTCCTTGGCCTGTTGTGAGCTGATGGGTGAAGAACCTGGGGTATCACTGGTCACCGACTTTCTAGGCTCACTACTCTCTGATACCGACACTGTACGTCGTCTTTTGGTTAAAAATAGCAGTGGATTTGGATCATATTCTGTAAAACAAAGTGATTTTAGAATGATAAACTATGTTATTTGAGCAAGGGCTATAAGGGCAAACTTTTGTAATATTGCAAAACAGTTAAAATCATTTCTCTGTGACTATTAAAACAACCCAATATCCTTTTAAACGAAGACAAAGACAACAAAGAAACATAAAAAGATCCTATCAAGCAAACGTTTAAGAGCTTCCATGTTATTCTGAAGCCATAAATTGAAGGAATGAATGCGATGCATGGATACTGGACCTCGGACTAATGTTCCATCCAAAAGAATTGTATGTCGACAGGTCGAATCTGAGGCACCTGAATTATCTATTATGAACGAAATCTGCTACAAATTTAGACAATCGCTTACCGACCAAGGGAAAGTCTTGTGGAATGATTCTGATATGGTCCAGGGGTATTCTACCGGTGTCGCCGTCATCAAACTCCACGTTCAATAAGTCCTCCTTACCGTCGTCAGGGTTAGGACTTCCTGTACACGAGAAATGTAGACAGCAAAAATTAGCAAGGATTGGTATAGAGTAAAGACAATGCTCTGTGAGTATCATTTCACCTGCTGTGGTTGCAATACGTGCAATGTATAGGACATTTTAATTTAACGAGCAAAATTTTGTCATTTTTCATCATAGATATCTATTCACTGAAGTCTTGTAGGTGACTGAACTTTCATTCTTTGAGAAAATTTGTCTAAAATGGTCTACATTACCTCTCGATATAGTCCCCGGATACAGACAGCTGAACTGTTGGCTCCAGTACGCACAGATACGGGTGCCTTCCTTTAACTGAGCTGTGCTTGTCGCCTTTACATCTTTTATCTGATTAAAAAGTAACGTAATGTAAAATTCTAATTTAATATGTCACTAGTTATACAAATCGTCGGTGAAAATGCAAAACCTCGTATGTCGATTGGTGCAATTTTCAAAGTACAAACTTGTGTGCCCAGTGTAGACGATTCTCGCAGGCTTTGAGATATTTTTACTAATCAATATTATTGAGACATTATTTGTGAACAATATGTCCAAATTTCAAGTAAGACATTTCAGTTTGGGAAAAGTTATTACACTTTTTCCCTCCCCTTTAAAATTTTCCAAAACCGAGATACGAGGTTTTGCATTTACAACGACGAAATGTTAAATTAAAAATCCCTTGGTTTTAAAGACACAATCCTTATTGCGTTACTATGAAACAACTCGTCAATATAGTGTAAGGTCCTGTCCATTGTAATAATACAGTTACTGTTTCTTCAATTGATAACCTATTGTCAAGACATCTCAAGTTGAAGTGGTTAAGACTGCATTTGGAAAAAGTATGTGTAATTTCAAGTTTTGTTAACGAATTTCAAACTTACGGCGTCTTTGAGAATTTCCTCCTGTGAGAAGTAGTGGGGGCGTGTTTTCCGTTCATTATCCAAGATGGCACCGTATATATCTGGCGGACGAATCGCTTTTAACTCGCCCTCATGAAATAGTCCCTCCATAAACACTAGAATACGCATCTCGTCCTGCAATTCGTCTTTCCCTATTACACAGTTGGGTGTGGCTGGAAGAAAAATGTTGGGCGTGTGGTATTTTTTTTTTTTTTGCTTTAACTGGAAAAGCGCAAGTCGTACAAAAATCCAAGGCACCATAACCTGTACATTCTCAAAATAAAACAATGAAATCACGTTGCATTATTTGACTTTCATTTTAAAGAACTTTCTAGCCTTCTATCTCTGCAAAAACATCATGTTTGCCTTTCTCTATCAAAGAAATGCTCTTCTGTCCAAATAAGTTACCAAGTATTTACAAAGGTCAATTTATCAACCAATTCACAGTGACAGACAGATGGTCGTGTGATACCGGGTATTTCAAATTCAAGATCTACATGACGTTTTATATCTATAGACCAGTACTTATACCTTACCTTGATATTTCTGCGGCGGTTTATAAGAACTGAGAGGCATATCGTCTGCTTCACTGTCCGATCCTCTACCCTGACCAGACGACATTCTCTGTTTCTTCTGCTCCTTCCGTTTTTGTGTCAGCTGATCCCGACTAGCCTGAATAATAACAAGAAGATTTGATTTAACGAGAATGCTTTTAGTAAAACTAGATTAACTCATGACGCCTACGATGACTCCCGCTCTGGGACTGGTTTCAAAAGACGCTCAACTAGCGAAAACTACCGATAAAATCAATTTTATATCAAATTTCAGATGATCATTTCTCCAATTCATCATCTCACCAAATAGTAGGGATCAATCATTTTAGATCTTTTAAGAAATATCAGGAAATGCGGGTCAAACGAACTTGCTATTTTTAGCGGCTAGCTTACCTTGAGTTGTTCGGTTTTATATTTGGATTTCTGTTGAGTCATCACCGCGGAGTATTTCTTCTTCACCCTCTGAGACAGGTTCACCGAGCGACTCTTCTTCGGCTGTTCTGGTCTACGAATCTCCTCTTTCTTCGCATCTTTCATTTTCTCATCTTTCTTCGTTTTCCCATCTGGAGACACTGCGTTAGGACTAGTTTGTGGACTAGGATCGTTAAGAAATATTCGTTCACTTCTCCGTACATTCCACTCGTCCAGGTACAGAGGTTTTAGCGGTGTCTTGCCCTCCAACTGCAATTTGTATATTGCGAAAATGCTTTTAGGAATTAGCCTGTAAAATTGGTGTTGATTGATTTCAAATCAAATTAGTGGAAATTTATTCTTTTCGTGTACATGTGATATAGAACAATAACAATTTTGAAAGACACGTAATGGGTAGACAGATAAGATATAGCATAAACATATTGCCTCCAGTGCAGTATTCCAACAGATGATCGTTATATCTGACCATGACGACACAGTAATATTTGTATCTCGTTTTAAGGTAGACTACCCGTAATGTGGCCATTTTGAGATTCATAGCAAATCGGATTTTTTGAGCGGCGTCGTTACGTATTCGAACCTATTCTGGAGCGGTCGTAAACATTCGGCGGTGGAACTTCAAGTTCCACCACCGAATGTTTTCAGCGTCGCCGGAATGAACTCACGAATTTCATTAAGGTTGGACCACCTAAACGTGTGTGTTTAAAAAGTCATTTTTAAAACTCAAAATGACAATGGACTCGACACTTACGCTAATCTTCCGCTCTTGTTTTGGTTCTTCTTTTCTCGCCTCGGTCTGCCATCGGAAAAAGTCGATGTGCTTAGACTGCTTGGCTACAATCGTTTCTGCAAGTTCGAACAAAATGACTTAATTTATGACAACCACCAGCATTGTCAAATATGTTCATAGTAATCGTTCAAAAACGCGAATATATATCTAAAGCTTCCTATATCGGCGTAGGGTTCAACGACCCAATAGTTATACATGCATCGGCCTTAGGAAATACTGAATTCAGACCTAGAAGTAAATTGTTTAGGATTTTCCGATGTTCTTTATTACTGCTGAAGTTCTTCGAAAAGTGGGATGAAATCAACATCATACTATAATTTGAGCAATGTTTGTCCGTTTGTCCGTTTGTTCCCCTACTCCTCCCAGGTCCTTGGGCCGATCTTCAACAAACTTGGAGGGAAGGTGGAGGGCGGCCCCGGGTATTAGCTTGAGGGGTTCATTTTTTGAAAGGTCAAGGTCATCGAGGTCAAAGGTCAAATTTATGTTTTTACGGGTTACGGGTATCGTTTTTACGGGTTACGGGACGGGATTGCTTACGGGTTACGGGACGGGATTAGGTGGAGGGCAGCCCCGGATAGGTCAAGGTCATCGAGGGGTCAAGGTCATCGAGGTCAAAGGTCAAATTTCGAGACGGGTAAAATTGCTAGTATTAAGTAATTACAGAACCACGGAGGTAGGCCTACTTTGATAATTTATGTTAATTGAATGTGGCATAGATCTACAAACCTGTTATTCCGGGTCTAATGACGTCACATTTCTTCGGTCGACCTGGTTTCCGCTTTTTATTCGGGGACTCAGGGGACGGCACATTGGAGAAATCTGAAAGAAAGAGAAATGAGACCAGAGTTCGAATAAATAAATCATAATAGTGTTGTACCAGTTCAAATTACCTCCATTTCATCGTGAAGGGAGCAATTTAACACTTTCCAAACCGATTCTTCAAAATTGTATCCCATTTCAAAGGCACATACGATAAAACAAAGGCAACCAATACCGAAAATGTGTACGTATATCTTTACATGGAAAATAATTAGGTCACCAGCAGTTTCTACTTTTGCAACAGTGTTTTCTAAACCTTTCTATAATTAATATCGGGAATTGTTTAGAAAAAGCGTTAACCTCACATTGTTCATTATTAAAGAGACTTCACTCGTGTTATACCGTGCTCGAGGAAAATAAATCAATCCGTAATGTTGCGGTTTTTTCCCTTTGGTTATAAAAATGGCGCCAACTTACTATCCGCTGATTTCCGTTTTCCGCTCGATTCTCCGCTAGTTTTGTTGTGACTTTCTTGTGATTTAGCAGCGTACTCGGCTAGTAGACCCAGTCCATTCTCAACTGACACGCCTGTAATATTGAACATTAAAATAATTTAAGAATCTGAAGTAAAATACGATTCATTTTAACACTTTTCCTAACAAGACCTGGTTTGAAGCAACTATATCTGATAAGAAAAGTTTGGGAAAACATTGAGGTAAAATGCGAAAATATTAATGACCAGTAGTCTCTATTTCCTCATTTTGTCTCAGTATTCATGAGATGGGATGGGTGCGAAATCCTTCTCGTTTACATCTTGTTTGACATCTGTATCAGCTGTCCAATAGAAGCCTCCTTGTCGTCTGGGAAGAAAATACCAAATCAATCGATCGGGAATATCAAAAACAGGAATTTCTAAGAGTTTCTAAGTTTCTGAGTTTCGAAGAATGGAAGTAAGTGCTTGTGCAGAATCATTGTCTTCTAATAATTATCTGATTAGAATCTTGTAACGTGAGGTATACCTATTGAATAATTAGTAGTCTGTACAGTTAGAATTGTGTCGGCTTCGTATGTTTAAATACACGTTATCACGATATTTGAATAAAACACTCACTTTTTTCTCTTTTCTTCTTTTTCAAGCTGGCTGAGTGAAATAGTGAATGCTTCTGTTTCTTTCTCTCGTCCTTCTTATGCCATATTCCTACATATCGAAATATTAATTTAGAAATATGACAGATAATTATTTCGAAATTAAGAGTTGTTTGAGATGTCTCGCCATGCATCGTCACTTGTTTAACCCTTTCCCAAACGACAAAATTTTAGGGTGATCCACTTCAAAAACTGCATAAATGACAAAATGGATGTTATTAAAGATAGGATTTGTGTAAAATATGTCAAAGAAAATATTGAGACAAAAGGAGAAACTGCTGGTTATCAGCAGTTTCTTCTTTTGTTTCAATGTTTTCCCAAGTCTATTCAAATAGGGACGTCAAAACCAGGTCTTGTTTGGGAAAGGGTTAAAGAGTAAAACATGCATTTGAATGCGGCAATGTGATATTTTCTTTCCTTGTAATATTGGGCGACGATCTTGTTAGATAAGGTTCCTAGAACAATTGTAAATAGCTAGAGGCTAATTTGACAAACTATCCCTATTTCGAAATTATTTAATGTTTTATTGGATGTCTAACTTCTTTGAATGAATAAGAGCAAATGTAGGTACTGCTAAATATCAACTAGAATTGATCAAGACAATCATTCTGATCAATTTTCAGGTTGATTGGGCAAAAAATGTGGCCTCTAGAGTGCACACAAGGTTTTACAAAGATTTTACCTCATGACCTAGTTTATGACCCCAGATGACCCAATTTCAATCTTGTCTGAAAATTGATCAAGACAATCATTCTGAACAATTTTCAGGGTGATTGGGTAAAAAATGTGGCCTCTAGAGTGCACACAAGGTTTTTCTAAGATTTGACCCCGTGACCTAGTTTTTGACTCCAGATGACCCAATTTCAAACTTGTCCGAGATTTCACCAAGACAATCATTCTGATCAATTTTCAGGTTGATTGGGAAACAAATGTGGCCTCTAGAGTGCACACAAGGTTTTTCTAAGATTTGACCCCATGACCTAGTTTTTGACCCTGTATGACCCAATTTCAAAATTGTGTGAGATTTTATCAAGCCAATCATTCTGAGCAATTTTCAGGTTGATTGGGCAAAAAATGTGGCCTCTAGAGTGCACACAAGGTTTTTCCAAGATTTGACCCTGTGACCTAGTTTTAGACCCCAGATGACCCTATATCAAACTTGTGCGAGATTTTATCAAGTCAATCATTCTGAGTAATTTTCAGGTTGATTGGGCAAAAAATGTGGCCTCTAGAGTGCACACAAGGTTTTTCTAAGATTTGGCCCCGTGACCTAGTTTTTGACCCCAGATGAACCAATTTCAAACTTGTCCGAGCTTTTATCAAGACAATCATTCTGAGCAAATTTCAGGTTGATTGGGCAAAAGATGGGGCCTCTAGAGTGCACACAAGGTTTTTCTAAGATTTGACCCCCTGACCTAGTTTTTGACCCCAGATGACCCAATTTCGAACTTGTCCGAGATTTTATCCAGACAATAATTCTGATCAATTTTCAGGTTGATTGGGCAAAAATGTGGCCTCTAGAGTGCACACAAGGTTTTTCTAAGATTTGACCCCGTGACCTAGTTTTTGATCCCAGATGACCCAATTTCAAACTTGTAGAAGATTTCACCAAAACAATCATTCTGAGCAAATTTCAGGTTGATTGGGCAAAAAATGTGACCTCTATAGTGCACACAAGGTTTTTCTAAGATTTGACCCAGTGACCTAGTTTTTGACCCAAGATGACCCAAGTTCGAACTTGTCCAAGATTTTATCAAGACAATTATTCTGAGCAAATTTTAAGTTGATTGGGCAAAAAATGTGGCCTCTAGAGTGCACACAAGGTTTTTCTAAGATTTGACCCCGTGACCTAATTTTTGACCCCAGATGACCCAATTTCAAACTTGTCCGAGATTTCATCAAGACAATCATTCTGAGCAAATTTCAGGTTGATTGGGCAAAAAATGTGACCTCTATAGTGCACACAAGGTTTTTCTAAGATTTGACCTCGTGACCTAGTTTTTGACCCCAGATGACCCAATTTCAAACTTGTCCGAGATTTTATCAAGACAATCATTCTGAGCAAATTTCAGGTTGATTGGGCAAAAAATGTGGCCTCTAGAGTGCACACAAGGTTTTTCTAAGATTTGACCCCGTGACCTAGTTTTTGACCCCAGATGACCCAATTTCGAACTTGTCCGAGATTTCATCAAGACAATCATTCTGAGCAAATTTCAGGTTGATTGGGCAAAAAATGTGGCCTCTAGAGTGCACACAAGGCAAAGTTTGACGGACGACGGACGACGGACGACGGACGACGGACGACGGACACCGGACGCCGGACGACGGACGCCGGACACAGCGGTATCACAATAGCTCACCATGAGCACATTCGTGCTCAGGTGAGCTAAAAAGTCTTATTGATTTAGATTGTCAATTTCCGATGCATTTATAATCAAATGTAAAAAAAAGAGAATAAGTTCATCAGAAAATTTATAGTTAAGTTGATTTTTCTAGGGTGTTTCCTTACTACATGATTTATAGAATTTTGTAACATAAGAACATATTGGAAGATATTACATCATAAATAATGCGTCCTACCTCCCACGAAGCCACGTTCTTTACCACCAAATTGTGAGAATCTGGAGCGCTTTATTAACTTCCCAAAATCTATAGGTTTGTTGTGGTGTGCTGCAGAAAATGTCAAAACATACTGGTTATCATATACACATCTATAAACAAGTTAACCCACTACCAGATGGCAAAATTTTAGTCTGATCCAAATTTAACATTGCAGACGACAATTTCACGTGAATCAAATTTAACATTTTGTGGCTTTTCTTGGAAGAAAAGATGGTGGGAAATGAAGAAATTGCTTGTCACAAGCAATTTCTTCATTTTCCACAATTTTTTCCTAAGTCGTTATATTGGTGGGCGTCAAAAAGCGTCATCGCGTTGGAATGGGTTTTAACCATGAATTTTCTGATAGGTTACTTACACGCATACAGTTACATTCAGTCTATTTCTGTAAATATTTTTCATTTGGAAAAGTCAGATCTAATAGAATGATTAGTAGTATAGCCAAATATTGTATAAAACACCCAGCAAGATAATTATTAGATAGTACGTGCTCAAATAATTCATACATCATTTACGTCATGATCTAGAAAAGAGGCCATTATAGCACAAAAACAACCACATTTCGAGATCAGCCTGCGTCTTGGTACTCTAGTCTGATCCGGACCTACCCGTATATAGTTTTGCCCTAATTACTGCAAGTCATGAACATTGTATTTCAAAACTTCTTTGACCTTGATCCTTGATCAAACTGCAGCCTGATCTTTATAATACGATAAACACCCATGTTCCATATCACCGCTCATTTATCAAAATAAAAGTAAGAATGGATGCTTGGTGTGTCATTTACCGATTTGTACGACCAAATTAGATATCTCCTATATACGAAAACATTAAACAGGCGAATATTCCTTTCTGTGGTGTCTGGTTTTGTTCCTCTATTGTAGAAAATAGTTCAAATTCCCGATTCTAATTATTCCGAGAATCGTAATTATTCAACTATCTTCAAATCAAAGGACGGAAAGTACTGTTAACTGGCAAGTATAGACTGATATCTGCCTGTGGACTGTGTGTACATGTAATCTAACATTGGAATGTTGTCAATGCTAATTGCAATACTCGAAAGTTTACTGGATGAATAATACCAAGGCCAAGAAACACGCATCGAAGTATGATTATACCTGTTTCTGATCTGTCCGATCTCTCAGACCCAGTGCATGTTGCTGTACACGGAAACTCAATACGGGCTGGTGCAATAAGGCTAACCTTCTTACTTAACGGAATCTGTTAAATATAAAAACAACTCCATGTTATTATGGCCCAGTAAAGATCTTTGGACACTTGTTTACTAATTTTACCTATGTAAATAAGGGGAATAACGGTCATAATTCCAATACAATTTTGCATGCGCTGGTTTGAATCTTGCAGGTGTGAGACATCTGCAAGATTCGAACCATCGCATGCAAAATTTCTTTACTTTTGAGACATATATCGTATCGTTTACATAACAATAGCATCCATTACCCTTGTGATGATACTAGTGGCTGTTTAATCAGATACATCATAATGTATGTATTCATCAAACTAAAATTATTCAATGGTGTATCGCTGCTGTCAAAGCAAAATGGTTCATACTATTCGGTAGATATTTTGAAGCTCTTTTTGAATGGTCCGTATGCGATATATAGGTAAAGCGTTGCTCGTAAGATGTACTTTCCGCAACGGAAATATACACCGGACAAAATGACAGAGCGGTCTGCTAGGATTCAAATCGTTAACAGCACACAGGAATTTTGCTCGCGCAAATGAGCAAAGTCTTCTTTTCTCAAAGCGGCGTTTATTTGTGTGAAATGGGAGATGATTTGTAGTATTTTTGCCAATAGCGAATAAATATCATTTACAAAAACTGAAGACTTACTGTTTATTTCTGTTTAATTTCCGGTACGTTGACATTAATGCCATGGAGTTGACATAATTATACTTGTTTATGTAACATGCACCGTAACTATCATTATTTACGGCAATTATCATTTACATTTGTTTGCAACATTTGAATTGAAATATAGCAATTCATGGGGATTTCCTCCTTTTTAATCCTCTCCCAATCGATAAATTTTGAGATTGGTTTATATTAGAGGAGCTGAATATGACAAAATAAATGTCCGCAAAAACACAAATTATGTGTTTCATTCCACAGAAAACCAAAAGTAGAAAATGCTGTTCACAAATAAGCATTTCCTATTTGATTTCAATGTTTTTTCAAAGCCTCTTCTTCTAGGATCGACAAAACAGGTGCCATTTGGGAAATGGTTCATCTTCCGTATTCATTTAGATACATCTAATTTCCTTCCAATTCATTTTCCCAATTCTTTTCCGAACTCTCTGTCTTCAGCACTTTCATTTCGTTACATTCACATACAATTACTATTCAATGTTTGTAATATCGCTCATAAAAGTCTAGGATTTTGTGTTTAATGTAGAATAGGAATTACGCTGCATATCAAGATTGGCTCCCCCATATATATTTCTATAAACAGAAGGTTAAGAGAACAAAAATCTTTAAAATGAATAAGTAATGGAATATGTTACACCATTTTTATGCTAACTTTTTTTTCAAATAACAGCACATTTCAGTTTAGGGTAAGAAAGGAATGGTAATACTGTTCATATAAACTAAGGTTCAGATGTTAAGTAAAAGTTATCTCGATCATTTTCAGTGTGCATACAGAAACTGACATTGTCTATTTCATTTGAAAATAATCCCTGGTTTCCATGTGGTAATCGTTTGAAAACAAAGAGGACAAAAAGAAAATGCTGATAACCAGAATTTTCTTCTTTTCACTCAATCTTTTTTTGTCAAAGTAAAGGCAATATTTAAGCTTAAAACATTTATGCAAAAGTTGGGTCGATCAATTTCAGCGGGCATATAGAAACTGACATTGTCTATTTCACTTGAGAGACTTAACGATCAATCTAGCTGAATAATTCATCAGTTGGAAAAATTGTGCAGACGTCGCCTGTCATTTTTAGAATATTTCAAAAACCCTTTTCGATTGTAGGGATAATTTCAAAACAGCCACGGAAATGCATGTATATTGTGCAGTGGTTTATGAGTAATGTCTTACATATCGTCGCTTTTCATCGTTTTTGTTGAAAAGCAACGTTGAATAAGTTTGTTTCAAGTTTTGCGATTAGATATATCATACATTTCGTTATGTTTTACATATCTACATGTATATTAACCACGATTCTTTTTTTTTTTTTTTATTTCAGTCTCTTAGTCCCATCGAGTCTAAATTTCTCGGCCTCATTTATCCTAAATATTTGTAAATTACGTTAAAAAATAATTTGCTGCTACCGATCCATCGTTAGGATATCGTTAAGATATTTCAATGAATCGACATCATGTAAGTGAATTAACCTTTTCCCAAACCAGACCTGGTTTTGACGTCCCAAATAGAATAGGCTTGGGAAAACATTGAGACAAAAGAAGAAACTGCTGATAATCAGCAGTTTCTCCTTTTGTCTCAATATTTTCTATGCTATACTTTAAAAAAACTATCTTTTATAACCTCCATTTTGTCATTTTTGGTAGTTTTTGAAGTGGATCGTCCTAAAATTTTGCTGTTTCTAACTTAGAAAAAAACATATATCTAGAACTATTGATGATTGCGAGGTACGGTTTTATTCAGTTAACAGTGACGTAATTTCGGATAAACAAATAATAGTTCGTTGGTATTGTTATAAAATCTCGTTACTACGGCTTGATTCAAGTCGTAGTTACGAGGTTTTATAACAGCACCGCCGGTTTATCAAAACATAACGGTAAACCGAGTCAATTTTTAGCACAGCATTCGTTGCTAATTCATATTTGACCACGGTTTATACTAACCTTGAATGAGCTACCTGTCTTCCTAAAGACCCTGTCTACCAGTAACTCGGCCATCCTCTTCTTCTTGTTCAGGCCATGGGGCTTGTGTCCGCTCTGGGATGAATTACTGTTATTGCCCTCCTTCTTAGGACCCTTCAACCTTTAACACATATGATAAGTTACATAACGTCTGTGTTAATGCAAAATCTCGTAACTCCAACTTTAATCAAGCTTGGGTTACGAGGATTTGAAATAACATCGGCGACATGATAAGCGTTGCATCACACAGTGACACAAATGAATCTCATGAATCTATCAAAATGCGATTATTTTACCAATGGAAGTTGATAATTTATCAGCCAGTCGAAATGGAAAAAGAATTCTTGTATTACATAAATGAAAATCCGACTGGTCGAGATATGCGGAAGACCTATGTCTTGGCCTTTAAGATTGCATGTAATATGAATACCAATTAGTTCATTTAATATCAGATTGTGAATAAAGTACACCGGAAAACTTTTGCAACTTTTAATACAAATCCAAATGATTATGCCGTTCTATAAATGCATTTCAAACTCGATTAGCGAGTCAGTGAAAAGATATTCAAACGAAATACATAGACCAATTTTGGTACTAGGGTTATTTCTTGGGGTGGGTGTTTTTTTTTTCAAAAATGAAATTATTATGACCGTTTGCTTGGTTGGATTAATCAGTTCCGATAATTTACGTAAATCCTAAACTGCCCCGAGTATCCCATGGTATGATTACAGTCTGGGAAAGCAGCCCTTGTCAATAATCATCAGTCTATCTACAGGGTCGATAATGGTCTACGGGCTCTAGGTATTCAGGCCTTTCCATACACCGGATGCAGTTATATAACCCATTACTAAATGGCAAAATGTTGGATCATTCGAATTTGAAAGGCTTGCAGACGACAATTTCAAGTTGTGGATACATTAGAATTCTTTCTGTTTTGAGTTAGACAACATTGTGGAAAATGAAGATATTGCTTGTCACAAACAATTTCTTAATTTTCCATAATGTTTTCCCATGTCTTTTCTTGTGAAAGAGTCAAAAGGCATCACTGTGCAGTAATGGGATACATATTAAGCCTTTCCCAAATGGCCCAAATTCAAACAGATCGGATTTGAACGCTACTGCAGGCAGTAAGCGTTCTTTTTCATGTACATCAAAATAGGACTTGTCTGTAGTAAAGCATAGATAGATATTGAGCCTAGGCCTATTCTTGTGACGAATGATTTATGCAGTATTCATCAAACAGTTTAATGACCAGTGCACCTTTGAAATTATACAACAATCAATCCCATTGGCCAAGACATGTGTCTTGTCCAATCAGATGGCTTGTAAAGTAATTAGGATAAATTTATACAATCAATTTAGAAACGATGTACAAATGCCGCCATTGGTCGATCTGTCAAATTGCAATTCTATACTCTTTTCTACTCTGCATAGATGAATTCTTTCCAATAGGTACTTAGTAATAAGTGTTATTTTTGTGCAACAAAGCTGACTGCCATATCGTTTGACACAGCTTTTTGAATAACCATACAGCCGAATACGTATTTTGAATGGATTTCTACCATAACATCTTAATCTAATTGGCTATTCGAGCGATAAATGAATTATGTCGAGTGTAATATAAGGCGTTCTTATTCGCTTGTCAAAGGATATGGTATATATTTATTGACCGTAAGTAATGCATTCTGTCTGTATTTCGAGTTTATTGTCGATTCTTGGCTCGAAATCATGAACATTAATTATGAAATCTATACAAAATGTTCGTTTTGGATAAAACGAGAGAAATAATATCTCTAAACCGACGTAGATCTTCGCGATTACATAACATGTTTTTTTTCAAATTTACATTAAAAAAATTTAATTCTTACTCAAAAGGATGTCAACCGATGTTGACAATAGGCATCACTATATAAAACAAGAGGCCCAGAGGGCCTTATCGGTCACCTGAATCAAATGAGCAGACACAGTTAAGGAAAATGTTAAAAGTTAACTAATAGCGCACCCCCCAGCACCACCATTTCTTGACAGTTTTTTTTTTCTCTTGTACAAACTTATTTTAAGACTCAAATACCAAATGTGAATTCAATCCAACAATAGAACATTTCTTAATATGTACCCTATTTACCCCCTTTTGGCCCCTTTTGGGGCCTCAAAGGGAGATAACTCCATGATTTGTATAAATCTGAAGCGGCTTCCCAATGGGATGCTTCCTGCCAAGTTTGGTAGAAATCTGTCTCAAAAAAATGTAGAAAATGTTCAAAGTTTAGTAATAATGCGAACCCCTCCCATCCCCGATCCCCAGCACGACCATTTATTGACAGATTTTTTCTCTTGTACAAACTTTGTAGTCCTTGCCCTAAAGACTTTAACTTCCAAATGTGTATTCAATGCAACAGCCGGTTCATGAGAAGAAGATTTTTTAAGATGTACCCTATTAACCCCCTTTTTGGCCCTTTATGGGACCTCAAAGGGAGATAACTCCATGATTTGTACAAAATCTGAAGCGGCTTTCTATTTTAGGATGCTTCCTGCCAAGTTTGGTTGAAATCCGTCCAATGGTTCTTAATAAGAAGTCGAAAATGTTAAGTTAACTAATAACGCGACCCCCCTCACATCCCCCATCCCCAGCACAGCCATTTCTGGACGGATTTTTTTCTCTTGTACAAACTTTGTTGTCCTTACCCTAAAGACTCTAAATACCAAATGTGAATCCAATCCAACAGCCGGTTCATGAGAAGAAGATTTTTTAAGATGTACCCTATTTAACCTCTTTTAGGCCCCTTATGGGGCCCCAAAGGGAGATAACTCCACGATTTGTACAAATCTGAAGCGGCTTCCCATGGGGATGCTCCCTGCCAAGTTTGGTTGTAATCCGTCCAATGGTTCTCAAGAAGAAGTCAAAAATGTTAAGTTAACTAATAACGCGACCCCCCCCCTCACATCCCCCATCCCCAGCACGGCCATTTCTGGACGGATTTTTTTCTCTTGTACAAACTTTGTTGTCCTTGCCCTAAACACTCTAAATTCCAAATGTGAATCCAATCCAACAGCCGGTTCATGAGAAGAAGATTTTTTAAGATGTACCCTATTTAACCCCTTTTAGGCCCCTTATGGGGCCCCAAAGGGAGATAACTTCATGATTCATACAAATCTGAAGCGGCTTCCCATGGGGATGCTCCCTGCCAAATTTGGTTGTAATCCGTCCAGTGGTTCTCAAGAAGAAGTCGAAAATGTTAAAAGTTAACGCACGACGGACGACGCACGACGCACGACGCACGACGACAGACAAAACACGGTCGCAATAGGTCACCATGACCTTCGGTCAGGTGACCTAATTATTAAGTAAATTCGTTTTAGAATAGTCAATGTGCTGTAAATTTACGTCGAATTCACTGTATGTCGACACATCCTATTATACCACATGTATAATTATGTTAAGAATAAAACTGCAATAAATGGCTGTGTTGCCAAATGTTATTTGACCGATTGGAATATAGATGCTAAAGGGATGATTTACCACAAGTGACTAATTCGCCTTTCTTACTGCTTTATACTTCTATGTTGGTAATTTCTTCTAAGCGGTTTTCATTTTTGAAAAGGGATTACATAAATTATGTCAAAATAACAAAAGTCAGCAATATTTATCTCCTTTTCGAAAAAAAAAAACAACAAAAAACAAAAAAAAAAAAAACAACATCGTAACTGCAGCTTAACAAGCTGCAGTTACGAGGTTTTTGTTGAAAAGTTACGGTTTATACCTGGCTGCTTCCTGTGTATCACCACTGTCGTGTTTTCGTTTCTTCGGTCGTCCTGGTCCTCGTTTAGATTCTACAGATTTATCAGAACTGTGGAAAAATATAAAGTGATATGAAAAATGTGAAGTTTAATAATACATATTCTTGTTTATTCTCGCTATTCTGGAATCTGAATTGTATCAATTACCTGCGTATTTTACAAACTAGTAGAAAATTATCCAAAGAATTCGGTTTAACATTTCTGGTTCAGATATGTAATGCGTGTATTAGAAATATGAACAATCATAAAGTAGGCAAACGCACACAAAATTATTTCATTCCCATAAACTCGTTTGAATTATCCACCACGAAGCTCTATTAAATATACTGAGAGGCAAAAATAAGTATACACCCTAGTTCTTCAACGTTTTCTGAGAAAACTATTTATAGATTATTACGATTTTTAAACGCATTGAAACGTTGTCGTTTGTTTAATGTAAACTTCTTGGCCTACCGTCTATACGTCCTTCCTTCCTTTGCAAAATTTTTTTTCATAGGGCACATCGTCATCGAAAAGGGGGGTTAATCAATTTAATGCAAGAAATCCCATTGATACAATCCCTACATCTATGAAGGGATTTGGCTATTTTTTACAGACAGTGCTTAGTCACCGAGGACCATGCGTGCATTGTTAGTGATTTTCCGTATTACGAAGCGTCATAGCAAAAGGGGGCTTGATGTAAACAAGTTATCTTGCATAACTCCTTCTAAATTTATAGACGGGTTTTGATAAAATTTGCACAGTATGTTCCTTTGCTACACGACTAAGTGTACACTTTATTTATAGTGTCGTGTTTCTTTCACATTATGCTGCGTCATAGAAAAATGGGCCTTAATGGCTAAAAGGGGCATATTGATCGAATTCTACCAGCCACTGAATATTGTGTTTTAGTGTTAGAGAAATTTTAACGTTGTGATTTGTTGTGACAAATAATAAAGAAATTGAATACAAAATAACAGCAATATTTGATGCTCCAATAAGTCGCACGTGCAAAATTTGTAAAAACGACATGTAGCACGAGTTCGTGTAATCAAGCAATTTCGTGTAAAATTTAACAACACTGTATTATTGGTTTATGAGTAGGAATAAATTGTACAAAAATTTGAGTAGATATGATGGAAATTAAGAGAGATATCGAAAAACAAAAAGTGTATACTTTCTTTTGCCTCTCTCAGTATATATTTTTCGAATAAAGTTCTTCGATATGAAATGTTAAAGAAAGTGTTTTCGTATAACATTAACATATCATAAGGCCAAATTACCTAGTTGTGGCCTTTTCTGTATCTTTATCCGAATCTTTGTCTCGTTTTGGTGTAAGTTTCGCGAGTTCTCGTTGCTTTTCTCGGTAACGTCGCTGAAGCTCGGCCAGCCTCATTTTCATTTCCATCTCGATAGAATCGATGACGTCATCGTCTATTTTAAGAAAAGAATCAAGGTCTGTTTCTTTGAGTTGTGATGTCAGAAAGACGGAGCAATAGAAGGTGATGTTAATTGGATGAAGTATGGTTGGTTATACATCCGAACCCGTACAACAGATTATATAATTATATTAGAGCCGGGGTCTGTAAAAACGTCCCTTAAAGTATTTTTAAAAAATGAATTTCAAGATCAGTCTGTTGTCAAATGCAGTCCAATATGCATCCATGCTGCTCTCTTTAAGTTACTGCAGGCCAGAAAGAAGCTATTAGAGAACAACATGGGTCCAGGTCAGACATTTTCCAGATCCTGGCTCATTAGTAATTTTCTGTAAATAGCAATTTAGAATTTTTAAAAAACATATTTGCTTTGCAATGTCCTTAGGTTAAATGATTTTGAAGCAAGAGACAAATAAATTTTCAAAACTTGATATTGTTTTATTTGGAACAAAACAAATGTATTTTGTACCGTAATTTACTAAAGTGTTTACTTCCCTCGAATTCAGTGTGCACTTTTCCATTTAAAAAAAGTTTATATTTTAGCTCATCTGTGTACCAAGAGACAAAAGGGTCAAGAATGTAGGGTACATTTGATTAATGTTTTAATAAGGAAGACAAACTGATTATGTAAAAATATATTTCGAACTTATGCCTCTAACAAATGAAACAAGAGGACCATGATGGTCCTTAATCGCTCACCTGAACTGAGATTCACAAGGTGAGAAATGATAGCATCCTGTCCCATGATATCCAAAAGAGCATTATATTTTTCAATAGTGAACGGTTGAACGGTTCGGCATCTTGGTTGACGAGTAATAGTTACAATACAATACAATTCCTTTATTAGTTCTTTCATCTTTACAAAGATATATGAACATACAAAATAATTAAGCAATAAATTCCATATAGTCTTCATCCTTGTGACTAGACAAACACTCTGAACATGTTTCATGAAAATAGGACAAAAATTGTAGCATCTACATTACCAACAAGGATTTTGTCTTTAAGGCCCCTTTTCCATGACATCCAACAGAACATTCCCACTGTCAATAGGCTTAATCCTTGTGACTAGAGAAATAATCTGACTAAATTTCATGAATATTGAGCCAAAATTATTGTCTCTATAGCGCTAACAAGGATTTTGTCATTAAGGCCACTTTTCCCATGCTATCCCATAGAACATTCCTATTTTCCTCAGAGTTCATCGGTGTGACTAGACAAACACAAGTTTCATGAAGATTGGACCAAAATTTTTGCCTCTAACAAGGATTTTGTCATTAAGGCCCCTTTTCCCATGATATCGACTGGAATATTCAAATTTCTTATAGGGTTTATCCTTGTGACTAAAACAAACATTCTTTTAGTTTCATGAAGACTAGGCCAAAACTGTTACTTCTAGAGTGTTAACAAGATTTTGTCATAAAAGCCCCTTTTCTCATGATATCAAAATGGAACATTCAGATTATTGATAAGCTTTATCATTGTGATTAGACAAATATTCTGATCAATTTTAGATTAGGCCAAAATTATGGCCTCTAAAGTGCCAACACAGATTTTGTCATTATGGCCCCTTTTCCCGTGGTATCCAAAGGAATATTCAATATTCCAATTCTCTGTGACTACACAAACATTCTGACCAATTTTTATGAACATTGGGCCAACATTGTAACCTGTACAATGCTAACAAGAATTTTGTCTTTCAGGCCCCTTTTCCCATGATATCAATGAGAAGGTTCCAATTATCAACAGAGTTCACCCCATATAAACCCCAAGAATCAACAACATAGGGCCCTATGAAAAAATTCCGTTTTGAGATGAAAAGGTTGTCCAAGTCAAAGATCAAAATGTTAGAGATCTAACTCTTAACCCCTATATAAACCCCAAGAATCAACAACACAGGGCCCTTTTTTCATTGCAAAATAATTAATTCTATATTAATGATTTGGTAAAGAGTTAAAGAGAATATATTAGTTGCAAAATAGAAGCAAGTCTGATTGACGTCGCGCTCCATGTTGACGTACAAACGAAAAAACGCCATACCGCTCCTTTTCAAACTACCACCAGAATGTATAGGATTAATACAATTTTGAGAAATTTATATCTTTGGATTCGACAATGGTTTTCCTTGTGAATGCTACCAACGAAAAATATGTTTAAAGATTCAAAATAGTTTTAATCTTATGCGAAACGTTCACGAACGTCACTAAACGATAAGGTAAGGTGTAACCAAATTAACACAATCGTGAGTGAAAATGTTTCTGAAAATGACAAAATCAACGCTTTTTTTGCCAAATCGTTTACGGACTGCCGTGAAGTCATCTCTTCTATAAGTCAAAACAAGTTTTACAGAAAAAAGGCACAAAGGACTGAAATAATGCACGATTAATTAGTATAGATAAAAAGGTAAGATTCTGATTTTTGATTTGGATTCATTAAAATATTACGACAAAACAGAAAAAACGTGTCTTTTATTGTATAAATTTTGATTGCTGAGTTTGAAGTACATTGTTTGTAGTTTTGAAAGATATAATTTTTGGTGGAGGTTCGCACTTTAAAACTTGTAAAAAATTTAACTTTTTAATTCTAGCGACAATGTCACACACGCCGAAAAACACACTTAATAGTTTAATATGTAAAATTGAAGAGATATTAAAAGTCTTATTAGAACATTTTATTATAAATAAATACAACAATATAAAAGTACAAACATATGTAAATAAGGAAATATGCATTTTTGATAAATTTGATTGTTTGCCGAGAAGAAAAACGTTCTTTTGTAAATCTAGCGAAAATGTCACAGTGTCCAAAAACGTTACGCCAACGTTACGCGCGAGGGCTAAACAAAAAGTCCGTAGAATTTCCTCATAACTTTATAACCTTTCATTCGATATCTTTTATTTTTTCACGGATGCAATTTTATCATATTATTAACTCTCTGATAAAATATCTCATAAGTCTCAATATATGTAAACGATATTTTTCTCTTCTAAAAAGGGTTAAGGAACGCAACCTCGTAGCGTGCCGTAAAATCAT
Source organism: Fragum sueziense (assembly GCA_963680895.1). Lineage (NCBI taxonomy): Eukaryota > Metazoa > Mollusca > Bivalvia > Cardiida > Cardiidae > Fragum > Fragum sueziense. The sequence goes on from OY804592.1 coordinate 64,694,982, forward strand.
ACTAGTAAATCTTCGCAAAATGTTTATTTTTAAAAAACTTGCTCGAGCAAAATTTCTGAAAGTTCATTTACCTAAAGAAGGTCATCCTATAAGATACCTGAGAAAATTTCAAGTCTCAATGCTGTAAAACAAGGATAAAGCTAGGGATATGGTACGACGTACCGACATGGAAAAACGAGTAAAAACGGCAGTTTGCGGAGTGAAGGAAATTATTCGGTGAAATTAGCTTTTGATATTAGATTTTAGAAACATTGCAATGCTAATAACATAAAAATCACGGTCTGTAAAAATGACATGTCTTGTTTATACAAAATGAAAAGAAAATTTATTTTAAAAAAGACAACCCAGTTGGTAAACTCGCAAAAAAGCGTGAATAATCTGCGACGTTTGTCAACGACGTCGTATAAAAAATATGTTGCTACATAAATATGATAGAAAGTATATTAAAACATTCTGAATTTTTATATGAAATATCAAGTTCTATGTTAATACGATCAGCTTCACATGGTCATGGCGGTTGAGGAACACCAAAAGTAAAATATTAGAAAGCAATAATGATTTTGAAATCCGTAGCAGATATTATTCATGGAAAACATTGAAGAAAACGAAGACAATAAAAATGCTCATTTTCTCTCAATAGTTTTCATGCTATAATATGCGCCATACATTTCTATTTCTAAATACTTCGGGTTTTCTTCGTTTCAACTTAATTTCGTCTACTATTTGACCTTTTCATGAAAGAACAGGGTGGAAAATGTAGAATCCTGACGCAAATAGTGAAAAAAATTAAAATGAAGCAATATTTATAGCCTACAAGCAATGCATGCTGTAAGCGTTTTCAACTTTAGTTATATTGCATACATGTGACGCACCGAAACAGAATCAAAACCGGAGTGAAAACACGAGAACAGTTGCTTTCCGCTCTTTCTTTGTACCTACTGTAGCGACGTTGCAAAATGACGTCGGTTACGCAATTGTACGCCAACATTGAGCGCGACGTCGATTATAAATCCAAAGACTAGAGATTCAAATAGGAGAGGTTAAGGGATTAATAAATTGCAAAATATCTTTCAATGTTTATCAAACCCTGTGATGTGGGTATTCATTTGAATGATCTAATCAAAACTATTTAAATGAGTACCAACAACAAAGGATAGCTTAAATAACAAATAGAATGTATTTACCCCCTTTTACATGCAGCTCCCCATTCTGGTGGAGTTTGTGTAAACAATTCCGGTCTTTTGTTTATTTAATAGGATTAGACATTTCCCCAGTAGGGGATCAAAACCTCATAACTCCAGCTTTGTCAAGCTGTAGTTACGAGGTTTTGACTCCCACTAACCATAATGTTACCTGTTTGATTTTTTAAAGAATTTTCTTAGGATTTCTAAAGTCTGACACTGCCACACCCACATTTTTTGACAAATCTTAAAATTTGTGGACAAATTACCAAAAGAGTCACTAAAAGAACATTCCTGCCAAGTTTGGTTCAAATTGGCCCAATGGTTGATTTTTAAAGAATTTTCTTACGATTTATAAGCCCCGCCCTGCCACGCCCACATTCTTTGATGAATCAAAAATTTGTGAACAAGTTTTGAAAAGGGTCACCTCAGGAACATTCCTGCCAAGTTTGGTCACAATTAGCCAAATGGTTCTGGAGGAGAAGATGTTTAAAGAAATTGGGGACGGACGGACGGACGGACGGACAGACGGACGGACGACAGACGGTGAGCGACCACAATAGCTCACCTTTTGTGCTCAGGTGAGCTAAAAATCTCATTTAATCAATGTGTTATATAATCTGCATCAAGGGTTCGGTGCCTTCGAAATGAAAAACAATTTATGAACATATCATTTTTACATAACATAAATAGTATTCATAAAGTATATCATTTTAACTATATCGTAATTCACAATTATGAAAGCAAGAACAAAGAAGGCGCTTGTATCACAATATTTATTTCTACTCATTGTATCTAAATCTACATTACATTCTAAGACATTAAGATAGTTAAGAGAAAAATTATGTGACAATATCTTTCGCAGATGTTCAAATTTATACTGTATGAGATTTTATTATTTCTATCAACTTTTAAATAAGGTGTCGGCAAGAAAGTGACAAGGAATGTTCTTGAGCATCATACAAGTAAAATTTTTGGATCCATAAAATGATATTCAACAATTCAATAAAACAGGATAAGAAAACATCAAAGGCAATCTGGCATAGGCTTCTTCTTGCAATTCTGCAGTCCTGATTTTTTTTTATTTTATTTCATTTTCACTTAATAGATGGAGAAATAAACATCGGATAGGTTTGTTGATGATTGTCCATAATCATTTATGAATATAATCTTTAGAATAATACCATATGACCACGCTTAGTATGCATGCATGTTGAATCACAAGAAAGGATTGTCTTTAGTTTTATATTTTATAACGAAGAAGAGGAGAGCACAACATCTATAAGCGCCTTTTTTGTTCGAACGAAATCATTGTCATACAACTAAATTTGCTCTGTCCTTATTGAAGAAAGAACACCACAGACAAGTTAAGTACATGTATAAGAAGAAGGATAAGGATCTAGCTCTATTGTATATTTAGGTTAAACATTGACATATGACAACATTTATTGATTAAACATTACAATATATATCTGTTAATACAGAAATGTATTTTGTTCTTGAGTTTCAGATATTACTTTTTAAAATACTTTCTTTTTTAAAACGATCGATCATACATGGGAACAAAGCGAAAATGTTCTATACTCCAATAAAAGAAATTTATGAATTAGGCTATGTTGGATGTGATAGTATGCATCTTTAAAGTGACATTTCGCATTTATTTCATTTTTTTAAAAGTATGTATTGATGCAAAGATTGTTTGTTCTAGTGCGTAGAAATGCTATCATTTTTTTTTGAAGTTGTTATTTATAAACAAAAAATACGCCTTTAAATTTGAGACAGAAATGACAAATTATATACAAATATGAACTGTTGTCCAGAACAATTTGTCTAATTTTAACACAAAAATATATATTTCTCTAAACGATTCAATATTTTGACTTCAAATTTTCAGCATTTCCATAAGACAAGATGCTCTTTCAGATAGAATAAAAGTAAAATTTATGTAAAAATGATATTGAAATGTCACTTTACTTTATGCTTGACACATTGTATTTTTAAAATGTTATTTTCTCATGACAGAGAAATGTAAAAAATCATGGATTAAATACCAACCTTCTGGGATGGTGATCCCACAAAACGTCATCATCCGCTTTGGTGATGGTGAAGTCGGCGTGACCTCTTCTTTCTTCCTCGGTTTGAAGGCATGCCCGCAGCGGACACGTGACTTTGTCTTCTCAGACAGGCTACCAGACTCAGAACTTTTATCCACAAGATGCTTGGCTTTGTCGAGTCCTGGTATGTTGAGTATAGGCTTTTTGTCGGATTTTGACAAAATCGTATTTTGGTCGTCTTTAAATGTATACACATCGTCTTTATTTTCGTTATCACAAGTCACTGACAAGGGTTTGTCATCATCATCTTTATCGTCGGCATTAGGCTTTAATGAGCTTTTCTCAGCCACAGCTAGAGCACTAAGTAGCTCTAAACCATCTGCGGCTTGCAGTACATGTGGATCCGTAAACGGATTATAGTCTGTTAAGTCCGTAAAAATATTCCGGTCAGATTTCATGGATTTAGCTCCGCATGAGGAAGCTGGTTCCCTTTTTAATTCAGAGATCGTTTTATTGGTTGTCACTGAATCGGATTGAATTTTTATTACATTATCCTTTAAATCATCGGATTTGAATGATTGTGTGTCATTTATTTGAGACTGTTTATCGGATAAATCAACAACCTGCGTATCATTTCTACCCTTCTTGTCAGTCAAGTTTGAATCCTGTTCTGAACTATCACAGATATCCACACATACGTCCGTCCGAGCTTTACATTTTTCGCTTTCAGATTCGACGTCCTCCTTTTCGATTGACAAATCATATTCTATCACAGTCGATTTTCCATCACATTGCAGTTTATCATCAGATGAAGGGAGGGTCTCAACGATGTCCTCCGATTCACAGCCCGACTTTACATCGGCAATACCCGAACAGTCTTCGTTATCTTCCGCCGAAGAATCGGTCGCCGGTAACATAGGTGATGTACCACGTGACTGAACTGTCGTCTGCTCTTGTTTTAATAGATTTATGTCTGGATTGGGCTCTGGTACGGTTTGTGTTGTTAACAATGAGTTAGAATTAAACAGAAACGGGACGTTGGATGACGGAAAAGTAAGCGTTTGTCCTGTGGCGATTGATATATCTGTAGAAGATGAGAAGGGTACATTGGTATAATTCATTGCTTTTTTATCAACCCTCCCTAAACGAAAATTTTTTGGGTGATCCTCTCCAAAAACTGCCACATATGACAAAATGAAAGTTATTAAAGATGGAATTTGAGTAAAATATTGCATGGAAAATATTAAGACAAAGGGAGAAACTGCTGGTTATCAGCAGTTTCTTCTTTTGTTTCAATGTTTTCCCAAGCCTTTTCTATTAGGGACGTAAAAACAAGGTCTTGTTTGGGAAAGGGTTAACAAACATTTCCAATGTATCCTAACCCTTTCAAAACCAATAATTGTTTCAATTCGAAAGATATTCCAACTCAATGGTTGTTAATTATTTGCTAAAACAATACCACACAGAAGATAATATGACTAAAGGAGGAAATGCTGATCATCAACATTTAAGTCTTTTGTTCTAATGTTCACATAATCTTTCTCTATTCGTACTTCTGCTTGACACCAAAAGCAGGACTTGATAGGGAAAGAATCTTAAAATGAAATAGCAAAATTTAAAACATATTGGACATTGGTAATTGATGAAGTAACACAGGTGCATTCACGAAGTAAAATTTCTCATTATTGTGCAGGTAATTAGGTATTTTCTAAATTAATGATTTCACACAAAATGTGATGTAATTGTATGTAAAAGAAATGATAAAGCACTATGAAATGACTTTTTAAACTTTGTTTCTTCCTTGCTATTATGTTTTCTATTGTAAAAATACAGACGTGTGTAGGGCTATTCTTTATATTGTTTACCTGTAACAACGGCAGGTTGTATTTTGTCTTTCTCGTTTTCGCGGTCCGTGTTTATATTAGTGGCGACAGCTGCGCCCTCTTGTCCATTCTGTATGATTACAGGGGGCGCCACTACAGAAGATGTCGTCTGATGAGGGGGCAGGTCAGCCTTGTCCAGTTTAATTGCCACTTCAGATCCAGGTAACACCTGAGACGATAATGTGTAAAATTTACTTCAGGCGTTCGCACAAAATCATTATAATAATGTGAGCCGGGATCTGGAAAACGTCCCTTAAAGCATTTTTCAAAATTGAGTTTCAAGATCAGCCTGTTGTCAAATGCAGTCCAATGTGCATCCATACTGCTCTCTTAAAGTTACTACAGGTCACGAAGAAGCCATCAGAGAACAACATGGATCCTGATCAGACTGTGCGTATGCACAGGCTGATCTGGATCTATGTCGGGCTCAAAAGCCTTAAGGGACGTTTTTCCAGATCGTGGCTCAATTGCATCTAGAATTTTATGCTCTAAAATGTTTTACTCTAAGCCATCGCTTTGAAATGTGTACATTGTTCACTGAAAGCCACCTAAGATTTTTTCATTTTGCAAATGATACAAGATCTATACATATTTTGTTGTCAATTGGAATTTACGAAAATAAAACTGAATGAAAATGCATTATCTGATAAAGTATATAGCATTCAATGCAAACACAAAAAACGCAAGTCAATCGTCCATTCAAAGAACAATCATAATTAAGGACAGATCCTCCATTTATTTCCCACGGTAAGAATTTTTTTATTTTTTCTGTACTGATATTTGAATATATGAGAAGTAAAAAAATGACTTAAAAACTATAGGTCACCAAGCGAATTAAAAAGTTATTGAATTTCAAGGGAGACTACTCTTGTCTAAAATTGCAAAAATGAGGTGTCTCTTAAATACCCACAAAAAAGGTGTTCGAAATGACTAGGATTACATAAATAAGTCTTTATTGTGTTCAATATGTTTTATTCTGTCGAAATGGGTATCAATTTGGGAAAATTTAGTGATGATTTTGAAAATTTTAGTAAAACATTCTTTCAAAAGTAGCTGAAATTGCTCTTTTTTCGCAACGTTTCTGATAATAAAAAATATTCCAGCGGTAAGATTTTTTTCTTTTTTGGTATAGACATAGCGCTTGGTCATACCTACAAAAACAAAAAAAGAAAAATATATCAAACCAAGCGTTTTTCTTAGTTATAAATAAAATTTGGTTTACTTTTTACAGCTCTGTCCGAAATTGTTTCACTACTTTTATCCATTTTCTTCCTTATTACCAGCTTTAGAAAATAAAACGTGTCATCTTTTGTGTCAATCTAAAGCGGACTATCTCATAAAGACACCACGTTGCTTTAGTTGCTCCGTTTCCTATCGCTAACGCCACATTTTGAACCCGTAACAGAAAGCGAAATGTACCATCCGAGTACTATTACACTTTAATAGACCAAACAGAGAAAATTGAAATAGCCGAAAAGGGTCTTGTCATTTATGAACCAAACATTAATTAAATGTAAGAAATACATTTGCCGAAAAAGGCTAATTACTGAAACAGCTTTATTTCGTTATTTAGGATATGCGCAGTAAGATGCGCAGTAACAACTGGAGGATCTGTCCTTAAAGGATGTTTGTATGTTTATAAAAACTTTTGACCACATTTTTATCAAATGTATTACATCAATAATAAACTTAAAGCACTCTCAAAACAAAAGACAGTGGAATTCTTGTCAAGTGAGCATTCTATATTTCTTAAATATTTGTTGGCGCAAAACCGTTGCACTAACATGCGTATTTGGCCTGCCTTCATACCAGATCTACAGTGGCCTAACAAATGCCTCATTTTGAACTCGGACACACGGTACACATGAATACAAACATCAGCCACCTGAATTTCGACATCGTAATAATGCCGTGTGTACAAATGAAATTTGATTACGTGGTTGAACATGCCTCGTGGTCAGTTGTGTTATTACAAAGCGAGCTTTCGAATAATGAGGAGGAAATAACAGGACATCGTAAACCAGGCTGTTACTAAAATAAATTGAATTGTCCTGCCATATGCCCAACAATAATGGACAAAATAGGAGATTTTAACCGACGCGTGGAAAATCAGAAATATTCAATTTTTTACAAACACCTCTAATTTCGCATTCCATTTATAATACAATGATTATCACGCTTCACAAAATTAATACTATGGGATACTGCTCACAAACTTAAGTTACCTTTCACGAGATATTATGGAATATGGTAACATTTATTACATTTATTTCTGTAGATCCGCACTCTAATTTTATGTTAAGTGAAAATGCTTTTGTAAGAAAACTAAGTGATAATTAGATTTTAAAATATGTATGGTAAAAATCTGAGCGGCCTAAAACAAGTGGATTAAAGATCACTTTGACATCGTATTTGAAAAATTTACATATTACTGCACTGTTTTTGTGATATTCAAAGGAAGACCAAGATAAAATATGTTAAATAATAATAACTGAATAAGATAATGATAAAATAAGATGGACTTACACTAGCGTTATATATCTGTGGGAATTGTGGTACAGTAAAATCGAGCGTGGCCGGTCTATCTGATATCCCATGTTGCCCTGGAAACAAGGTGGGCGTGGTCGGTAATGGGGACGAGGTCTGTTGTCCCGTGATGACCGGGGGTACAAAGGTCGAGCCCTGGTGTAGTTGTGTACCCAGGGGGTAACCAAACACCCGGCTGGGGTCGTAAACATCGCCACCTAGTGAATATAGAATCATGGATACCAGAGGTGCGTTCTTTAGAGCGTGATTTCTTGAGATATCTTGAGATTTCTTAAGATATTTTAGGATAAAGCGTTCTTTCGACCAAGATTTTCAAGACGCTCAATGGGAGGCGCTATTACCCTATAGTTCGTGCGGAACACCTCGGTCAACTTTGTACACACAATATAAAAGAGATTTGACCGAGTTGTTCCGAACACTCTATAATTCATAAACCGCGGTGTTCCGAATGCTCCGTACTTTATACAAATGACGTCATCATGACGTCATTTGTATAAATATGGAGCATTCGGAACAGCTCGATCAAAGTCTCGGCTTTAAAAACGCTTTATTCGAAACACCTTAAGAAATCTTAAAAAATCTCGCTCTAAAGAACGCGCCTCTGGGGTGGCACTCACCAGCTACCCTGTCTGATTCCCATCATACAATTACTAGTACACAACAATCAGTCCGACTGGACAAGACATAACTCTCGTCCAATCAGAAGGCCTGTAATTTAGAATTAGACAATGAATTTAGAATTGTCGTGTTTGTTTTATGTGATATCTAACTTAAAAATCGGCAGTTTTAATTTTGCAAGTTGAAGAGTATCCAGCTGTTTTCTATTGCATAAAGATATTCAGCAAACGATGTCCATTCTTTCCTTGTTGATTACATACAAAAAGCCTCGATCATTGTTCAAACATGTTCCATTATAAAAATGTAACTTTAACTGCTGCACAATTGGAGAAACAGCATTATTTCATTTGTCCTACTAATACAGGAAATGATAAATAAATACATGTATATTCGGAATTGTAAACCGGGTCATTTAAGATTAGATAAAATAAAAAATAAACATTATGTCCAACGACTTTATTTAGGATATCGGTATGTTATGGATATATCTTCTAAAGACAAGATGGGTTATGTAACGATGCATTATCACTGGTGGTGAACTCGGCCAAAGCGTAGGACGTTTTTTCGCGATCATAGTATTCCGTCGGTGTTGTTATAAAAAATCGTAACTACGGCTTCGATAAAGCCGTAGTTACGAGATTTTATAACAACACAGACGGTTTGTCAATACATATCGGTAAACCTGGTCTATTTTTAGAACAAATTCATTGTTATTAGAAAAACTATCCAATCTTTGAATTCACATTTTAACGCAAAATATCTGTACCTTGTTGTAGCGAAAAACGTCCCTCGCTTTGGCCGAGTTCACCACCAATGATTATAACATATATTATAAAAGACAAACATGTTACGGGAGTTTAGGATGGTACTGACAACATACCTGTCGGAATAAGGAGTATCTGGCCTGTCAGCGAGTCCTGCGCCAACTTGAACCCCGGCGGTACCGTGAGAGGGAGCTGGTTACCCTGGTTACCCTCGGATGTTGTAGTGACGATCCCCTGTGGCAGGGAGAACTGTGTGGGGCTGTACCACGTGGTGGGGGTCAGTGGGTGAGTGTTCTGTAGAACTTGTGCGGCTAACTGTCGTGACGCAGGGTCGTCAGGCCAGAATACCCCCGGTGTCGCGGAACCTCCTGTACGCATGATTAAAATAAATATATACAATGTAGGAAACGCTTGGATTTACAATGCAATCTTAAGGACAGATCCTCCAGTTGTTACTGCGCATCTTACTGCGCATATCCTAAATAATGAAATAAAGCTGTTTCAGTAATTGGCCTTTTCAGCAAATGTATTTTTTACATTTAGTTAATGTTTGGTTGATAAATGACAATACTTTTTTCGGTTATTTGCATTTTCATTGTTTGGTCAATTAAAGTGTACTAGTACTCGGATGGTACATTTCGCCTTCTGTTACGCGTTCAACATGTGGCGTTAGCGATAGGAAACGGAGCAACAAAAGCAAAGTGGTGTCTTTATGAGCTAGTCCGCTTCAGATGGACACAAAAGACGACACTTTTTATTATCTAAAGCTGGAAATATTGAAGAAAATGGATAAAAGTAGTGAAACAATTTCGGACAGCTTCAAAAATTAAACCAAATTTTACTTATAACTAAGAAAAACGCTTGGTTTGATATTTTTTTTCTTTTTTTGTTTTTGAAGGTATGAAGAAAAACTATGTCCATACCAAAAAAGAAAAAAAAAATCTTACCGCTGGAATATTTTTTATTATCAGAAACGTTGCGAAAAAAGAGCAATTTCAGCTACTTTTGAAAGAATGTTTTACTATAAATTTCAAAATCATCACTAAATTTTCCCAAATTGATACTCATTTAGACAGAATAAAACATATTGAACACAACAAAGACTTATTTATGTAATCCTAGTCATTTCGAACACCTTTTTTGTGGGTATTTAAGTGACACATCATTTTTGCAATTTTAGACAAGAGTAGTCTCCTTTGAAATCCAATAACTTTTTAATTCGCTTGGTGACCTATAGTTTTTAAGTGATATTTTTACTTCTCACATATTTAAGTATCAGTACAGAAAAAATAAGAAAAATCTTACCGTAGGAAATAAATGGAGGATCTGTCCTTAAAACATTCTATTTTAGACTAAAATATGATAATTGTGATTTCTGTCGGAAACGGGAGAGAAATAGTTTATTATGCTAAACCATTTTACATTCGAGGAAAAGAACTATAATCTAGCTAATATAATTTTGTAACGAATGCAGAAAAAAATGCTTTCTAAAGAGCCTAAGTTAGCATGGCAATTTTCTTTGACTGTTCGACAGGAAAAAACTAGCTCTATGGCAATACACAAATGACTTTAGAAGGCCATTGTCATACCTGTAACTATGAGATTTGCTGGTAATTCGTTCCTCTTTTCTCCTACAGTTGTGGATGAACCTTTGGTAGAAGGCCTTATGATCTTAAGTGGTCTGAAATTTTAAATCAATTATGCAATTGTTCAATCAAACGTACATGTTCTAAGTAATTGAATGAGGGTGTTTCAAACATATGTATGCAATGACGCAAATGAAGGTCTAGTTAAAATCTTTCAAAATGTGTACATATAGGGTGAAAATGTCAAACAAAACTTAAGTAATATTTATGGAAATCATTGAATGATAGACATTGTACATTCAAACCTATTTATCCGCACAACCATTTCGAATTATACAACATCAATACTGAGTCTGAGTTTTGACGCATATGTTATAGTAGTGTAAGTGCAACACATCACATACGGGAGTAATGAACTAAGTTAAGATTGATATGAGGTTCTGTCATTTATTCTTTTGACTAAATGACGAAAATAATCTTACAATAAAGAACACAATACAACAAGGCTAAGGAAATTATCAAATATAACAAATAGCATCTTCCCAGCCAAGTAAACTATTTATCGTGTACAATGTAACATTAAGCTCCATCTGACATGTAGTTTGTATTTGGACAAGGTTACAACATGAGATATGTTAAAACATAAATTCAAGTTCACTCTACCTGATAGGTTTAACGTCAGCTGACAGTGACTTTGACCTGGAATCATCTGCAGGTTTTCGTCCTTCTTTGTCTTAAATGAAGAAAATGATTATCATTTGACATGCGAGATGAATATAATGTAAACTGAAAACGGATCTTTTTTCACGAGATTGAAAAATCTCTTGATATTGGTAATATGGCATATTTTGTGTTATCAATTATTATAGAAAATAGATTCTAAGAATTGTGAAAATACCTCCTGTCTGTTCCGAAATATTATACAGTTACACCTATTTGGCTTTCATATAAGCCGAGTATTCTCACTAAATGAAGCTATTTAAAACAATTTCCATCGCCATCTTATTTTGTTTAGTAATAACCAAGTAAGTATTTACCATTGGAGCCTGAGACTTTAGGCGCAATGTTTCTTTGTCGAGCAACTGCTATTCCCACCGGAATTGTTTGACCTGAAAATAATGTACATTTAACCAAATAAGACTTCCACTTAACTAACATGTTTTGTTAAGATTTAAAACAAGAAAATAACCTTTTCTTCAAATTTATAATTTGAAGACACGATATTTTTTGTGTTTCTAAAAATCTAGATTAAGTATTCTTTTACGATGTTTGCACTTAGATTATCATAGTAAATGTAACTGACTTTTAACCTATACAACTAAAAAGTTGAACTTGTCGAATATGACATGAGTAACGTACCTTGACCTTGTTGCTGTGACTCCTGGTGTTTAGAGACGCCAACTTTGTAAGTTTGATCACCATTTCTGGGAGGCGATGACACACTTTGTGAACCATGTGGAGAATCGTTGTCGTTAGAATTAGTCTCTGTTATTCTTGTACGGGCGATTATAGGCTTCACCGGACTAGTTTGTTTTTTCACAACACTTTTATTGTCTTCTCGAAGAGTAGGACTTTTACAATTATTTGGTTGTTTGTCTTTTGTACTATCAAAATGGCTAACTTTATTGTTAGACACACTTTTGGATAAATCTATAGCTGATGTAGTAGGGGATGTTGTCGACTTTGTAGTAGAATGTGATGGCAATGATAACGGTGATTGTTTTTGTGATTTCATGGAACTTTCATTTGACTTGTTTTTACTTTTTGAATTATGGTTAACATCACATGATTGTTTGCTTTTAGCTCCAGAATCTTTTGATCCATCACTTTTTGAATTTGTTCTATTGATATTTATATCACTAGCACTTGACTTGTGTTTTACGTCACAACTTTCAACGGAATGACTCTTTTTTATCACAGACTTTTCATCTTTAGCTTTACGAGCTTGGCTGTTATCAGTTAAATCACATTTATTACTGTCAGACACAAGTTCATCATCGTCCAGTTTATCAACGTCGATTATGTCAGGGTCGGAAACAAAACCCTTCTCATTTAATGAACACGATTTGTCGGCGCCGTTAATGTTTTGACCATCAGGCTTATTCACATTTTGTTTCGTATCTTGAACACTTGTGTCGCATTTCGCAAATTCTGAAATATCCTTAGGGGTTTCCACAGGCTTCTTCTTGGAGAAATCGCACACTTCTTTCACATCAATATTTATCACATCTATCTCGTTTTTATCTGTCTCATTGTCTGAGACAGATTTTTCCTTTCTGTAAGAAATGTCCTGTTCGCGGCTTTCTGAATCAATTCCAGATTTGAGTCTGGACACTGGGCTTGATAGGTTCAGGGCCTGTATATTATCTCGTGTTTTGTTGTTATCAATAACATTGATGACTGACGGTGCACCTGCTATAGGGCTGGAGATCGTGCCTATCTCAGGGACGTAGGTAACAGCATGAACCTTCTTGCCATCGGGAGTGCTCCTCGAGTATAGGTTATGGTAGTATGGCAGCGAGTACGTGGTGGATGTTGTTTTTCTGCTTGATGGACTGACTTGGGAGCCAGGAGATATTTGGCCTAAAATAGGAGGAGCGAAATGTAACAGAGTAAGCTAGCAAATGCAAGATTGAAGGAGAATAGAATTGAAGGAGAAGGAAAATGCTGGTCTTCAGCATTTTTTCTTTTCCCTCGATGTTTCCAAATCCTTCTTCATTGGAGACAAATCAAATTCTGTTTGGGCTAGGGTTAAACAGGGATCAATCTGCTGTTATACGGTCGATGTAAGTGTTGAAAGAAACAATGTAACAGGCATTTGCCCCTGCACGAATTGTATTCCATATCAAAGATTACATCAACGCAACTCGTTCCTTTGCATGAATATTATTGTGAATCGCATATGTACTATTATTTAATGAAAATACTTTCACGTCTAGCATCGGTACAGATATTATTTTGATTAATTCATAATTATTTGCGTTAATTCTATGATGTGCAATTACTGATAAAACGGCGAGGAAAAGCATGATCTATCGTAAGTCTAGGCAAGATAAAAGATGATCGCATATTGATGTCCATTCAACTGCAACTATTTTACGAAAAAGGTATTAATTATTGCATTGAAAAGTACAATATAAAATAGGGCTATACAGCGGATTATTTGTCTTCACAAAGAAAACACAATGCAAATGAGTAGAAATTTGGACAGAATATTCCTGACTTTTGTGACAAACAAGGATCTAAATCAGCCTGGCAATATGCACAGTCTGATCAGGACCAATGATGTTCTCTAATAGCTACCTCATAACCCACGATAACTGCGATAATGCATAGTATGTGCAGATCAGGCTGCATTTAAACACAGGCTGACCTTGAAATATTGTCGCCTCACAAGCTAAATGGTCTTTCTGATTACAAGAGCTTGGTTCAAACAGATTTATAGAATAGATAATACTTATTTCAAAGAGGAGTATTTACCTTTTCCATGGTGTATATCCAATGATATTTCAGATCTTGTTTGCTCCGATGTGAACACATTTTGTGTTGACGTCACAGTTATTGTGGTCCCCGTGACCACAGATTGTGTTCGGATATGTTCTTTAGTCACCGCAGTATCACTCTTAACGTCACCACTTTTCGTCCTTTTCTTGTCTTTCATGCAGAGATTCTCGGGAACATCTTGAACATGGACTGTAGAGACATCTGGTTGACTAGGTGAATGTTTCTTTGATACCGGACTATAAGCCTTGGCTGATCGTCGATCTGGACTGACAACTCTCTCGTGTCGAGTTGGGCTTACTAAGGGACTATGTTTTAGCCAAGCTTCTGAATGTTCTGAACGTTTTCTGTCACGTTCACGACATGCAGTGTCAATCATATCCTTAATAACTTTTGTTTCACGGTCCGTACTTGGTATGGTATCAACATCCACAAACAATCTGGAATTCGAGGAACTAGCAATACTTTTAGATGAATTTATATTGCACTGATTTGGATTTGGTGAATACTTATCCGTCCGCGTGATTTTACACGAGCTTTTAATCTTATCCTTATCGTCCGTTTTTGAGGGATATCCCTTTGTAGTTTTTTGTTGCGTAGGAGCCATTTTAGTCCGGTTCTTTTCGAACGCACTCTGTCGATCTCTGTCACTATCTGCCCCGCCCCTTCTGTCAGGACTATGTAGTTCCTTGTCACGTGAACTACTTTCTTTCCTGTCTTCATCTTTGATATCTGGTTCACCATCTTTTTCACGCTCTGGTGGTCTAGATTTACTAGAACTAGGTAGAGACAGGTTCGTAGCCTCTAGCTGACCGCCTGCAGGAAATAAATGTGGTGGGTAAAAACCGCGCGGGACTGCACTCGGGTTGAATATCGACTCTGAAGAGAAACAACAAACGATTTCGATGTAAGACGTAATTTCTTATTTCAAATGAATCACACTGCTGATTGAAGATGTTCATTTTTTTAAATTACATTTCTACAAGTAACATTATGATTAAGTTGAAATAGAAAGAAAGCGCATTTCTATCGAGTACCATCGCTACATTTCGTCCACTAGCTACATTTCGTCCACTGACGTCTGTGGAATCGGGCATTCATTAATTACTAGTTTCCTGTAAAACAGTCAAGGAGTAGCAAATAAGGGTTTGTGACCCATCAAGCTAAAAGGGACCTTATCCGATCTCCAAAAATCCAAATTTAGACAAACTTGTTAGACCCAGCACAGGTCAACCAGATTCCGTATGCAAAAAATGAACATATAGTAAGATAGGAAAACCGTTCTAGATTTAGAAAATTATATTCAAGTGAAAAGTGTCGGCCCTAGTCTGGCTGCGCGGACTGCGCAGACTGACTAGGGTCGATATTTTTCACACATCCTTTAAGGTCCCTTTTAGCGTGATGGGTCACATTTGCTTTTATGGAGAATCGGTATATTACAGAAGATTTGTTACCTTTTTGAAGGTCATATATTCTGTGATGACCTTGACCTTGGAGTGCTGCATGGAGCTGCGCATTGGCTGAGTTCTGTGCAAACAATGACAGGGTATCTGTGGCTGGTAGGTACGGAAGGTATGGGTAGTAGATATTGTTGAGAAGGTACCTTGCATAACCTGAAATTACGTGGATAGTGCAGAGTAAAAATAAGAATGGTGGGAATACGACTTTGATTGACCAAACAAAGGCCGACTTCAACTGGGACTATAGTTTAAACTATTGTAGCTACTGCTCCAAACGAATACTAAATAGGCTCGTAGGAAGCAAGTTTATATGAGGGGGGTTGGTGTGGGGTGGGGTGTTCAAACCCTGCCCTGGCCAGTGTCTGAGTATTGGAGGATATAAATATGAATTTTTCATTGTAAAATAAGGAAAATGAGGCATGTTTGGCCAATTTTGTGGGGCTTAGCCTCTAGCCCTCCGTTCCTACGAGCCTGCAGTAAAAGTGCTAGCTTTTTGACGTCATTTCCGAAAGTCTATTCATACCACCGGAAAAACTATGGTCAGCCGATCCAAGCCATCATTACGCCATTTGGAATTCCTCGGATAAATAGCGTACCAAAAATCAGTGTCGATGTTAACATTTTTTTATTGTCTGACACAGAATGGGAGTGAATCTAATAGATAGAAGAGCGCTGGTTCCCAATAACTGCTCAAACAATTTTAGTCCCAATCGAAGTCGACCTAAGTGATGTTGGTCCTTATAAGAATCACATCGCCGAGTGATTCAAATGGATACCAATGATGCATGATTTGGGTTTCAGAATGGCAGTTTTAGAATGCATTTGATATATCTTTTCTGTGTATGTTATCTCTGTTCTCAGAATCAACAAATCATTCTAATGCAAATTTATTCTTCATTCATATCAAAACTTTTAGATTGGTCTAAATTGCTAAACTTTGAATCAGATAGTCTAAACAGATGTCAGTACAGTATAAAATTTATATACTCTTTTGTTAGTGAGTGCAGATGTAGCAATCGAGAAGAGTAATAATAAAGTTATCGGCCTTGGGCAAACTCATATATCGGATATCTTCGATTTTCTAAAAAAAATCTCGTAACTACAGCTTAAAACAAGCTCTAGTTACGAGGTTTATGAAGAAAAACTGCGATATTTTCACAGATTATCCAGGTGGATTATAGGTTTAACGTGCCAGTCATGTGGTATTTTCAAGCCGGGCCCTGCGTGAAATGTTTAGGAGATGAGATAAATGTCATCTGACAGCTCGAGAAGAGAAAAACAGTAATTGTATAAACATGCCTGCATACTGCTCGTCGAAAAATACCTTTGCAGAGAATGTAAATGCTCATACCTATAAAGGGAGGTAATTCATAATAATAGAACCAAGGTGCAATAGCTCATGGAGTTGTCATTTCATTTTGAATTGTCAAATAAGATTGAACTGGCGTTAGTAACCCGTATTAGCTCATAATTCACGCTCTGTGGGGCCTATTTGGTTATAGATCCTCTGTCTCATGACGTGTTGCAACTTAAAGGGACATAACATTCCATTTTTAGCTCACCTGAGCACGAAGTGCTCAAGGTGAGCTATTGTGATCGCTTTTTGTCCGTCGTCCGTCTGTCCGTATGTCCGTCCGTCCGTCCGTCCGTCTGTCCGTCCGTCCGTCCGTCCGTCTGTCAACAATTTGATGTTTACACTCTAGCATCTACAAATATAAGTCAATCTTGACCAAACCTGGTCAAAACATGTATGACCTTAAGTTCTCGGATGAGTTCGATTTTGGGTCAGATCAGACCTGAAAGTCCGGAGTTATCTGCCCTTGAATGTAAAAAATAGCTACTTTTGACATTGTTTACACTCTAGCATCTACAAATATTGACCAATCAATACAAAAGTTGGACAAAATGTTGGTGACCATAAGATCTCGGATGAGTTCAATTTTTGGTGTGATCGGATAAGAAAGTTCTGAGTTATCTGCCCTTGAATTTGACAAAATTGCCGTTTTTCACTGTTTTCGACTTTGTTTACACTATAGCATCTACTATTATTGACCAATCAAGACAAAACTTGGACACTATGTTATTGACCATAAGATCTTAGATGAGTTTAATTTTGGGTCAGATCAGACCTGAAAGTCCGGAGTTATCTGCCCTTGAATGTAAAAAATAGCTACTTTTGCCATTGTTGACACTCTAGCATCTACAAAAATTGACCATTCAATACAAAAGTTGGTCAAAATGTTGGTGACCATAAGATCTGGCATGAGTATAATTTTTGATTTGATAGCATTAGAAAGTTCTGAGTTATCTGCCCTTGAATTTGACAAAATTGAAGTTTTTCACTGTTTTCGACTTTGTTTACACTATAGCATGTACAATTATTGACCAATCAAAACAAAACTTGGACACAATGTTAGTGATGATAAGATCTTAGTTGAGTTTGATTTTGGGTCAGATTGGACTGGAAAGTCTGTAGTTATCTGCCCTTGAATGTAAAAATTAGCTACTTTTGACATTGTTTACACTCTAGCACATCTCCAAATTTTGAGCAATCAATACAAAAGTTGGACACAATGTTGGTGGCCATAAGATCTTGGATGAGTATGATTTTTGGTCTGATCAGGCCAGAAAGTCCTAAGTTATCTGCCCTTGAATCTAACAAAATTGCTGTTTTTTACTGTTTTCGACATTGTTTACACCCTAGAATCTACAATTATTGGCCAATCAAGACAAAATTTGGACACAGTGCTGGGGACAATAAGATCTTGGATGAGTTAATTTTTCAGTCTGATCTGGCTGGAAAGACGAGAGTTATGTGCCCGTGAATTTTACAAAATTGCCATTTTCTGCTGTTTCTGACTTTGTTTACACGCTCTAAAATCTACAATTGTTGACCAATCAAGACAAAACTTGAACACAATGTTGGAGACTATTAGAATTCTTATTAGTTTGATATTTGGCCTGATGGGACCAGAAAGTTGAGAGTTATGTGCCCTTTAATTTTACAAAAATGCTGTTTCCAACTGTTTTTGACCTTGTTTACAATCTAGAATCTACAATTTTTTTATCAATCAAGACAAAACTTGGACACAATGTTGGAGACCATAAGATCTCGGATGATCTGCTCTTCAAATTTTACCCGAACAACCACAAATAGTGACTAATCAGAACAAAACTTGACGCAATGTTATTGACCATAAGTTTGTTTTCAGTTTTCAAGTCATATTAATTGAATTGAACAAAACTGTGCCTAATATCATTTTGGTTCAGGTGAGCGATATAGGACCATCATGGTCCTCTTGTTTTAAAAGTATGTCTGATGCCAAGATTGGTTATTCTACTGTGTATAAATGCTATCAGTTTTTTTAAGTTGTTGCTTATAAACGAAACATACGCCTTTAAAGTTGAGACAGAACTGAAAAATTCCATATAAATCTGAACTGCTGACCACATTAGTTTGATAAATTCTAACACAAAAATATATATTTCTCGTAAATGGCCCAATCTTTTGGCTTGAAATTTTCAGTATTTTCATAAGAAAATATGCTCTTTCAGATACAAATAAAAGTAAAACTTATAAAAAAAATATCTGTGAAATGTCACTTTAAATATGTTCTTGAATAAAGGCCAACATCAGGTCAATACTTTTGGATAAATACCCCAAGTGTAACCATAAGCGTATTTTTCATTTTTTATCATATACAGTCGACACTCGTCGTGTCGAAGTCAGAGGGGCCGTCAAAATGACTCGACTTTTGATTATTTTTCGATGAAAACTTTATTTTACCAATTCTAATGGTCATCGTATGTGTCCATGATTGAAATATAGTATGAAAAGGAAATAAATTGCTCGAAACGAGCAATTACTATCGTTTTCCTACTAAATTTCAATGGCTGTATTTGTTTCAGAATTATTTTGATTAAACATTTTGATATCCGTATGTTGAGGACAGGACAAGATTTTAACTTCGACTCAAGCGGAATTTCGACTTATCTGATGTCGAGATAACGAATGTCGACTGTATTTTTCTACATTTTAATCGTGTCGTCTGTAGCACGTCGGTAGCAGCTTAACCCATTACCAAACGGCAAATTTTTAGACTAGTCCAAATTCAAAGATGATGCAGACAACAATTTAAAGTGAATGAAATTTTGAATTTTTTGGTCTTTTTACATAAACAACATTGTGGTAAATAAAGAAATTGCTTGTAACAAGCAATTTCTTCATTTTCCACGATCTTTTCCAAAGCCGTTATCTTGTGGGGGGTCAAAAGGGGTCACTGTGTGGTAATGGGTTAATTTCAAACACAATCAGCTTATTTTTCCCGTTTGGTAATGGTTGGCATTCTTGTGATGTCGTACATGAAAACTGGTAAAATAACGAATCAATATGATGGAAATTTATTGCTCTTATATGTCATAGGAATTCGATTTATGTATGTAAAATGCATTCAAAACTCAAATTAGTGTCAGTAACTTTCATCACCCTTTCACTGAGCTGAGAGATAATTCAAATCTGAAGGCTAGAGAGTAGATAGGCACATAACGCTCTTTATATTTGTGAAAATGTTTAATCCCACACAGTTCAAGTCAATAGAAAGCATTTTAACCCATTATCACACAGTGACTCTTTTATGACTCCCTTAAAACAAAGGGATTAGGAAAACATTGTGGGAAATGAAGAAATTGCTTGTCATAAGCAATCTCTTCATTTTCCACAATGTTTTCTACCACAAAACACCAAAAAATGAAAAATTACATACACATGAAATTGTCGTCTGCAAGATCTTTGAATTTGGGCCAGTCTAAAATTTGTCGTTTGATAATGGTTTAAAATTGGGATGGGGTCATCACACTGCGGAAGGCGGGACTAAAACAATAATTTCCCCCAAACGATAGAATAAATAAAACTTCAGATGATTGTATAAGTTAAAGAACAGGTTGCTTGGAACATGTTTGACGCAAGATAAAGACTATACATGTAAATGAGCCGGGATCTGGAAAAACGCCCCTTATAGCATTTTTCAAAATTGAGTTTCAAGATCGGTATCTTGTCAAATGGAGTCCAATATGCATCAATGCAGGTCTCTATAAGTTACTACAGGTTACGAAGAAGCTATTGGAGAACAATATGGATCCTGATCAGACTGTGCGTATGCACAGGCTGGTCTGGATCTATATTGGGCTCAAAAGCTTTAAGGGACGTTTTTCCGGATCCTGGCTAAAATGCATCATACCGGTATCCATAGAATCTAAACCTTGAATTTCAATGAAATTAACAAAACTGTAAATATGGATACGACAGCACAACGCAATGGTCTCCTTAGATATGCTTATTTTTTTCACCACAAAACATCGAAAAAAATAATATTTAGCACGATGCGAATATACATTTGTACTAGTACAGTCATTATTTTCAATTGAACGCACTTGTATTTAAGTACTTGTAATGTCCTTTAGATAAAAAATTATTGTCTTCTACAATAGGGAACGATTTTATCCAGTTAACCGTGATGTAATTTCTGACAAGCAGTGGCATTTCGTAGGTATTGTTATAAATCTCGTAACTACGGCTTCGTATTTTAAAACAACACCGACAATTTATCAATTCATATCGGTTAACCCAATCCATATTTAGCATAAAATTCATTGCCATTATTTGGTGAGGCTTCTCGATGTTTTGAGTGACAATAAATTAACACTACATTAACCTTTTAGCAAGAAACGGGATCGTCGCATGCAAAATGACACTATTAAAATTTATCTAAAGGTCATTCTTCTATAATCAACTTAGAAAGAACTTTGTAAGCAACGTAACTTTCATGGACAACATTGCCTTTTTTTCGTCAGATTGTTTCAGTAAAACTGTAAAGGTCTAAATGAATTCACAAACAACAATTTCAATTTGAATTTATTCCAATCGAATTCCAAAATTAGGCAACAAGCAATCAAGCTGGCTGAGATGCGCGTTAAGATACACGTCTCAACCAATCAGATTGTTTGTTACATAACTATAAATTTCAGACAGATTAAAAAATGGACCCTGGATTGACTGCATTCACATGCAGCTGCGAGCCATCGACACGAGTTAGTTTATCTATTTATCTTAATTTGAAATAAATTGATATAAATGCTTGCGTCAGAATTAATGAAGTAAAAATTCACTTCAGCCCCCGGCTATAATATTGTGCATAAAAAACGTATTTCATATGTAGGCCTAACGGATAATGCATATTTAATACATTTTGGCGGCGCTTGTACGAGATATTTCATATTGATTAGATTTTTTATTCTAGATCTACTAAAGCTGAAAATAAATAAAACCTATAAAACACAGAGAACGACAATTTGCAACAATTTAGATCTAGATCTATGCCCTATTCTTGTTCAAGCAAGAATGACAAAGACTTACTTTTTCATAATAATTTGAAATTTAAATTGCTATATAAATCTTGCCAGCCAGCTAAAGAACAATTATGTACTTAACATTAATGCGTACTTAGAAATATGTCAGTCAAATGTATAGCAGACATGGTAGAGTCTATTGGTTCTGCCATCCCGGAAACCAAGGTACATTTTTGTAATACCAGGCCCGTAGGAAGCAATTTCATATTGGGTGGGCTTAAGCCCCATTGTTAGAATATTTGTGTGTGTGTGTGGGGGGGGGGGGGCTAAATTGGATTTTCCCTAAATTTTCAGGGTAAAATGGCCAACATTGGGGGGGGGGGGCTTCCCCCTAGCCCCTGCTCCTACGGGCCTGATTTCTCCATAGGTCACGCTTCATTGACCTCTGGGATAAACAAGAGCTGTCCGAAGACAGCGCGCTCGACTTTCTAAGTTGCTTAGTATAAAGGGGGCATAACTCCAAATATAGTGGAGCCAGGGTCATGGGCCCTGGTAGTAAGGTAGAGGGTGTGATGGTGAATAAGTATTCCAAGTTTGGGTGGAATCCCTTTGATAGTATGGAAGTTATTGATGTTTGAAAAAACTTTTACCCTTGTTGCAACGCCGACGCCAACGCCGACGCCCGGGTGACAGTATAAGCTCTCGTTTTCTTCGAAAAGTCGAGCTAAAAACGGAATACAATTACGTCATCATGACATCACTTTGAGTGAACTGTAAAGACTCTTTTCATTGGTCGATTCATCTATCAAAAATGGAACCAATGAAACGCCATTCAGCGGTACAGCGAAGGCAATTCAATCAAGTATTCCAGGGGACGATGTGGCACACGACAAGACCCTTAAGTTTCCGAGGATGTATAGCTCGCGAAAATGTTCTAGTAGAGAATCTCTAGCTGATATATATTTCCAACACCTATCAAATAACCCACTTCAAAACCAGATGCTATTCCAGGTCATTTATCTAGAGTTATAGTTTCAATGTGATTGAATAAAAACACCGCCATCTTCTTAGTTCAAACGATAAATTTTAAGACATTATCTAAGTGGGTCAATACGATTCTATGTGGTAACCGAGACAATTAACTTTTGCTCGCTAGGCAAGAAAATTATTTTATTGTATCGTATTGTGTGATTGAATTCATCATGAGAAAAAGAACTGCGAGTTTTGACCTTTTACCAAGTCAACATATGAACATGCACACCGACTATGAGATGTCTCGGAGATAACTAGGTTTTGTTTTTATGTTAGTGCACGCTAGGTGATCAAAGCATGTGTTCATGTCAATAAAGTAACAAAAGTACAAACGTAAAATGCTATTATTTGCATATAATCGCTATGTTCATTGTTGTGGGTACTTATCCAAATCTCCCCTACAAAAGACGTGCACCAGTTTCATTATGCGTTGATATGAGAAATTAAGTTAAAATCACATTGAAAATGTTTGAATATGTTTTAATTTAGTACAATCATTCTATTTTGTGTTAAATTCAGTTTTTTGTGCTTTTTATTCGATAGATCATTCAAAATGATTCGGTTAAAGACCACATGCATTTAGTTTATTAAGTACTATTGAACTTATGTTTTAGATATTTAAGAGAGGAAGATCAGTAATTTTTACTGTCTTTCAATTTCAACATCTTTCTAAGACTGGGACCAGTCTTATCAAAATATGACAGTTTGTATGTGTAATGGGAAAGTAAAATGAGTACAGAAAATAGTTCTACTCGCTGAAAGTCTGATTAAATTGTACATTTCGCAGCTTTTCAACAAATACCAACTTCAACAAATACCAACTTAAAACAAGCTGCAGTACGAGATTTTTGTTGAAAAGCACCGAAATATTTTTCCGATGGCATCGGGAGATTACAACTACAAAATTGCAAAAATTAAGACTCAAATTTAAAATTCAAAGATGTTGCAACCACAACAATTTCAGGTGGATGTAAATCTATATTTCTAGTCTTTTGGTTAGAAAACATTGTGGAAAATGAAGAACTTGCTTGTTACAAGCAATTTCTTCGTTTTCAACAACGTTTTCAAAGCCTTTCTTGTTTGGGGCGTCAAAAAGCGTTAATGTATGGGAATGGGTTAATACAGAAATTGAAGAAGCCATGCTACATCTCTAAGAAGGAAAAACAGAATGATATCCTGTTATAAATATGTACGTGTAATACGAACAATGCCCGTTAAATGCTACAATATGCACGTTTATCCGTGCATGATTTCAAATGAAACAGATTAAATTCAGCGTCTGAATTACCTTTAGCAGTCATTTAAACGGAATTACGGATGTGGTAAACAATACGACTGCTGGCTGCGGGAAACTGCACGCGCATTCGTGCTTATAACAGAGGGCTTTCAGCAGGAGACCTGGTGAATTTTACTGTCAGAGGCTCGTATTTCAAACGGGTCTGCTTGTATGGAATTTAGATTATGATAATTTTTCTTATAACTTTTTCATAACAAAATTAATGCACAAGAGAAAAAAAATAACATAGACTTTCTATCTGTAAATCAATTTATGTCGGAAAGATTTTAAAAGTATAAAACGTCGATTTAATTTGTTCGGACAAAAAGCAATTAGTATTTTTGATTGTTTGTCTTCAACCTTTTTCATAAGCTGATTTTTAAAAGTTCTACCGCAGCCATCTAATCCCAGAAATATTATTATTTTTAAATCGGTCGCATATTTAGATTCCCCGCCGCGATTATGATAACAATGATTGTCTGTATGACCTTTGAAATTCGTTTCGTCTAGAACTTACAAGTAGTTTGTGAAAGAGTTTGAGAGTATCACGTCATGCCTTATTTCTAGTTTTAATTACAGTAACAAGTCACCAGACAACACGTTTAATTAACCCTTTCCCTAACAGCAAAATATCACTATCAATTTTGAAGGCTGAGACATCAATAATATATCTAAATGTATATTGATTAAGATAGGATTTGTGCACAATATACCCAACAGATAATAAGGCAGATCGAGAAATGCTGTTCTTCAACAATTTCCTCTTTTGTCCCAATGTTTTACAAAGCCGTATAAGCCATGCTTTGATTTATTAAGGGTTAATTAAAACAATGCTATGTTGTAATTCATCCCAAACCCCGCCCCTGGAAATAGAATTTTGTCTAAACTGGGAATCGATCTGGGAAACTATGCACTGTAACGCGATAATTTGTGAGATCAAAATGTTATATTATTACTGCAATCATATCAAACATTCGATGCAGTTACAGAAACAGATATTTTTTTAATTAGATTTTTAAATCAAAATTAGAAAATACATTTGATTACCAAAAGAACGTGTAACAATAATGTGATAATCATTATGATACATTTTTTCTTCTATGACATACAGTCATGACGATTTCCGGATGATTCGAACTTCCGATATCTCGAACAAATTAAGCGGTCTTGTGGGTGTTCGAATTAATGATACAGAAAAACTTATTTTAATTTTCCTCTCATACTGCCAATAACCAATGGTTTAGCTGTTTTACTCCTTTCAATTTCTACCACTTTGTAATTGGCAAACACTTTTCCCAACAAAGTCTGGTTTTGACGTTTCTAATACAAACAGCTTGGGAAAACATTGAGACGAAGGAAGAAAATGCTGACAACCAGCATTGTATCAATAGTTTCTGTGCTTTGTTTTACGCTTGTAGATCCATTATTTAGTAATGTTCATACATTTTATTGTATGCGGCATCTTTTACGGGAACAATCTAAAACGTTGCCTTTTTAGAAAGCGTCAAAATGGAACTGACATTTCCAGACGGCAAGAATCTAATGTTAACCATGCTGTATTTTTAATTGTGTTTTATTCATCTACAGACTTACGATATGTCTGGTACTCATAAAATGAATTAACCCTTTCCGAAACATACCAATTGTAGGATTGCCAAACAATACACTTTTACAATGGTCAACATTGAAAGGAGTCAAAGATGGTAAAACGCTCTCAGATCTACTAAGTTGTAGTTTTATGGAATCTTTTAATCTCAACATGGAAAGAATCACGAGAAAAGGTGAAATTGCTTGTTTTCTTCATTTTCTCCCAATGTTTTCCAAAATGTTATTGGTCGATGACGTCAACGACACTTCTTGTTTGAGAAAGAGTCTTGAAAAAGACTATTATTGCAGACATGACGTAACAAGGTATAAAACTTTCCTTACGCCTCTCTCAAACGGAAAAGAATTGAACTGTTCCAATTTGAAAGCAGATGCAGACTAAAAATTGACGTTGATCGAGAGAAGATTCGTTTACTACTTTAAATAGCAAAGAAAATATTGAGGCATAAGGAGAAAATGCTGGTTATCAGCATTTTCTTCTAATGCCTCAATGTTTTCCCAAACCTATCATAAATCATAATGCACGTCAAGACCAGATTAAATCTGGTAAAAACAGTGTGGGTAGGCGAGATGTTTTTTTTTTTTTTTTTTTTTTTTATCTGCTTTCTCCTTGTCATTGATGTTTTTTTTCCAAATCAAGCCTTCTCAATAATACGCAGTATTGTTCAAGTATTGATTAGGTATTCTTGTCGATCCCGGTGAATATTATCTATTTTCACCGTTGAGTAACCATGGCAACTGATTGAAAATTATCATCTCTTTCTAGTTTCTAACAGTTCTTTCCTCCAACTACATCCTATTATGTCCTTCCAGCGTTTTTTAACAGAAACAACAAAATTACCAACACAGATAACTTGACTGAAATGTTTCTGTTTCTTTTCTGTATAAAGAAATATATTTCTTGCCCAATTTTGAATACATAAATACATGTGTTGTATTTTTAAACAAATAAATAAAGATTTCAGTCTTGGATTTTTTTTTATGTTTTAATGAAATACAATGAAAATGATAATTAATGAGTCTATCTATATTTCGGTTGGCTAATAATTTTTTGCTGTGTTTGTCGAAATGTATTCCAAACCTTCTTCACAATTTTTTATCCGGTTATATTTTTTAAAATTAAGGGGGAATGCTCCAGTTTCCTAATTTTTTTCCCAATAATAGAATTTATTTATATTTTGTATGTTGAAATTACATGTAATTACCAATTAAAAAATAAATATGCATTCGTATCACATACCCCTACATAGAAAAAATGCACAATTTCTTGCACCTGTCCAAGGTCACTAAAATGCTAATAAAATGCTGTATATTCATCATTTAGCCCGGAAAATGGATTTAAAGTGACGTCTTACATTTAATAAGAACAGAAAACCCAAAATATGTGCTTCTATAAACGCGTAAATGTATAAAACAGCATACTCACGTGTTCGGTTAGATGAAAGAAGCTTGAGTGTTTTATGTCAAAATTTGCATATTTTTTGGAAATATTTAAAGTTCTACATAATAGAATTTGATGAAACTCCCTCATTGTATTAAGCAACATGTCCTGGTAATAATTCAAGAAGAAAATGTATAGGTCAGCGCACTTATTAGTGAATTACAGGATTTTTTATCAGCTACGCATGAATAAAATGCCGCAAAACGGTGGTAACTGCATACACACTTACGACTGTCTTGCTCTAAATAATCGATTTCCATCTTGAGGAAATCAGTTTCGCATAATAAATACATTTTTACCGTCGAAAATGGTAAATTGTAATGATGTATTATATTATTGAAAATATGGTAGCGAAACATATTAGTACGAAACATTTAATTTACTACAGTAAAGACCGAGTATTCCGAAAAACTGGAGCATTCCCCCTTAAAGGAATGAATTTTTGTCCTACCTTCTGACTGTGCGGACGCCCAATATTGCTGAAACTCTGGCATGAGATGCTTCAGGGAGTCGGGTATGTGACCTGTGCTTGCTAGATAATTGGCCATCATGGCGTAGCTTGCAGCGCCTGGAAAGAGGGAACGTGATGTTATCTAAAAATAACATTTGAGCCAGGATCTGGAAAAACGTCCCTTAAGGCTTTTGAGCCCAACATAGATCCAGATCAGCCTGTGCATACGCACAGTCTGATCAGGATCCACGTTGTTCTCTAATAGCTTCTTCGTGACCTATATAGTAACTTAAAGAGAGCAGGATGGATGCATATTGGACCGTATTTGACAACAGGCTGATCTTCAAACTCAATTTTTAAAAATGCTATAAGGGACGTTTTTCCAGATCCTGGCTCATTTATATGTCTCATTTAACCCATTACCAGATGGTAAAATTTTGGACCGTTCCAATTTTAAAGGTGTTGCAGACGACCATTTCAAGCGGATGCACTTCTACATTTTGGTTTTTTTCTGGGATGAAAACATTGTGGAAAATGAAGAAATTGCTTGTCATAAGCAATTTCTTCATTTTCCTCGATGTTTTTCAAAGAAATTATCTTGTGGGGAGTAAAAAAGAGCCATTGTGTGGAAATGGGTTAAGAAGCATTCTTTTTATGTTCATGATGTTCGAAGTTGTAAAGACCGGTATATGAACATTGTGTCAATAATTAATGCAACAATGGTTGTCGTGTTTGATATATGAATAAATATTAGCAGGCAATACGTACGGCAAGACTGTGTATGCACATTTTGATTATCTTTTAAATTAATATACGTTACCAGCAAAGGCGATTGGATTTTTCAAAGATCAACATGTCTTAAGACAGAAGTTTTACCATTTCGGATCGAGTTACCAATATGCGAGAAATGTTATGCAATAAATTAATTAATAATGCAAATTAAAATTGGTTCCCAAAATTAAGCATGTACTTTCAAAAAATTACTTTCGCATGTGTAGCATAACAGTCAATAGTGACGGACACTTGTAGTCTTAAGTTTGGATCCCCACATTGGAACCTTATTACATACGCTTTCTTGATACAAAAAATAAGATGCCTATGTCAGAGATTGTCGAAAAAGTTGGTGACAAATTAGCCCTTTCCCAAACAAGACCTGGTTTTGACGCCCCTGATAGAAAACTTTTGGGAAAACATTGAATCAAAAGAAGAAACTGCTGTTAACCAGCAGTTTCTCCTTTTGTCTCAATGTTTTCTATGCCATATTTTACACAAATTCTTTCATTAATAACTTCCATTTTTGTTATTTTTGACAATATTTGAAGTGGATCACCGAAAAATTTTGCCGTTTGGGAAAGGGTTAATCATTAATCGCCCACATGTATTTTGGTTGACAGCGGCCATTGTTTACCCATTACCAGATAACAAAATTTTAGGCTTGTCCAAATTCAAAGATGTTGCAGACGACATTCATTCGAGTGAAATTTCACATTATTTGCTCATTCGTAGTAAAAACATTGTGGTAAATGAAGAAATTGCTTGTCACAAGCATTTTCTTTATTTTTCACGATGTTTTCCAACGCCTTTAATATCGCATGGGGCGTCAAAAGGCGTCGCTATGTTGTAGTTTAATGGATTGAATAATAGCTCTTTCACATATTTTGAATGAGGACAAAAGGGTAATGCAAAAAGACAAGAGGGCCAGAATGGCCCTATATCGCTCACCTGAAAGAAGTTTGTGACATGCCCACTTTTTTGTACAAATCATAAATTCGTGAACAAATTTTGAAAAGGGTACCTCAAGGAACATTGTTGCCAAGTTTGGTTCAAATTGGCCCAATGCTTCATTTTTAAAGAGTTTTCGTATGATTTCTCTAAGTCTGATAACACTGCCCTTCCACACCCACATTTTTAGACGACAAAGAAAAATTGTGTACGCATTTTTAAAAGTCACTCAAAGAAAATTCTTGCTAAGTTTTGTGCAAATTGGCCCAATGTGTTTTTAAAGAATTTTCTTAGGGTGTCTCTAACTTCGATAAGCCACGCCCTGCCACGCCCGCTTTATCTGACGAATCCGCAAACAAATTTTAAAAAGAGTAACCCAAAGAATAATTCTGTCAAGTTTGGTTCAAATTTGGCCAACGGTTGATTTTTGAAGAATTTTCTTAGGATTTCTCTAAGTCAGAGAAGCCATGTCCTGCCACGCCCACTTTTTCTGACGAATCAAAAATTTGCGAACAAGTTTTGAAGAGTGTCACCCAGGGAACATTACTGCCAAGTTTGGTTCAAATTGGGCCAACGGTTGATTTTTAAAGAATTTTCTTAGCATTTCTCTAAGTCCGATAAGCCACGCCCTGCCACGCCCTGCCACGCCCTGCCACGCCCACTTTTTTTGACGAATCAAAAATTTGCGAACAATTTTTGAAAAGGGTCACCCAAGGAACATTTCTGCCAAGTTAGGTTCAAATTGGCCCAATGGTTGATTTTTAAAGAATTTTCTTAGGATTTCTTTAAGTCCGATAAGCCACACCCTGCCACGCCCACATTTTTTGACGAATCAAAAATTCGCAAACAAATTTTGAAAAGAGTCACCCAAGGAACATTCCTGCCAAGTTTGGTTCAAATTGGGCCAACGGTTGATTTTTAAGGAATTTTCTTAGAATTTCTCCAAGTCCAATAAGTCACGCCCTGCCACGCCCACTTTTCCTGACAAATCAAAAATTCACCAACAAATTTTCAAGAGTGTCACCCAAGGAACATTTCTGCCAAGTTTGGTTCAAATTGGGCCAATAGTTGATTTTTAAAGAATTTTCTTAGCATTTCTCTAAGTCCGATAAGCCACGCCCTGCCACGCCCACTTTTCCTGACAAATCAAAAATTCACCAACAAATTTTGAAGAGTGTCACCCAAGGAACATTTCTGCCAAGTTTGGTTCAAATTGGGCCAATGGTTGATTTTTAAAGAATTTTCTTAGCATTTCTCTAAGTCCGATAAGCCACGCTCTGCCACGCCCACATTTCCTGACAAATCAAAAATTCACCAAAAAATTTTGAAAAGTGTCACCCAAGGAACATTTCTGCCAAGTTTGGTTCAAATTGGGCAAATGGTTGATTTTTAAAGAATTTTCTTATGATTTCTCTAAGTCCGATAAGCCACGCCCTGCCACGCCCACATTTTTTGACGAATCAAAAATCCACGAACAAGTTTTGAAAAGGGTCACCCAAGGAACATTCCTGCCAAGTTTGGTCAAAATTGACCAAATGGTTTAGGAAGAGAAGATGTTTAAAGAAATGTGAACGGACAGACGGACAGACGGACAGACGGACGACGGACGGTGAGTGACCACAATAGCTCCCCATGAGCACTTCGTGCTCAGGTGAGCTAATAAAGATATCATAAACTGAAATAATGTAATTCAAAAAATGTCGTTAACAGCCGCACGCTGATTGGCTTATTCACATGCACCTGAATACACTATTCAATCACAGGCTTTCATAAGTTACAACTTTTTGATTAACGTCATTTGCATATGAAACATTAATAATGGATTTTTGAAGCCATTATTTGAACTACTGGGGTGGTACTATGCTCCCCGTAACACAATCCTATTCAAATTTGATCACGTGATGATGATTTATGGTTCAAAGGTCACTAATGTCAACACTCGATATAGAAAAAAAATCCTTGGTAACTTGGATTTTCGTGCCCTGTGATTATGTTATTCAATATGGTGAAAAATGAGATTTTTTTATCCCATGGCCAAATTTATATTAGCGAATTGACAGGAATGTCCAGAGTTAGAAACAAACAGAATCTAGCTATAACGCTTATCTGTCACATGATAACTGTTCAAAACTTAACCCTTTTTGAATTCATGATCGATGCAAATTAAGGCAGTCCACCCCTAATGAGATTCATGAGACGTCGGAATTATTCGAACGACGTCATAAACACTCGGCGGTGAACGTTCCACCGCAAAATGTTTACGACGTCGCCCGAAAAGGTTCGGGTACGTAACAAATGTTTTCGAAGCCACACGAACGGTTCCGACGTCGCGTAAACCCCAATTATGTTAAGCCTCTCTTACAACCGGTCGTACGTGCTCCTGTGTGTGGTCTGCGTCTAAAACTTAGGTTTAGTCGTGCGATGCACGCACGTGCAACGTACATGCCGGTGGAGGCAACCACGACGCAGACTGCACGCAGCAAAGAATTGACCGGACATTTAGCCTCTCTTACAACCCGTCGTGCGTCGTTATAAATCATGCGTTTTAAAACGCACGATTTATAAGGACGCACGACGGCTTGTAAGAGAGGCTAAAGAATTGCACGGTCAATTCTTTGCTACGTGCAGTCTGCGTCGTGGTTGCGTCCACCAAAATCGTACTTTGCACGTGCGTGCATCGCACGAGTATGCCTAAGTTGTAGACGCAGACCGCACGCAGGAGCACGTACGACCGGTTGTAAGAGAGGCTTTTCTTTGCTACGACCATTCTGCGTCTTTTAGAACGCAAGGAGCACGCAAGACAGAAGTACGGAGCACGTACGACAGGCGTGCGTGTGACACAGGGAACGATATACTGAAATTCCAGAAAATTCACAGAAAATGCGTACTTTCCTCGAAAGAGATTCATTCTTTTGACCTGCCTTGAATGAACATATTTTGATGCGCTCTTACAACCCGTCGTGGGTCTTTATAAATCGTGCGATTTTGCAGAGTTTTAAAACGTACGATTTAAAAAGACGCAGGACGGGTTGTAAGAGAGGCTTTAGGATTACCTAAAGTATATTTTGCCTAATCTAAAGAAGCTTATCCACAATGTCTTTTCAATCAGCGATTTTTTCCGCATGGAAGCTGACCATGCTATTATCGATGGAGTACATGATCCGATGATTCGCCGCAAATATTGTGAAACTAAAATAATAATTTGGAATTTATATAAATGGTGTAAAATCAGAAGAAGATAAAACCTGTTTTTAAGATTTTCATTTTTAAAGAGACATCGCATTCCATTTTATTTTTAAGAGTAAGTCTTGATTCAAGGATTGCTTATTCTAATGCGTATAAATGCTATCATTTTTTAGTTCTTGCTGATAAGCGAAAACACGCCTTTAAAGTTTAGACAGAAATAACAATTTCAATTATATATCTGAACTGCTGTATACATCAATTTGTTCAATTTTAACACAAGAATATATATTTCTCGTAAATGGCGCTATACTTTGGTTTGAAATTTTCAGAATTTTCATGAGAAAATAGGCACTTTCAGATAAAGTAAAATTTACGAAAAAATATTTGGGCAATGTCACTTTAATTCTGTCTAGATAAATGGTCTTTGACTAAACCTGCAAGAACCATTTTGTTACTTCTCGTAATTTTAGTAATTTTATAGTGTGTGTACTTTGTACTTACAAAAAGTGACATGAAATTGTAGATTAAGCCAATAAAGATGAGTGCGGTTTTTATACCGAAAGTCGTCCAAATTTTGTATTCAATTGGTTTCTTTTTTTTTCTTCTTTCAGACACAACAACAAAATATATTAATCTTAAAATGCCTTTGCTCGTAGACAAGTTTACAACAATCTTTGCTATTCTTGACAGGTTTAGAAACATTAAGATAATGAATTAAGATGCATATCTTTATCGATGATGCATATTTACATGTTTGATGATTATATTTCTTATTTGAAAGCGTTTTGGGTGAGTTAGTCGTATTTACGCAAGTTTCAATAGTTGTGCCGAATACCATATGCCGATTATGGGTTATTAACCCTTTCCCAAACAAGACCTGGTCTTGACGTCCCTAACAGAAATTGATTGGGAAAACATTGAAACAAAAGAAGAAACTGCTGATAACCAGCAGTTTCGTCTTTTGCCTCAATGTTTTCTGAACTGTATTATTTACAAATTTTACCTTATGTAACATCCACTTTGTGATCTGAGGCAGCTTTCAAAGTGGATCACCCTAAAATTTTGCTGTTTGGGAAAGGGTTAAAGTAGTATATGGGATGTTGGACAATCTGCTGATTGAAAATGACAAAAGAAATGGAATGACAAATCGATGTCTTGATAATATCATATGTGTACGTATTCTGTTTGTTTCTATCATTACATACTCATAATATTTTAAAACATGTGTACATAGTATTACATTTTGTAAAGAAATATAACAATCGTTTTTATTAATTTCATATCTATATTCATAATGCAATATATGTGTCAAGATGAAAAATTTCTGTGTCAGTGTCTGTTAATGTAATGAATAATTGGGTTGACTGCGGCTCCCACTTGGAAACGTGCTAAAATTTATTCTGTACATATACTTGCAAGCAATTTATCATTCAGTACGTAATTATTCCGGTCAATATTACATGCAAAATAAAATGACCAGGAAAATGTGTATTCAGTAGTACAAGAGGACCATGATGGTCCTATATCGCTCACCTGAACCAAGATGATATGAGCCACAGTTTTGTTCAGTTTTGTGACTTTAAGACTGAAAACAAACTTATGGTCAACAACATTGTGTCCAAATTTTGTCTCGGTTTGTCGCTATTTGTGGTTGTTAGAGTAACAAGAGCTGTCCGAAGACAGCGCGCTCGACTTTCTAAGTTGCTTAGTATAAAGGGGGCATAACTCCAAATAGAGTGGTCCCAGGGTCATGGGCCCTGATAGTAAGGTAGAGGGTGTGATGGTGAATAAGTATTCCAAGTTTGGGTTGAATCTCTTTGATAGTATGGAAGTTATTGATGTTTGAAAAAACTTTAACCTTGGTTGCAACGCCAACGCCGACACCCGGGTGACAGTATAAGCTCTCATTTTCTTCGAAAAGTCGAGCTAAAAACAGTCGAAAACAGCAAATTTGTCAATTTGAAGGGCTCAGCAAACTCAGCAAATTCTACTATGATTAAGCTGAAATTCAAACTGGTGCAAGATCTTATGTTCAGCAACATTGTGTTCAAATTTTGTCTTGATTGGACAATTGTAGATGCTAAAGTGTAAACAAGGTCCGAAACAATCGAAAACATCAATTTTGTCATATTCAAGGGTGTATAACTCATGAACTTTTGATCTGATCAATCTGAAAATCAGCTCATACATGATATTTTAGTCCGTAACATTGTGACCAAGTTTTGTCTTGATTGGTCAATAATTGTAAGATGCTATAGTGTAAACAAGGTCAAAAACAGTCGAAAACGGCAATTTTGTCAAATTCAAGGGCATATAACTCTTAACTTTATGATCCTATCAATCTGAAAATCAAACTCTTCCAAGATCTTATGGTGCCTAACATTGCATCAAAGGTTTGTCTAGATTGGTCAATAATTGTAGATGCTAGAGTGTAAACAAAGTCAAAAACAGTCAAAAATGGCAATTTTGTCAAATTCAAGGGCGTATAACTCATGACTTTATGATCCGATCAATCTGAAAATCAAACTAATAAAAGATCTTATGGTCCCTAATATTGTCTCAAAGTTTTGTCTTGATTGGTCAATATTTGTAGATGCTAGAGTGTAAACAAAGTCGAAAACAGTCGAAAATGGCAATTTTTGTTAATTTCAAGGGCATATTACTCAAGACCTTCTCGTCCGATCAGACTGAAAATTGAACTCATCCTAGATCTTATGGTCACCAACATTGTGTCAAAGTTTTGTCTTGATTGGACAATATTTGTAGATGCTAGAGTGTAAACAAAGTAGAAAATGGTCGAAAATGGCAATTTTGTCAATTTCAAGGGCACATAACTCAAGACCTTCTAGTACGATCAGACTAAAAATTGAACTCATGTGAGATGTTATAGTCAACAACATTGTGTCAAAGTTTTGTCTTGATTGATCAATAATTGTAGGTACTAGAGTGTAAACAATGTCAAAACTAGCTATTTTTCGCATTCAAGGGCAGATAACTCCGGACTTTCTGGTTCGATCTGACCCATAATCGAACTCATCCGAGATCTTATGGTCATACATGTTTTGACCAGGTTTGGTCAAGATTGGCTTATATTTGTAGATGCTAGAGTGTAAACACGAAATTGTGGACGGACAGACAGACGGACAGACGGACAGACGGACGGACAGACGGACGACGGACAAAAAGTGACCACAATAGCTCATCTTGAGCACTTCGTGCTCAGGTGAGCTAAAAAAACCAACATTTTTCAATAGAAATTTTGTATTTTTTTCCGGAATATTTTTTCTACCAAAGGCCCTCTAGTACATGGTAAAAGCACGTGATCAGCAAACTATATATTCCCCGTGGTTTATTCAATCAACTGATTGTACGCAAGATGTTGTCGAGAAACGCGAACTGGGCATTAAATCGTGGATATCGCGACAGTTTATCGAAAAGACAAATCTCACAATTAATTAGAAACACGCCCATCATTTCTGAAGAGAGCGCTGTGTCAGATGGGTCGTATGTCAAAACCAGGGGATTTATACCGATGGGTTAGTGCAAACCTATTGTAAGAACATTTTGAAGATTCCATATGCACTTACAACAGGTTTGCAGAACTTAACCATATAATGAAATAAAACGTGCATGTACACAACGTGTTGGTTTAATAAAACTATTCAACAAGGTTAGGAGAATTGATCATTTTGGGCATGTATTGAAACATTTATAAATCCAATATAATATTTATCACAACGGTATGCGTTATATAATTCTAACATTTTTTTCTAACGGCTTATGATAGATGTTTTACTAGAAATATCTTTTCTTTATTATTTTGAATTAAAGTATTTATGAAAAAAAAAAAACTTTGGAATCCGGACGTCATTTTCTAAAGGAATATTCGGGTATTTCAGAAAACTATTACATGTATTTGCATTTTCATATAAGATTTCATTTAATTATGACGGTTTCTGTTTGTGTCGAAATCATTCGAAAAATATACATGATACCACAAAAAGCAAACGCGCATTTAATTCTTCGGATTAGATCTATTAGTTATTTAGAACTTTAAGTATAGAACTAAGTCTACACATCTATAGAATTGATATCGTGACCACAAGCTTGATGTTGGGTATTGGTGATGGTAACGTGCTCGACCTTGAACAAAAGATCGATGACTCAATCCCACACCGAAATATGTAATACATTTTCAGTAAAGCATACTATATAATACTGAATGTAAAATTATGCATACTAAGCAAATAACTCGCGTCCATACATACGAGGATACGTAATTTTCTCAAGTTAGCGATCTGGCTCGAATGAGCTTTACATCGAAAATGAGAAGGGAGAAAAATTCCGATTACGCTGAGATCTCCCCTTGGCGATCTGTCAAGTGAGCTTAAAAATAGAACAAACACGTATATATCACCATAAAGTGTGTATTAGTATTTACACATCTCAAAATTTATTGGATTTTAACGTGCCTTTTCGGAAAATTATGTTCGCAATTGTATGGATTTTACAACAGCACTGAACGTTGGATCTAACTTTGAGAAGGTGTGCAGTTTCCCGAAGCGAGTGTTTTCATTCTGATTGATGTATCATAAAAACCTCAGAACACAAAGAAAAAACTAGGTCACGCAGATATCTAAAGTATTTCAAAATGGCGCTGATATACGATATTTCTCAACATACTTTCAACGAACGAAAAGACTTTGTGCAACGTAGCAAATTCTGTTTATTCATTGACTTTGATGCCAATGTAAAGTATACATTAAATGTTTTCCTGCTATCTAACGATATCGACCCGAGGCAGGAGTGAGGTTTTGTGACTGAATTTACATTATGATGTTATATTACCTGTATGATAAAATTGCCTCATTATATAGGAACAGCTGGTGGGTTAATAAATGAAGTGCAATAAAAATTACATTTCCTCGTGGTTTAACATATACTGATGAGCATTTCCAGGAAAATAGCGTTCTGTTTGTCCTTATCCTGACTGCATAAAAAATATTAAACATCAAAGACCCCTTTACAGTTAAGGCCATAAAATTAAAGAGATAACTTTCCCTTTTTTCGCCCATGATGTCACTATCGGAAACTGCAGTTTTGCTTAATGTTTTCTGTCAAATGATGCGTTAATAATTAACGTTCGATATGGCCTCCCGAAATTGATTAGCAGGTACTTTTATGTAGGCAAATTATGTGTTCAAAATAATTTCTAATCCAAATTTAGGTTTGACGAAAACGTAACATTCTTGTAAAACCTTCAGGACAATTTAACCCATTACCAGACGACGAAATTTCAAACTTGTCCAAATTCAAAGATGTTGCAGACGACAAATTCAAGTGAATAAAATTTCACATTTTTGGTCATTTTGTATAGAAAACATTGTTGGAAATGAAGAAATTGCTTGTCACAAACAATTTCTTCATTTTCTACAATGTTTTCTAAAGCCTATATCTTGTGGGGAGTCAAAAAGCGTCACTGTGTGGTAATGGGTTAAGGTACATTTTTTTTTGAAGATTTGAAGTATCCAACAATTACAATGAAAAATTTATACGAGGGACGGTCGGAAAGTAGTTGGACTTTTCGTGCTGCTGTCTCTCCATTTGCAACTGTATAAACACATTATATATTGGTGAAATCTACATCCATTTGCAAATAATGTGGTCAGTTTATTTTCAAAGAAAGTTGAATATATGCAATATTCTGTCCACTTATATGTGATAGGGGTTTTATGTACCACAGGCTATTTGTTAGATGAACAACAAGGGTAACCAAAACAAAAGAACAGTCTAGTCATTTTAATCGCGAAGAATTTAAATTTTTGAACTACATTATCACTGAAGATTGAATAATGGTTCATAATCCCGAACTTGGGATAAAAACTCAGTCACAGCAGTCATAGAAACGAGCTGGTTCCCCACCTCTGAATAGATTAAGCTTTTACATTCGGCTGGTAGTCATGTTTGTTGCTTTTGTAGATTCACGGGGTCTGATAGTTAGTCATTTCATGTCAAATGGTAAAAACTGTCATTGCTAAGTACAATTCTGAAGTAATTCAGAAAAAAAAAGAATAAATGCTGAAGTAAACGCGTCCCAGATTAGCAAAGAAAAATGTTTTCTACTTTACGATTACGAACGCTCCCATACCACCGCATCTACAGTGGAGAATATCAAATATTGCCAATGACAAAAGTTGTTTTACCATTCTTATAGCCCAGGCCCTACCCCACACGACTTTTCTTTGTGTCTAGAACTGATGAAAATGCTTGCTGAGAAGAAATATAAGACCAGGGCGCCTTTGATACCGGTGGTTACACAGTACCTAATACAGTGGGTCTACGTTATGGTTAATAGTGGCTATAGTAAAGCTCCTACGAAGATGGCAAAAATGCATAGACATAGATGGATAATTTCTTTAAACAGTGTAGAAAGAATTTTGTTAAAAAATTAAATGGTTTTAGAGAACTAGTCAAAAGTCCAACTACTTTCCGACCGTCCCTCGTATAACTTCCAAAATTGAAACAGAATATTCACATTTCTGTTGTTACTAATCTTTGGGTCATAGCAACACATATATTCATAACTACTAGACATTTCTAGATCTATCATTTTTGGGGGGTACCAAACTCTAAATTCATGATATTTATTTAATTATTTAAGGTTTGCAGACCCTGAAAAAATCACCACTTTCTAGCCATTCAAAATGCACCAAATTTCACACACTTGTAAATACACATCATATAAGTTGATTCACCGTGCCGGATTTCAAGATTATGCTTCAAGAAGAATATAATTTACAAATATTATTTTACTCTATATTCATATGCAAGGGAGGTAATTTTGAACATTTTTGTCGAATATTTCCGTAAGTATGCATTAATTCAAAATTCTAAACTGTTCAAAATGCTTCTGTTTGTATTTCGAATGGATTTAAAGCACAGTTTATGAATTAGAGGCACTTTTCAAATTTCGCCTCTGGCTCTTTGGTGCTTTTGAGGGGTTGAATACCTTAAAAGTGGTCGAAAGTGGTTTGATCTTCGTTTATTTGTCTTTAAGTCTTTAAACGAATTTACCGTTTGAGAAGAGAATATGAAAACATCATGAATATAAAATTGGTTTACATAAAATGTGTCAATTGTGACGCAATGTACAGTCTTGGTTGAAGGACTCAGTCAGAAAGATCAAAATTGTATCTGTGGCAAAATATTGACCGTCATGGAAATCCATAAAAGTCTGACAGTTCATGAATGCGTCTTCATATTTTTTCATTTGCACTATCAGTACTTCTTTAAACAAAACATTTTATAAACGTTAAAACAGTAAAAATGTGTACAGCAGTAGGAAAAATGGAGAGTATGCGAACAATCCCGAAGCCAACATTTTTTTTTTAAGTTAACCGTTGTCCCATCTCGGTAAAAACAATTACGGCTAACAGAAATTATAATGATAACCCCCAAAAAGGGAAACAAAATTCAATTAATAGTTGTGGTTTAAAATGAAAGCCGGAAATATAAATTATCGTTGATTTATTGAAAATTCGAGGAAATAAAAACCGGATTATTTTATGAAAATAAGGTAAGATTACAAACATATGAATCGTTTTAACGATCCAGTGTATCATGTTGCGACAGGATTTTGAAATAATCATGTCATATTTGGTCCAAAAATGTACAGAAAGATACGCAAAATGAATTGATAAACCTTCAAAATCGACCCTTTCTCGAAATTATGTTTAAAACAATCAATTTGTTCGAGTTACTGATAAAAAAATATTACATCACAATCCCATTTATTTAGCACTTCTATTTTTATATGTGTTAAACTTTTTACTTTGGAATCCCAACAAATAATAGTACCTCCGATTCTAAGCAATAATACAATGTATTTATTTGCAAGAAGATGTACGTATCAAAACGTCTATGAGCCAAGTGCTCATTTAAATCGCTGGCAATTTTTCGCAAATGGTAACGATTCAAAATTATTCGATTCCGGAACTAAGACATCAGTGACAGTTTGATATGATTCTCTGAGACCTAAGTAATGTGTAAAATTACTTTGTCATGCATCTACATCAGTAATATTGCTTTCTCCAGGAACATTTATAACATTAACAAACTAGAATCTTTATGTAAAATTAAAAGAACCCCGTCAAATATTACACTTGAGGACTGATATCGAAATGCACTTTGAAATTAAAATGAATCTACAATCCTCAAAATGGGATTACTTCTTAAAAATTGGTACAATGATGAGAAGCCGTTCAAGTTAAAATCAAAATCAAGAAACATACAAAAAGCAACCATTGATTACTCAAAATAAATTATAATAGAAAATGTGAAATTATTACAATTGATATTTTCGGACGAACATTTTAGTTTGGAAAAATTTTTCAGGATAAAATTACCCGATTGGTCTCTAATAAAGTTCTGTAGGAGTTTTTCCCTGGTAAAACTTGA
This sequence comes from Fragum sueziense, assembly GCA_963680895.1. Classification (NCBI taxonomy): domain Eukaryota; kingdom Metazoa; phylum Mollusca; class Bivalvia; order Cardiida; family Cardiidae; genus Fragum; species Fragum sueziense. The sequence goes on from OY804592.1 coordinate 64,736,091, forward strand.
ATACTTTCTCAACAATTATATAACTATAATTTATTCTGATGCACGTAGAAATAAATACTGAAAAATGTGATTTTTTAACTCTTGATAGCGTATTCAATTCACTATAAAACAGTCTTAGCAGTACAAAAGTGATTAAAACGTGTAATATTCTTCCTAGCAAATATGTAAATATTTCTGACATTATGCGGAGTACATGATCTGAGTTCATTTAGAGATATAAATTACTCATATTTGTACAATTTGACTGTGTTTTTGGATAAATGCAGGTTACAAACATTATTCATCTGCTTGTTTTTTTTTTAAGAAAAAGTATTTACCTGTAATCTTAACAAATATACAAGCACATGAGATAAAACACCATATTTGCGACCATATAAGGAAATGCTAAAAATATAAAAAAAAATAATGAAAATTCACAAATTAAATGAAAACTTTATAATGTTTGAATCGTCATTAGTGTATAGACGATGATTGTTAAAACTATTCATTTGAAGCAAAAATATAATATGAAATTCAAAATTGGACCATGCGAACTACATGTGTATTTGTAAACAGGTTAAACGTTATAATTATGTTCTTTACAGATATTCGAGGGGTCTTTCATTTGCTATAAAACAAAATACAAGTCATTGGTAAGGTAATCAAAGACGGTAAGTATCGATGTAAATTATGTATATCATTCTATGAAGCGTTTGAAATTATTGAAGAACTACTGAAAAAAATAGTCTTATGAAAAATACTTTACTGACATGTTAAGTTTTATTGTGAAAATTCACAACGTGCGACAAAATGATTGTGTTTGTCAAAAAATTCAAAAATCGAGAAAATAAGAATCGATACAGTGAAAGCACTATGAACATCACAAGACATTTACCATCCTTCATAAAGAATTTAAACATATTGGACCGTATATATCAAATAGTTTTGAAACATTATGACTTATCAATGATAGAAAAAATAAATGTGTATATTAGAAAAAATATTTAAACACCTGGTCAATGAGAAGAACCCGTAAAATACACCGTTGCGATTAAACGTGCATCAGAAATAAATCAAATAAAATTTAAATACCCACGAGGGACCAAACAGCTGTGGCATGGCAACAATGTACATGCATGTTGCAACTTGCTATGAGGCATCTGAGTATAATTTCATAGCTTCAAAAGATTTTTTGAAGAAATTAAAGTAACAATTTGAGTCATCCAAAAGGTGCCTATTTTCATTTCCTAAATATTTGTCGGCATAATATTCAATTTGAAAGAAATTCTTGAATTTGAAAAAAAAAAAAAAAAAAAAAAAAAAAAAAAAAAAAAAAAAAACCGCGATATATTTTTTATATTTACAGTTTAGTTTATAGTTTACATGATGCATTTATAGTATCTACACGACATTAATGCAAACGCGTAGAAAATTAGATTATTTGCAGAAATTTACTTCAGAAAATGCAAATTGGTTTAAGCAAGTCCTAAGAAAATACACATATTTTTCAAAACTGTATACATATATTTCTTTTTATCAGATTAATGTTATTATGTTAATTATATAAATGAAGCATATTGAAAATTTCTTAAACTTGGAAATAACTGTAATTTACAAGCTCGGTTTTTCTAACTTTATACTGAAATACGAGAATATTACTTATCTGATTCATGCATTTCTGATGTTATTTGTGTTTGGAAAGATTCCGTGGACAAGTAAATCAATTTATTTGTCAAATTATATGTTGGGAATATATGTATTAGATCTAGATTATATGTTCCAATGTTTAATGTTAATGAAAAATATCTTTTAGGTTTACCAACAATTCTTTATTGATTGTTGAAACGGCATTGCGTTATCTTAACTTTGAGTAAATATAGGTCTACTTCAACTTTCTGACAACTCCAACATGTATTGATTAGTGCATTTGGCTATGTACGTAATATCGTCTAAAAGATGATTGATCTGGTAAGTTTCATATAAATAAATGCAAAAAATAGAAATATTGGAGCTTGTGATACAATGCATGTGTGCAAACAATCTAAATTGATTTTCCTTCGGGACATGCTGTTGTCGAATACCGATATATTTTAATGCATAATGTTAATCCTTCTAGGGGGCAATTCATATGCATATTTTTTCGTAGTTATCTCAATTAATAATGTACTATGTCTTTGGCCGAATCTGTAGCGGTTTTTTGTAACAATTTCCTAAAACAGAAATCAGATAGGTTTGAAATATGTTGCAGAAGGCAAATAATTGTCAAATAATCAGCATCATAGCATGGGAAGCATCTGTAAAAATTAGAGAATACTGTTAGATACATCTGATTTTCTTTTGAAGTAACTGTTGTATACAGTACACCCTCCTTGGTTGTGGACATTAAGACCATATCATGTACACAGTGTAGGAGCGGAAGTGTGTGAACGCTTGTCTTTGAGTGATAGCTTGTGTGTCTGTACATCGAGGAAATGCAACTTGGTAAACATCAGCGGTTGACATAGGTAAGAAAAAGTTTATGATTGATAATTATTTCGACATATATCATATATTTTGTTGTAATGTCGTAATCTTGAATAAACATGGAAGGCATCGTCCTAATATGGGCCCGGTCTGTGCTGTTTTAACCATACAAAACGCCTTGATCATTTGGATGGGAAAATTGGAGCATGATTTTCACCACATGAAATTGCCATTTTTATCGCTTTTATAACATTCATCGTATTGTTTATTCCCAAAATTAAATGCCTTTATGTATGTATTTTTTCCACTGAGAACATGATTCAGACGAAATGATATCCATTCCAATAAAATTCCCGATTTAAGTGTCCGCATTTTGACAGTTTTTATGTACAATCGTTTGGCTAATGACAATTTCCTTATGAATTTATTGTACAATCACTTACAGGCAGTTTGTAATGTCACTTGCCTACATTTCACACGGATTAAAATATCAACACAGACACGAAATTTGGGTTAATCTTCTTTAATTTGTTATCCAATGTTCCATTGGATAGGCCTCTTTCTGTACCTATATTTAAAAATCATTTTAGTGTGATGAATGAGTTTATATACAGTGGCGGATCCAGAGGGGGTTCGGGGGGGGTTCAAATGAACCCCCCCCCCCCTATTCAGCCAGATTATTTCATTTCCACGCAGAAATTCAGTCAAAATTGTCCAATACTTGTAAAACGAACCCCCCTTTTTTTTAAAAACGAACCCCTGACAGAAATCCTGGATCCGCCACTGATATATAACAGCAACGAATTATGTGCTAAACGTGTAGACTTGGTTCGCCAAACGTTATGTTTTGATAAACCGCCTTTTTGAAAACTCCTGACTACGGCTAGAATCAAGGCGTAGTGACGATATTTTGTAACAACACCTTCGTAATGATACTGTTTGTCCGAAATTATGTCACTGTTTACTAAATATAATTGTGCCCTATTCTACATCGAACCATGTGCCGTGACGAAAAGTTACTGTATATTCCAATACATGTAAATTGGCAGAGAAGCATAATTCTTACAGAAAGATGGCGAATAATGATAATAATAATTTGCTGTCCGCGGTGGCCGTGATAGTAGGCTACAGTAGCTGTCTACAGATAGTATTAAGTCGATTTATCAAAAGGTAGTTGGTTCGAAACACATATTTCTATAAATCGAAATCCCTCTTTCCCCCGCCAATTTAGACTCGCTAATGTTTTATCATTCACAGGTCGTCGTCGTATTACACCACAAAAGACACTACTGTTAACTCAGCTTGCTGTCCATGGAAAATGTCACGTGACTATCCCGCGTGTATATTCAATAGATTTGGTGGGATAAAATGTACCGTACGCGCATTTGATTGTGCCATTTGCCATGCTACGCACTTTTAAAAACCGTTAGGTATGCCTCGATGAAATCACATTTCAGTGCAAAATCGTGTGTTTACAATTGTGTTTTGTAAAATTATATATAACAGGAGATCCAAACAGGAGATATGTTTGGTCACAGTAAAAATAATCCATTTTGGATTTCCCAGGGTCATGGATGATGACTATTAATTGGTCCCTGTCAAATGTTGATATCGGATTTTAACAGATTGACAAAGATTGGGACTTCAATTATACTTTAGTATATAGTATTTCTTCGGTGTAAATCAAGTATTAGGTTCGTTATGGAAGATTTTATAAAATTATGCCACGTGATTCTCCATCATGCAAAAATTTCTTATTTTCCCAACATTTTTTGTCTGTATCTTTTACGGGCGAGCATAATATGCCTATCATGAACATATCAGTCGAATACAATGCAAAAAGAGGTAAAGACGCATTTATTACAATTAATATGTCACATATGCAATTCAAGCCGTTGTACAAAAGTAAATATTTCTTGTCAGGCTATTGTACATGACTTGACAAACGATTGTACAAAAAATTATTTTTTTAAACGGCAAAAATGGGAAGTTTTAGACGGTTTCCTAACCAACTAATTATATAAGTCTCAACACACACATATGCACGAGCTGTGAATGAAAATTTTGTCGCGAAATATCCTACAGTATGCATCTATTCGAGCGAAAACTGCGATTCGTAAAAGCTAAGTCACCCGTTATAGTTCATGCCCAAGTGAATCGGGCCTAAAATGATTTAGATCTAGAAACAATGGCTCTGATTGCTCTAAAAATATTACAGGGAATAATAAATAAAGAGATTGGTTCAATGATCTGACAAAAGTGTTGTGTTTATCCAGAAAAAAAACATAAATTCTTACCAATGTCAACCGCTGATGTTTACCAAGTTGCATTTCCTCGATGTACAGACACACAAGTTATCACTCAAAGACAAGTGTTCACACACTTCCGCTCCTACACTGTGATGTAATAGAAAGGTTAAATGGCCCATGTATCCTGCGTTTTAAACATATATTTCCTCCAAATTATTTACATAAAGGATGCTCTGAAGGAAGCCCTTTCTGGAATGCACCTACTTTATTTCTTCTACTTGATGCCATGAAAGCAAAAGTCTGCAAACTTTCCATTGAATCAATATATTTTAATCGCACCCAAACGATAAAGAGAAAAGGTCATAAGAAGCATTGACGCCGGTAAAAGCTAATATGTATGCAATCTTATTGCATTTGCACTGTCTTCGTTATTGATTCTAAGCTATATAAATCATGTGTGATATCTTATGATTGATATTCACGTAACATAATTCATCTAGAAACACGCAAAAATAATTATATGCAGCATTTTAATTAAGGCGTGTTTAGCAAAACATTGCCTTTTACCAGAGAACTATTTAATATTTGAGAGCACGTTTGATGCCTTGGACCAGATTTCATAACTAACGTCATATTATTCATACATTCAACAGATGTTTTTAATCAAAGACGACATATTAAGAGCAATTAACGTTAAACAAAACTGATTTACTGACTGGAATGCTGATGCGTAAAAGACGTCCTTCATATATCAAGGCTTCAGACAAGAGGGCGTTATCACTTTTTCAGAAGGCAATATATCATTTATTATTCACCAAACTTTATGTTGTGGGTACTCATTGGAATCGTCTCTAAGAGACGATTCCAAATAGTACCCATAATATAGATTTTGGTTATGAATTAACAAATTTACAAGTACTGTATTATCTATTACTCTTTTCATTACATAATGCTATTAATTAGAACTGTACGTTGATTGAAGCCTATACATGGCCTATACATGGACTACATTATCAAGGTGTTTCCGTAAACCTATCTCAGAACGGGAGACATTTAGACTATTCCAGCCTAGAAGCTCATGTAGAAGACAAAATGGGTGTTGACAAAATTTTGAGTAAAATTTAGCACAGAAAACATTGAGGCAAAAAGTCTTAACATGTTATCAGTGTTATCAAGTTTTGTACATCTTGGGTGTCAAAACCAGGTCTTATTCGGAAAATATTAGTACAGAACAACCCTAATAAATTGTTTTACGACAGTCTTTCTTGAAATATCAGGAATAAAATAATCTTCCAAGACATAAATAAATCGTCAATTGGTCAATTGATTTTCTCAAAGTTAAAAAAGCAAAAGAAACACCATTTCGTAGAACATGACAAACTGCGCTATTTAAAACATGACAAGATCATGTACAAATAAATGTCAATATTTGGATTTTGTTAGACCTTTATGTCATCTGTGGGAGGAAGGGTTTTTATTCCTGAAAGTTATATACGAACAATCAAGTATTTTTAATAACCGAAATAAATTATTCATTGTTATTTAACCATGCTCATTTTGAAGTGATATTTGACTTATACAAGACTTCATTCGTTATCACAGTGTAGGAGCGGAAGTGTGTGAACACTTGTCTTTGAGTGATAACTTGTGTGTCTGTACATCGAGGAAATGCAACTTGGTAAACATCAGCGGTTGACATTGGTAAGAATTTATGTTTTTTTTCTGGATAAACACAACACTTTTGTCAGATCATTGAACCAATCTCTTTATTTATTATTCCCTGTAATATTTTTAGAGCAATCAGAGCCATTGTTTCTAGATCTAAATCATTTTAGGCCCGATTCACTTGGGCATGAACTATAACGGGTGACTTAGCTTTTACGAATCGCAGTTTTCGCTCGAATAGATGCATACTGTAGGATATTTCGCGACAAAATTTTCATTCACAGCTCGTGCATATGTGTGTGTTGAGACTTATATAATTAGTTGGTTAGGAAACCGTCTAAAACTTCCCATTTTTGCCGTTTAAAAAAATAATTTTTTGTACAATCGTTTGTCAAGTCATGTACAATAGCCTGACAAGAAATATTTACTTTTGTACAACGGCTTGAATTGCATATGTGACATATTAATTGTAATAAATGCGTCTTTACCTCTTTTTGCATTGTATTCGACTGATATGTTCATGATAGGCATATTATGCTCGCCCGTAAAAGATACAGACAAAAAATGTTGGGAAAATAAGAAATTTTTGCATGATGGAGAATCACGTGGCATAATTTTATAAAATCTTCCATAACGAACCTAATACTTGATTTACACCGAAGAAATACTATATACTAAAGTATAATTGAAGTCCCAATCTTTGTCAATCTGTTAAAATCCGATATCAACATTTGACAGGGACCAATTAATAGTCATCATCCATGACCCTGGGAAATCCAAAATGGATTATTTTTACTGTGACCAAACATATCTCCTGTTTGGATCTCCTGTTATATATAATTTTACAAAACACAATTGTAAACACACGATTTTGCACTGAAATGTGATTTCATCGAGGCATACCTAACGGTTTTTAAAAGTGCGTAGCATGGCAAATGGCACAATCAAATGCGCGTACGGTACATTTTATCCCACCAAATCTATTGAATATACACGCGGGATAGTCACGTGACATTTTCCATGGACAGCAAGCTGAGTTAACAGTAGTGTCTTTTGTGGTGTAATACGACGACGACCTGTGAATGATAAAACATTAGCGAGTCTAAATTGGCGGGGGAAAGAGGGATTTCGATTTATAGAAATATGTGTTTCGAACCAACTACCTTTTGATAAATCGACTTAATACTATCTGTAGACAGCTACTGTAGCCTACTATCACGGCCACCGCGGACAGCAAATTATTATTATCATTATTCGCCATCTTTCTGTAAGAATTATGCTTCTCTGCCAATTTACATGTATTGGAATATACAGTAACTTTTCGTCACGGCACATGGTTCGATGTAGAATAGGGCACAATTATATTTAGTAAACAGTGACATAATTTCGGACAAACAGTATCATTACGAAGGTGTTGTTACAAAATATCGTCACTACGCCTTGATTCTAGCCGTAGTCAGGAGTTTTCAAAAAGGCGGTTTATCAAAACATAACGTTTGGCGAACCAAGTCTACACGTTTAGCACATAATTCGTTGCTGTTATATATCAGTGGCGGATCCAGGATTTCTGTCAGGGGTTCGTTTTTAAAAAAAAGGGGGGTTCGTTTTACAAGTATTGGACAATTTTGACTGAATTTCTGCGTGGAAATGAAATAATCTGGCTGAATAGGGGGGGGGGGGGTTCATTTGAACCCCCCCGAACCCCCTCTGGATCCGCCACTGTATATAAACTCATTCATCACACTAAAATGATTTTTAAATATAGGTACAGAAAGAGGCCTATCCAATGGAACATTGGATAACAAATTAAAGAAGATTAACCCAAATTTCGTGTCTGTGTTGATATTTTAATCCGTGTGAAATGTAGGCAAGTGACATTACAAACTGCCTGTAAGTGATTGTACAATAAATTCATAAGGAAATTGTCATTAGCCAAACGATTGTACATAAAAACTGTCAAAATGCGGACACTTAAATCGGGAATTTTATTGGAATGGATATCATTTCGTCTGAATCATGTTCTCAGTGGAAAAAATACATACATAAAGGCATTTAATTTTGGGAATAAACAATACGATGAATGTTATAAAAGCGATAAAAATGGCAATTTCATGTGGTGAAAATCATGCTCCAATTTTCCCATCCAAATGATCAAGGCGTTTTGTATGGTTAAAACAGCACAGACCGGGCCCATATTAGGACGATGCCTTCCATGTTTATTCAAGATTACGACATTACAACAAAATATATGATATATGTCGAAATAATTATCAATCATAAACTTTTTCTTACCTATGTCAACCGCTGATGTTTACCAAGTTGCATTTCCTCGATGTACAGACACACAAGCTATCACTCAAAGACAAGCGTTCACACACTTCCGCTCCTACACTGTGGTTATGCATGTTTACGATAAACCAATGTCATTCTGAGGTATTCGGTCACTTGTGAAGGAAGCAAAGGATATGATCAGCTACACATACATCTTTTTATTACTTTTTCTTCACTGCTTGTTAATATTTTGAAAACTAGTATTACAAATGTAAATACTTTATGTATGAAATTTTAATGTTATTTGGTCGTTAAGCGACCAAATATTTGTACACGTTGGACTAGTCTTGCGATAATGTTTACGATCGACATGTCTTTGCTTTCTACCTTTCCTACTAAACAAGTCTCATTATTGCTTTGATTAAAATAATGTCATACATGTATATCTAATAATTCTTTTACGATGTATGTAAATGGTCTTATGGCTAACAAAACATCACATTTTATAATAGAATCTGTATTATTCAAATTCCAAGTCAAAATTTATCAAAATACCAATATCAACACTGTTTGCTTTGTATTTTTACATAAGAAATACGAAATAGATTTGATGTAGAACTCCAAATACATTTTTAGATTAAAGAATGAACGGAAATTAATCATAATATGCCGCATGGGTAAAACATGATATTTTAAAAACAATTAAAGGTATTTCTGTATGAATTGCATTCTTATATACATGTAATAATTACATGTATGTAAAAATGCAATTCATACAGAAATTACCAAAGTCGAAGATATATTCAATCATTGAATATATCTTCGACTTTGGAAAGTCCTGTTCGGAGGAAGCCCGGCTGGTTTTGTACTGTACACACGCTGATTTTGTACTGTACACACGTCAGATAAACGACTATTTTTTAATTTTCTTACTCTTAGTAAGCATTAATTTTCAAATACATTAACGTGCTTAATTAATTAAAGAACTGGATGTTATAAAATTCATGAATTGTAATAAAAAAAATTGCTGATAACAATTAGTCAATTAATGGAATAAAAAACAATTGTATCAACAGGAATATGATAGATAATTTTTGTATTGTTCTTGATTACATATTTTAGAAACAAAATAGTAACAGTTGTGCCAATAATAGTTGTCATATATTTTCATTTTGATTTTGAAATGTAATTTGTGACTGAGATGTTGCTGCTACTTTCTGAAACAAGTACCATTTTCTGCATTTTAGGATTTTTCATAAAGAATTGCATTATTATGAACACTTTTGCTTTTGTAAAATGCGTAAACATATGCAATAATATTATCGTGACTATGTTATGATCGTGAATTTGTAAGACAACTGATCGCGTGATCTCGTTTAATTTTGAATTTTAATTATCATTATTGGATAAAGTTATACCTCTTATTTCAAAATAATGATCATAGAGTAATACACGGTTTTAAAATTGTAATTGTTGTTTCTATCCACTTTTCAATAGAATGTAATTATGTTCCAGGCAAGAATCTTTTCCTGCAACATTTGAAAATGTCACTCAAACACCACGTTGATAACCTTTGTACGTTCATGTATTTATGTAGGAGAAAATCGATTATGGTTAAACCAGGAGGTTTGACTGAATTAATAAGTATTTCCGTGTCGAGGAAAATTGTGACATTTTCTTAGGGAATATCATACATGTGTACCTGGAAACGCGTGTGCTCCAGAGGTCTGATCAAGTACTTCGATTCACATCTTTAATAAAGTTCTAGTAAATTATACGTGTCCGTATAAAAAAAAAATGTCGAATGGTTTTATGGTTTACGAACTGAGAATGAAAACACCGCTTTCTAGCCATACGAAATGCATCAAATTACACGCACTTGTAAATACACTTCACATAAGTTGATTCACCGTGCCAGATTTCAAGATTATGCTTCAAGAAGAAAATAATTTACAAATATTATTTTACTCTATATTCATATGCAAAGGGGGTAATTTTGAACATTTCTGTCAAATATTTACATAAGTATGCATGAATTCAAAATTCTAAACCATACAAAATGCTTATCTTTGTATTTGGATTGGAAATGTAAAGGAACACAGTTTAGGAATTACTGGCACTTTTCAAATTTCGCCTCTGGCTCTGCATTTCATTCTTAGTTCGTAAACCATCAACACTGCGATGAAAATATTTTTCCAAGAAAATTTCACCACATGTCAAATAGCCTACATGTATTAAACAACAAT